>ML685843.1:953572-1018348 GCA_007922175.1 Pelusios castaneus | reverse complement strand
TCAGTTTCCCATGGTGCTTTGTGTTCCCCTAGCGTCTTCCTCGTTGCCAATAGCAACTCGCGCCTATTTTCAACATTGCAGTGACGCAACGCACCACTTGCAATCAATCGCTACAGCGACAGCATGGATCCTGCTATGATCTCCATTGTCGCCTTCAACATTCTGAATACATCTCGGCTTGTTGCTCAGTACGCAATGAGCTCCGAGTCAGATGAGGACACCGAGGAGCAGGGGCTGATCGATGCCATGCAGAGCAACAGCACCGCGTTGCTCAGCTCCTTCACCGATCATCTGCACACGGTGCAACGCCGTTTCTGGTCGCGAGAGACGAGCACCGAGTGGTGGGATCGCATTGTTATGCAGCTGTGGGATGACGAGCAGTGGGTACAGAACTTTCGAATGCGGAAAGCAACCTTTCTGGAACTGTGCTCAGAGTTGGCCCCTGCCCTGCGACGGAAAGACACCAACATGAGGTCAGCCCTAACTGTGGAGAAGCGTGTTGCGATTGCTGTATGGAAGATGGCGACTCCCGACTGCTATCGGTCCGTTGCAAACCAGTTTGGAGTCGGGAGGACCACCGTCGGATTAGCCCTCTCACAAGTGTGCCAAGCCATCAATCGCATCCTGCTACGGAGGACAGTGACATTGGGCAATGTTCGAGAGATTGTGGACGGCTTTGCTGCCATGGGATTCCCTAACTGCGGGGGAGCCATAGATGGCACACACATCCCTATTTTGGCTCCAGACCATCTCGCGACGGAGTACATAAACAGGAAGGGCTACTTCTCCATGGTGCTGCAAGCACTCGTGGATCACAAGGGTCGTTTCACGGACATCAATGCTGGGTGGTCGGGAAAGGTGCATGATGCCCGCATTTTCAGGAACACTGGTCTGTACCGGAAGCTGCAAGGGGGCACCTTTTTCCCTGATCAAAAAATAACAGTGGGGGAGGTGGAGATGCCCATAGTCATCCTCGGAGACCCAGCATACCCACTGATGCCATGGCTCATGAAACCCTACACCGGGAACCTTGATCGCAGCAAGGAGCGGTTCAATTACCGATTGAGCCGCTGCAGAATGACTGTGGAGTGTGCCTTCGGCCGTTTAAAAGGGCGCTGGCGCTGTTTGTATGGGAGGCTGGACTTGGCGGAGGACCAGATCCCTGCCGTGATTGCGTCATGTTGTGTCCTCCATAACATTTGTGAAAGTAGGGGAGAAAAGTTTTCCCCTACGTGGGCTACGGAGGCACAGCGCCTCGAGGAAGCATTCGAGCAGCCAGCCACTAGGAGTATTAGGGTGGCACAAGGAGAAGCTGCTCGCATAAGGGAGGCACTCAGGGAGCATTTCAATGATGCCCTTCCCTAGTTCAGTTCCATGACGCATGAGGTGCACCTTAGGATCATTTCAATAATGTATATAAATAAATGCATTCTTCAAAGTATTTGTTACTGTTTTTATTGAAACCTGAAAGATGGGGGTGGGGTTACAGGTTGGTGTAGCTCCGGGTCTCGTAAAAGTAGCTTGGGGGGGGCGCCGCCTGGATGTTGTCCTGTACCGGGGTGGAGGGTGGCCTTCAAAGAAATGCTTTGAGGGACTGCGGTGTGTGGGAGGCATACACGGCTGAACTGTCTGGAGTGGAGCCCGGACATTTATCGCCTGGGACTGCAAAGCTATCATGTTCTTTAGCAGTTCTGTTTGCTCCTTCATGACGCTTATCAGTTCGTCCCTGTGTTTCTGCCTCCTCTGCTGGGATTCCTCTCTCCAGGCTCTATTCTCCCTTGCGGATTCTTGTGTTGCTTTCAGCAGGTCATTAAACATATCCTCCCTGTTTCTTCGAGAACGCCGCCTAATGTTTCTCATTCGGTCAGCTGGGGTAGACACCGGCCTTGTGAAGCTCAATTCTAATACAAAAATAACAATATAGACATTGTTAACACATAGCATAGATAGCCAATGTAACCTTCCAGTAGCACATTCCACTGGAAGGTACAGGGCGGTCAACACACTACGCTGCGCTGAAGCAGACAAGGTACATTCTAATAGACGGCTTACCGGGGGCTAAGAATCGGAAGAGGGCACACAGATGGAACCCAATATCCCTCTCCTCAGAGTGCCCCTTCCATCTAGAATACATCTCCTACATGCCGCCGGTAGCAGGCCGGGACCGTATGCTGCTGCACTGTGTGCTGCCATGGTTCCCAGGGCTGTGCTTTGCAGCTGGAGAGGCAGAGTGTCCGTCTTTGGGAGCGCAGACACAAACGCTCTCCCATCTAACCTGAGTATTAGGCTCTGGAGGTACATCGAGGAAACCTTTTCTGACCTAAATGCAGATGATTATTTTACAATCACTGCTTGTATTGATGCCCTGCTAATGAATGCAGAGTAAATAGCGTGCAGAGCGGGGACCCGCAAGCACCCCCACCCCAGACAATGATATTTTAGCAGGAGCAGAGCTGAATGAAGGAGAAACTTACCTGAACCCCCCTCTGCCGCCTCAGAGAACAAGCTGCAGTTCAAGCCTTGGGTGGACGTCTCAGCGGGGCTGCTGAAGAGCTCCTGGCTACACGCGGTTGCGCTTTCCTCCGTGTCATCCTCCATCTCCTCCTCCTCCTCCTCCTCAACAACGTCCTCATCCTGCTCGGCTCTGGCAATCACCGGACGAGGAGGGGCTGAAGTGTCCACGGGACTTTTGGCAGTGGTTGTGGGGTCCCCGCTGAGGATGGCTTCTATCTCCTTATAGTACCTGCATGTTGCAGGCGCTGATCCAGAACGGCGGTTTCCCTCCTTCGCTCGGTGATAGGTAATTCTGAGCTCCTTCACCTTTGATCTACACTGCACTGTGTCTCTATCATGCCCTCTCTCTGACATGGCCCGAGAAATTATGCCAAATGTGTCATAATTCCTCCTGCTGCCGCGTAGCTGCGCCTGCACGGCGGACTCTCCCCAGATGCTGATCAGGTCCAGCACCTCTGCTGTGCTCCAAAGGGGTGCGCGTCTTCCACGGCGGGCCGCCATTGCTACTGATGATCGGAGCACAAACACACTCCACGAGGAAGAGAGCAGGAAGTGAAACAGACTTGAAATTTGAAAATCCCGGGAATAAGTTCGGGGCAGGGCGGGGACAGTTTCGTCACGGCCACAGAGCGGGTGGGGGGGGAGACCAGAGAGGACGACTTGGGAATGCTGGGACAGTTCCGGACTCCAGTCAATGCGCGGTAAGCGTACACACGAGCTCAAACGCGCAATATATGATCCGCAACAGCTGTTACCACTCTCGTCGGAGTGGTTGTTGGATTGCGCGACAACAAGGCACTTAACGCGCAAGAGCCCTGTTGCACGTGTGTACGCCGTTGTTGCTATCGCGCGGTAATGAGCTTTAATGCGCGATAATCTGATCGTGTGTACAAGGCCTCTGTTAAGTCGACTTAAAGGTGCAAGTGTAGACATAGCCAGAGAGAGGGAAGGTATCTGGCCCCCCCAAGTGGCCGGGCTGGGTTGGGATTCTCCAGAGTGGAAAATTCTCTGCCCCAACTGCCTCCCCGTCCCCCTCCTAGGAACATCCCCATTACCCCCAACTGGGTTCTCTCTTTTAGGGCATTGTACTCAGCCCATCACTGTAGTATCTGAGCATCTCCACATTGGGTAGGCTGGCAATAGCAAAGGCCCTAGTAAAGTTTCTGGCTCAACTTCCTTTTAGTATCCTAGGAAGCTCTGTTTGGGGAGGAAAAGGTAGTTGCTCGGAATGTCGTTCTGATGCAAATTCCAGGCACTGCTCCCTTGTAGGATACAAAAAAAGTCTCCAGAAGCAGTGGGGAGGAGACAGGATCCTGGCCTTTCTCTCCCCCTTGATCCTCGTCCATTACAGAGCTGGATGGTGGCAGGCAACTTGCAGGCTGCCTGTCCCCGTCATCTACCATCTGTCCCTTGGTGCAGCGTGTTGTGAGAGGTGAGTGACTTCAGCATTATCTCCCCCTTTTGAGTAGGTGAATGGCAGTCTGGTGACCATCCCCTTCGTCACCGGGCTGGCGACCAAAATCTACAGCATGGAGGGTTTCCTGGTGATCGACACCAGCCCGGATATCCAGATCCTGTACAACGGCTTCAATGTCATCAAAATCAGCATCAGCGAGCGGCTACAGAACAAAGTTTGCGGCCTGTGCGGCAACTTCAATGGGGACCAGACGGACGATTATGTCACCCTGAGGGGGAAGCCAGTTGTTAGCAGCGTGGTGCTGGCCCAGAGCTGGAAAACCAATGGCATGCAGAAGAGGTGAGCCAGGGCCTCATGGGTAGATATGGCCGAGGTTCCTCTTGGAATCAATGGGTGTCTGGCCATTGACGCAAGTGGGAGCCCGTCTTGTGTTTCAGGAGTCCCTCCACAGCTCACTGCAGGGGAACAAGCCTTGAGGAAAAGCTCTGTGGCACTTAATATGGAGCAGTAATCTGGAGTGGTATGAACTCTGCCATGGAATTTAATATCCAATTCTATCCCCATATAGACTTCCATAGGAGGGCTCAAATCACCTATAAAAATGGGATCATTTGCTCTTTCTTTCTCTGGGTTTGTAGATTAATTTCTATAGAACACTGCTGGTTTCCCCCTGTTAGTGTTACTCATTTATATTGCAGTAGCACCTAGGAGCCAGGGCCCCAGTGTGCTAGGTGCTGTACAAACATATGACAAAAATCCTATAGGATCATTTACAGTAAGGCTATGTTGCACCTCCTGGTTATTCAAAGGGGCCTTAAAGTGGAGGTAAAATACACCTTTGCCAGGGCTCCTTTCCACTGTTAAAATGGGGTTAAGGAGCCTTAGTGTAAGAGGGCTACAGCTTGCTGAACTTACCCGCATGGAAGACACCTTTGACCATACATACCGCAGCCTTGAGGTGTGCTGCAGCCCTGAGGCCATCAACATGGCCCAGAACACTACAGTGAGTGGTGTGAGTTATACATTCCCCCTGGCCAGGCAAGCCTCCCCCCAGCTTCAGCAAATCTCCTCACCCCCTGCACAGGTCACCATTTATTTTGCAGCATCCCTGTTTGGGTCATGGACAGTAGAAACTGAAGCTGGAATCTCTAGATCTCAGAGCAAGTGCCTTTAGTATCTGACCTAAAAGACCCAGCTCTGTAAGCTACAGCTGACCACAGTCATCAAACCCCTCTGTGTCCCAGACAACATCAGAGGGGGACAGAGTGCCATACTGAGTGGGCATGGGTTACATTCTCAAAACGCCTACAGAAGTTAGCAGGAGTTTTAGGTGTGCAAGGAACAGGCCAGATTTTCAAAGACTCTGCCCACATAATTTGCACCTGCAAAATTCTGCCTGAGGTACAGGCACATATGGTTAGTGGCAGGCATAAATTGTACCATTTAGATGGTGATGGCTAAGTATCTGATTGTAAGAGCAAATTAAAGAGTTAGCTGTGTAAACAAGAGGAATTAAGACTGGAATTTCTTAAATAGCCTCAGGGAGTTATGCACTCAAATGCTGCTAAATTTCAACAGGGTTTGGGTACCAAACTCCCTTAGGCAAGGAGTTTCAAAGGAATCTAGGAGGGCAAGATGGGAAAAGTGCCTAACTCAGTCAGCGGCACTTGGGTTCCTAGGTTGTTTAAGCACATTTGCAAATCCTACCCATCAGTAACTATGGATGCAAGCAATGAAGGTGCAAATTGTTCACATAGAAAGGGAGGCTGGCCCTTTAAAAGCCTGGCCTCTGATGTGAACACTTATCAAAGACTAGGGAAGGAATCTACTCTTCAAAGAGGTCAACCCAAGGACTTTGCCTCACTACAGTCTCTGGTTGAGCTGGGACTATAGCGGCACATAGTCCTTGTGTTGGCCTTCTGCACCGGGATGAATTTCACCCTAGATTTGCGAGTGCCTCATAAGGAGAGGTGAAAAACTCTGAGAAATACATGAGAGAGGACAATCAACCTTTGGCCAAGTGGGGTAATAATGGGGAAACAATGAGGTAACCTGAGTGGTCTATCTGTCTGTGGCTTTACCCCAGGAGAGGATTTAGGGACGGGTTGTTTCACACAATTCCAGGCTGATGTCCTTCCTTTAATCCCCCGCTCACAGCTGTAACGAGCTCCAGTACTCCCAGTACGCTGCTGCCTGCGACAACGTGCAGATCCAAAAGCTGCAGAGTGACGGCTATTGCCTCAAGTTGACAGACATGAAAGGCTTCTTCCAACCCTGCTACGGGCTACTGGATCCCCTCCCCTTCTTTGAGTCGTGTTTCCTTGATGGCTGCTACAACCACAAGAAGTTCCAGCTCTGTGGCTCCCTCGCTGCCTACGGGGAGGCCTGCCGCTCTTTTGGGATCCTCAGCACCGAGTGGATCGAGAAGGAAAATTGCTGTAAGAGAACTATTCTAACTAACCCTATTCTGTTCTCTGGCCAGGATTGTGTTTCACTTAGGAGCATTGTCCTCTGGATCCAGCTGGACTAGAGGCTGTCAGTGTTAGGCTAATGCAGGGAGATGGGAGCCAGAGCAATTAACTATGAGTCCCCTCCTCGATAATTTGGAAACTGGCTAACCTAGAGGCAACCTCCGTTTCTATGTGCTATCATGGCTGCTGAGTCAATGGAGGCACTTCTGCGGTAGCTCGCCCTAGACTGAGGAGTTGAGACAGGTATTGTTGGTCAAAAAAAGGTTGTATGGAAAACTGAGTTTTGGACAAACTCCAATTTCTCACCAAGTGTGCCTGCTTTCTGTGCAGCATTTCATTGTTTTCTTGAAAAACCAAATGCTCAAAGACCAGAATCTTTTTTTCATTCAGATATGCTGTCATGATGTCTCATGGGAACAGTAGGGTGTTTCTTCATGCCTCCTTTCTCCTCTATGGGCTGGACTCCCCCACCAGACTACATTCACCATGATGTACCATGACCAGGGACTCCTGTGAAGCAACCTCTCACTAACATGAGGGGGAGACCATGGTGCATCATGGGAAATGTAGTGTGATCAGGGAACCTGGTCTATAGAGTAGAAAGGGAGCATGAGGTCCCTGAACTACAACTCCCATGAGGCACCAAGGTAACATTTTGGAATATAAATATTTTGGTTTTCAAGTTTTTGCAAAAAAGTGGAAATTTTCAGTGGAGTGGAAAAGCTCATTCTCCAATCAGCTCTAGAGACAGGATACTGTCCCAGGAGGGTCTTCAACAAAGGAAATGTTCCCCCCCCCCCCCCTAGTCTACCCCATGTACTCACCTTCACAGCAAACTGGCTCAGGCAAGCATTTGCCTGAGCCAAGGCTAAGAATATTCTCCTGTTGGTGTTTTATATGTGGGTGGGGGATGATCCACACAGCCTGGCTTGATGCTTTGTTCATAAAGTGCCCAGAAGCTTAGGCTGAATAAATTATTTATAAATACTGGTCCATGCTGTGAAGACTTTATTTTCTCCAGACTCAGTTTGCCAGTCTAGGTTTTGCTTAAGTAAAGATTTTGAGGGCAGTATTGTTCATCTCGTCCATTCATAAAATCACAAATCTGGCCCAAGAAATCCTGAGATTTTTTTAAAAAATGTATTTATTTAAAAATAATGCTGAGGGTTCTTTGTCTTAGCCTTCTCATTCCTAAGCCTGGAGGGAGACTCATTTCATGCTTTCAAGATTTTCTCTGCAACTATGAGGGCTAGACACTTACTTTTTACTGGGCATCTCATGTATTCACATGACTCCAGGAGCTGGGGCTTTAAAACACATCAAGTAGCATGAGCTAAAATAGCTTGGCTTAGCAACACTGCAAAGGTCTATTGGTGTAATAAAGAATTGTCTGAGTACTAGTCTGAAAATAAAGTCGTCTTTGTCTGTCTTTTCCTTTTTAGCAGGAGTGATTGAAGATCCCTGTGTGGGGGCCGACTGTCCCAACAGAAGCTGTGAACTTGACAATGGAGGGGAGTTGTGCGGTTGTATCGAACCTCCACCCTATGGGAACAGTAAGTGTCCCCACTTGCATCTCATAAGGTTAATTAGAAACGTCGATGCTGGTGTTTTTAACTATGTTAAAAACAGGCCTTACATATTTATATGGGACTCAAATAAATCAGCTCCTTCAGCAACCACTTCTCACTCAGACCCACACAAAGTTCCAACCTCAAAACCAGTGGAGCTACAGTACACCAAGGAAGGAAGGTGTTTATGTGGTTAAAGTACCAAGTCTTGCCTGTTAAGGCTCCTTGGCTTTATTCATGGCTCTGCCACTGACTTACATTGTGACCCCATGTGTCAGTTTCCCAATCTGTAAAATAGGGCTAACGATACCTTCTTCACAGGGGTGTTGTGAGGTTAGAGACACTAATGTTTGGAAAGTGCAATGAGATTTTCTAATGGAAGATGCTGTGGAAGTACATGCTGTTGTTGAGTTAATTTGTAACTCCCAGCAAATTATGAATTTTAGATGAGATCACATCTGAAACCTGCAGATAAAAATGAAGATTTGTATTGATTTTCATAAAGAAACAGACAATAAAAAATACAAAAGGTAAATGACTTTACAGCTTACACCTGTTTCCAGGGTAACATGCTTCATGCCATCTCCAGAAGAATTATGGAGTTATGCAATGTTACAAATTGTCAAAGACCAGACACACAAAGCCAGACAGTACCTCATACGGACAACATGCTAAGGCGTGGGGGAGGGGTAACATCCCATAACGTGAACCAAACCCTGAAATTCACTAGGAGTCACAGACGCATCACGTGGCCTGGCTACGCTGATAGGATGACTTCTGCCTTGAGCGGATTTCATACAATCAAAGAAATACAGGGGCAAATCCGCAGGTGATCATGTAAACTGCCATAATTCTTTTGATTTTCGTAGAGCTATGCAGCTCTACACCACATGGGGATTCAGTCCTAGTAACTGGAAAGCCCTATTAATTCAACTAGTCTGTCCTTCAGAGGCCAATGCAGGAGCATTTCCTATGGCATCTTTTCTACGGCCTCTGCCAGCATTGTTTCCAACTCACTGGGAGCCGCAGGCCCTCACCTCATTGCCATGCAAATATGCATTGGTTCTTTTAAAAATCAATTTTGCCCAGTCCTCTCCTTCTCAATCAATGAATATAAATTGCTCACTCTCTAAGTTCACTGGCAACAAAAACCTGCTCCGCTTTGTTCTTCACCTTGCAATTATGAGGGGTAGGGAGTAGGGTTCAGGGCAGTGGATTTTGCCAAGCTACTTTTTGACTCTTCTTCTCTGCTGTGCAGGCATTCCCCTCCCAAAGTAGAGTGATACAATGGCACAGACTGTGAAAACATGATCAGTCTAATGTAGGGAAGATCATGACAAATGCAAACTTAAAACTAGCCAATACAGAGAAAGAAACTGGTGAGACGACAACCCCAACGCCTCAGTGCAAACCAGCCTCCCCTGAGGGGAGAGTCATGGAAACAGCGGTGGCAACGGGTGTCTAAAGCCCCCTGGATGTGCTCATAGTTACAATCCTAGACAAAATCAGTGCTCCCCAAAAACTGCATAGGCCAGCACAGGGGCTGAGCGGTGTCCTATCAATCCCTCATGCAAATAACCTTTTTGAAAGCATTGTCTAAAGCACCTCCAAACAGTCACTTTGCCCATCCCATAGTCCTTTCATCTGAAGATCTAAAAGCATTTTACAGGCATTGATGTAATTCCCCACTGGTGAGAGAGAGAAATGCAACCCCATTTTAGAGATGGGAGGACTGAGGCATAGAACAGTTTAGTGACATTCTCAAGGTCATTCAGAAAATTGCTGGCTGAATTGAACAAAGAACCCAGATGTCCTAAAATCTCAGACCTGCTCTCTTATTGCAACTTGCAAGAGCAAAGAAGAATCAGCGGCAAGAACTTATAGGAAACATGAGCAACTTTTTCCATTGTATCATCATCAGAGCAGAGGGCACAACAATAAGGAAGAATAGCCAGCTCACAGGCACATCAGCAGGGACTCATACCCACATAGCATGTCTAAGAGGCAGCAGACGGGGTGTGATCGCAGCCGCTCTGCTTCGCATCGACAGAGCTGGTAATTTATGCAAATGCACACTCCTAAGCACCAAGCATGTCCATCTTAATGAAGTTACGCTTAATCTGTCTTGCTCCACTTTGCACAAATAATGAAACAATGTGCTGTCTTCGGAGTTTCATTATTTGTGCAAAGTGGAGCAAGTCAGACTAAGAGTAACTTCATGAGCCGAAGTAACAGTCAGTAAAAAAAAATAAATAACGACTCCAGAAAAGATCTGGCGATTAGAAGAGCGTGGCCTAGTTGTTAGAGCCAGGGCCTGGGGAGCCAGGACCCCGGGGCTCTATATCTCAGACTCATGGCATGACCATGGGCAAATTAATTCCCTGCTCCGGGCCTAAGTTTCCACATCTGTCGAACAAGGATGATGATGCTTAGATAGTGTGCTCCTTGGGGTCATCTTTCTGTTGTGTCTGTGCAGTGCCTAAGTCAATGGGGGCCTGGTCCAGCAGTTGGACTCCCAGGGGCCATTACAATGCAGAAAATAATAACACACATTTCCATAGCATCTTTCATCCAAAAGATTCCTAAAGTGATTCATAAAACCCACAGGGGCGTGGGTTCCACAGTATCCATTCCCATAGGACATGAGCTGTCATAGCCCACTCCTAGGATGCCTACACTCTCGGATGAAGCAGGAGCCAATCATGCTTTTAGCTCTGGGTTCAGTCACCTCGAGGTGTTGGCCAAAGGGGAGGCTGTTACGTATGCCCCAGTGAAATGCAGCCACCTCTGGGTGGAAGGTGGCAGCCAATCAGTGCATTGTATAGGATCCAGGGCGAGGAATTTAGGCCAAGAACATCGCAGCGAAAGCCCCCAGTATTGTTAGAAAAACTGTCCTGTGATCTTTAATGTGTCCACACGGGAGCTCAGATTCTGAGGCCCAAAAGCACCATGGATGTCAGTCTATCTCTATTGGGGTGGTGAGTCAGTGCTGCCAAGATTTGAATCTGTGGCTCCAGAGAATAAATCTGAACTACCATTTGTCTAAATTGCCAATAAATCTGGTGCTTAGATCACTAAGCCATCCCCTTTTTGACAGGTCTCCCTCCGAGGGTGACTGTATGTCCTGATCAGAATAGTCCTGATATTCAGGGCTTTGTCTTTAAATAAGCACCTATTATCTCTATCCCTCATCCTGATTTGTCACACATCTGGTCCCCCTACACCCAGCCCACTATCTATAGGTCAGATGCTGTTTACCTCTGAATTCCCAAGCTTGTTTTTGGATTGATTCATTGATGCTGTACAGATGGGAAGGCCCACAGTGTAATCCTTGTTGGGGGGTTTGACTATCAACTATTCAAGACAGTTGCTCACCCAGCCATTGCAAATGCTTTCAGCCAGGATTGAGCCTCAGCATCCATGTCGGTGGGTGGAATGTGCACCCATGAAATGAACAGTAGGTGCAAAGCTGAATGCTTGTACCTCTAACTAACCACCTTGCACCCACCACTCAGCCATGGGTGCATATTGAGCCTAGAAAAAGGAGTTGGCCCTTCTGAACCATTGGCCTCATCTCACCTAAGAGCTGTGGGCCCCGTGACTCATTTCTTCATTCAGTCTATGCTAGGGATGGGCCTGAATTGTGCAGGTCAGTTTAGTAATAGAGTTGTGCCAGAGTCCTGAATTTAGATCAGGTCTGGAGGTTAATTTCCCAAAGTCAGGTGGGTTGGTGGGACTGTCGGGCCAAGTGTTTTGGTTCAGATCCATCTCTATTTTATACATCCCCGGATTATTCCAATTACTGATGGTACAATCACACCGCTAACGCTGCTGTGCCCAGAACATCCCCTCCCACCTGTCCAGCTCAATGCTAACTCAGTCTTTAGCATCCATTAAAGCCACTCCCATGTGCCCTTAGGCACACATGACATAATCGACGCAGAGGTGACCTGCAAGGCTGCACAGATGGAAGTGTCCATCTCCAAGTGCAAGCTATTCCAGCTGGGCTTTGAGAGAGAAGGTGTGCGCGTGAATGATCGTCACTGCCCTGGTATCGAAGGAGAAGATTTCATCTCCTTCCAGATCAACAACACCAAGGAGAACTGTGGAAATATTGTGCAGGTGAGAAAGAGCTGCGTGCGCGGAGGAGTAGGGAGGCAGCTAATGTTTAATGCTGCATTCGTACAAAGTAATTGCTACTAGGGTGATACGTGGAAGCACGTGCCAAATGGCACACAGGAGCATAAAAGAAAGGAGAGAGAGAGAAACATGCATTCATTTTAGTGTCAGGTTTATTTTCTGAGTTCATATGTAACAAAGATTGTATAATGTTTGAGTGCTTCACTAAATTACCCTGGGGATGATCGCATACACACACTTGGCAGTAGCGTGGGTTATTTCTTTCTATTTTCATGTTCTAATAGGCAGCTTCAAACATGTTTCTGTGCATGGCAGAAGATACAGGGGGTTAGTGTTGGTGTGCTGTCCAAATTTCAGACTAGGTGTTTAAATTATGCCTACTTAAAATTTCCCCTGACATTTCATAGACTCTAAGGTCAGAAGGGACCAATATGATCATCTAGTCTGAACTCCTGCACAATGCAGGCCACAGAATCCTCCCCCCTTCCACCCCGCCCGCCCTCCCCCCTGCCCCCTGCTCCTGTAATAAACCTCTAACCTATGACTGAGTTATTAAAGTCCTCAAATCACAGTTTAAAGACTTTAAGATACAGAGAATCCACCAGCAAGTGAGCAGTGACCCATGCTTCAGAGGAAGGTGAAAAACTCCCAGAGCCTTTGCCAATCTGCCACAGGGGAAAATTCCTTCCCGACCCCAATACAGCAATCAGTTAATCCCTGAGCATGTGGGCAAGACTCACTAGCCAGACACCCAAGAAAGAATTCTCTGTAATAACTCGGAACCCACCCCATTTAATGTCCCTTCTCAGGCCATTGGCATATCCACCATCAGTAGTCAAAAATCAGTCAGTTGCCAAACAAGGCTGTCCCATTATACCACCCTCTCCATTTCACTGAGATATGATGTTCATGAGGACTCTTAAACAGATATGTCCTACTCCAAAGGTGGTTGCATTTTAGTGATAGGTGTAGTGTGTATATGTTGGGTTGGGATCTGTTATGATGAAAGGTGCTGTTTATAAACTTAACCTATGTACCTCTGTACATATTGAGTCCCATCATACCCTCCCCCTTACATGTTCCATGCCCTCCCTCCTGGGAGCTGCAGTCAGGAGCTTGGGCCAGGGTTGGAGCCAGGTCTGGAACAGGCCTGCAGTTAGGACTGGGAGTCAAGGGCTGCAGCCAGGGTTGGAATTGTCCTAGGAGCCGGTGGCCATGGCTGAGAGTGGAACTGCACTTGGATCTGGGAGCTACAGCTGGAGCTGGGGATCATGGTTGGGTCCAGGGCCAGAGGTCCTGGGCTGAGGTTGGGAGCAGGGCTGGAATGGAGCCGTGGCCAGGGTGATGATCCTGTCCCTGCCCAGCCCAACTTTCCTCCACACTCCCCATTTGGGTGCCACTGGTCTGGCAGATAGATGCAAGATGTTATTACTGCACCATCCAGCCACTCCAGTCAGGGATCAACGCCCCATTATGCCAGATGCTGCACAAATACCAAACAAAAAGCCATCCTTGCCCCCAGACAGTTCACAATCTATCTGCAAATTATTTTTCATGCGATTTGGATGTGTTGCTTTCACAGCTGTGAATTGGAATCATAATAGGTATATTAACCCCTAAAAAGAAGAACATTGGTTTCTTTTTCTCCTGCACAGTCCAACGGAACTCACATTGTGTACAAAAATACCGTGTGGATTGAAAGTGCAAACAACACTGGAAACATCATCACTCGGGACCGAACCATCAACGTGGAATTCTCGTGTGCGTATGAGCTGGATATCAAAATTTCCCTGGATTCAGTAGTGAGACCGATGCTTAGGTAAGACAGACCTTTGTGTGCTTTAGTTCCAGAGGGGCGGCCGTGTTAGTCTAGTTCAGCAAAACTAACGAGGAGTCCTGTGGCACTTGAAAATGTGTTAGTCTTTAATAGTGGCGCAGGACTCCTTGTTTGTTTTGCAGTAGGTTAGAGACACATGCAGAAGGGTGAGTCATGAAGTCAGTTCAAACAGTTCCAAACCAAACAAATTGTTTTAATTCAAACAGTGTGGATGTGGGTCTTTAAACAATAGCAGAGAATGTTAGAAGAGGGGAAATTACCTTTTGTAGTGGGTCAGCCATTCTAAATCCCCTATTCAGACCCAGTGTGATGGTGTCAAGTTTGCATATGAATTCCAGCTCTGTAGTTTTGATTTTCCTATTTGTGTTGTGAATTTAATACTGGTCTGAGAGCCCTGGAAGCTAACGTTTCCTCTGTTTAACCTGGAAAATGGAGCTAGCTTAATTCAGGCTAGAAGTGTTAACAGCGTGGGTAATTAACCACAACAATTACCTCACAAGGGATGTAGTGCATTCTTCATCCTTTCATGTCTTTAAATAAAGGATGTATTTTTTTTTCCCCTAAAGCACGTGCTCTACCTCAACCATAAGTTATGGGAATGGTGCAAGAATTACTGGATGAAATTCCTTGGCCTCTGATATGAAGGAGGTCAGACTAGATGATCACCTTGGTCTTTAAAATCTATGTACCCCAGAGCAAGAACAGCATGAGCCAAGGAGGGCTGGTTTCTCTCACATTGCTCCACCAATGTGTCTCATCCTTAACCTGTAGGGGGGCACTTCTAGGGAATTCCCATGGCCCTTTCAGTATTTAGCCTCTGTTATAAGCCTGCCAATAGATGATAATTATGGTGGCAGATGTGGGACTGAGGCCTTCAAACGGGCCACCCATCAGCCAACAAACATCCATTGGATAGTAACAGTTTTCAGTTTTGTAGTGTTCATGTCAGCAACCTAGCTATGCAAAGTCCCATATCACAATCCCTGTCCCTGCGACGCTTTCCATTCCCCTCTCCTTTGTAAAGGATGATCTTCCTGTTGCTTTCTCATGAGCTTTATTTCATTCCTTTAGTGTGATTAACCTGACAGTTCCAACACAAGAAGGCAGTTTCACAACCAAGATGGCGCTGTACAAAAACTCATCCTATAAGCACCCCTACCGGCAAGGTGAAGTGGTTCTAACCACCCGGGATGTTCTTTATGTTGGTGTCTTCGTTGTCGGAGCTGATTCTACCCATCTGATTCTAACGCTGAACAAATGTTATGCAACCCCTTCTCGGGACAGCAATGACAAACTCAGATACTTCATCATTGAAGGAGGGTCAGTCTCAACTGGCAAGATCTTTCTCTGTTTTACTTCCATTTGGGAATCTAAACATCATAAGCACCTGATGATCTGAACCTATGAACATTAGAGGGGGGTTATTTCTTCCTGTGATGCATGCACCAAGGTTGGCTGTCCGAATACCAAAATAGATGATCATTGATTAGTCGCTCTGTGGCTCTTCCTAAGAGAAAGGCCAGATGTTCTGAAGTGTCAGTATAAGAACCTAAAAGAAGGCTTCATTTGGGTTTCTGGCACTGCCTCTGGTAATGGAGAACTTGGACTCCATGCTATCTGCTAGACAGGCCGATGTTTGCAGATTTCAGTGTACCCTGTTTAAGGTTTGCCCGTTTGTGGATTATTACTGAGAGAAAGCCTAAGAGTTTTAATATTTTGCCACCCTCATTTGGAGTTAATAATAACAATACTTTGCACTTACATAACACTTTTCATCTAAGGGTGATTAGGTGCTTTGCAAGGGAGTATTAGTTTCATCCTGCAGATGTAGTAATTAATGCACAAAAAGGAAGAGCTTAACTGTTCAAGAGTGTCCTCTAATTTAAATGCCCCACACAAGACCCCTAACGAGGTGATTTTCAAAAAGTGTTGTTTGCACAGCTGTTACTGAATTTATCAGAGCATGTGAGTTCCACACCTTTGAAAACCAAGCCCCAAGTGTTTAAGATAGAGCAGTGTTTTCCAACCTTTCTCTGCCGTGGCACACCTTGATGCCTTTAATTATTTTGAGGCACACCACCATACAGTTTCCAAATGAACTCATGAATATTCATGATCCAATGAGCCAATCCAGAACTCTTTGAGTAGTTTTTCAAAAAATTCCATGGCACACCTGCTCAGGCCTGACAGCACACCTGTGTGCCCTGGCACACTGGTTGGGAAACACTGAGATAGGGCACCCACAGCCCATGGACACTTCTATATCATCGGGATAGCGACAGGGTTGGGAACAACACATTATACATCTGCTTCCATAACTGACTACCTGTATGATAGTGGGCAAGTCACATAATTGCCCAGCACTTCAGGTGTGTTGCGAGGCATAATTAATTATTGTTGTAAAGGTTTCCGAGATCCTTTGATGGAAGGGGCTGTAGAAATTCAAGGTTTATTAATATTCAGAATATTGGCACTACATCAGTGTACTCCCATCATTGCAGTAAACGGAAAAGGGGGGGAAATGTTTTTTAATAAGCCATGGGCTCAAGCTGCCAAATTGGAACTCAGATTCTGAACACTAAATAGTTGAAAGGGCTCATCAGGGGAAACTGAAGCGCCCCCAAACTCCTAATAACATCTAGAGAAAAGGATCATTTAGTTTCTCTGCAGACATAACCCACAAGCACTGGAATTTTTTAGATGTTCATAATGGTTCCTGGACCCACCTGAGATTCTTTTTTTCCCTCCTAGTTGCCAAAATATTAAGGATAACACCATTGGGATTGAGGAGAACGGGGTATCCCTGACCTGTCGTTTCCATGTCACCGTCTTCAAGTTCATCGGGGATTACGACGAGGTTCATCTCCACTGTGCCGTCTCCCTCTGCGATTCAGAAAAGTACTCCTGCAAAATAGTACGTGTGTCTGATCTTAGTGTGCTCCATGGTACCAGGCTGGAATCACTTCCCCAAGGCCACTGTTTGCCCAGAGAGAAGTTCCCTACAGTGCCTTGCTCCAAAGGTGCAATTCCCAGGAGATTTACATAAGTCCTCTCTCCACCACCCCGTTCTCCCAGCGCGTGGTATATGGATTGCCCTTGTGCAACTAGGCTGTATGGACTACCACCCGGTTTGGGTCCACTGTGTCATGGAGGAGAGGCCAGAATTTTCCCTTAATGATGCTAATCCAACACTCTCTGTTGAAGTCTCAATAGAAGCTTTGCAATAGATCTCAACTGGAGCAGAGGCAGTTCCAGAGTTTGAGATCAGAGACTAGCGCATTATCATCACGTCTTGCAGTAATCATCCCTTTCATTTTGTTTGTTCAGAACTGCCCTCAGAACTCCAGGATTGCCACTGAGTATACCAAAGAGCCCAAGGAGCAGATCATCTCAGTAGGGCCCATCCGGAGAAAGCGTAAGTGTGCACAGTTGAGAATGTGGATGAAAATATTCCCTCCTGTATAAACTTTCCTGAACCTTTGGCTATTAAATGGACAAGCTCAAAATAAGTCATAAATCTATTGATAAATAGTTCCTTCCCTTAATTGTTTACAGTAGGAAACATCCATTTTCAAGTGTCCAATTTTCATCTATTTGTTTTTACATTATTTCCGTGTACATTTTACAAAGCAGGATACTAAAACTCAGCGAGTCAGTTTCACTTTCTGATTCATTTGAGCAACTCATTTTTAGTTCTGTGCATCACTTCTTTGGCCTCCTGGAGCCAGTTTCTCACCCAAAACCCAATGCTGTGTTTCTGCCCATTACCACCTATTCTGTCTGTCCATCCATTCCTCCCTTTCTCTTTATCCTGTGTATGTCTAAGCCAACTGCTACCATGGACGCAACTTCTCAGAAACATCCACCAGTTCTAAGCATCTCAGCCATTTGGTGCCCAACTAGAGAGATGGTCTCGTTATTCAAAGTGCTGAGTACCCACTGAGGTGATTTCTAGAGAACGGCTGCCTTCTTGGTTTTCCTTTTCATCATAACTCCCCTCCATCACACTTTCCTTCTCTTCCCAAACTCTTCTTCGTAAGCTTCTCTCCACTTCACTTCCCTATCACCAGCAGCCCCCATCCCGGTGTGCTGATCTGGAGGAAGAATTGATAGGTGGGTCTTTATGCAGCCCATGGCCAATCAAGATTGCCCTGGTCTGTGCTCCATTGGGTAGTTTTGCCATTATCTTCAGTGGGACCAGGCTCTCTGGTGCTAAATTAAGCACAGAGCTCTCTAAAGAGTTGACATGGGTGGGTCTGAATAAAAAAAAAAAAAAAGCCCTTGCCCTTTGGCTGGAGGCTTAATGGCACCATAGATCTAGGTGTAAATGCAACAGAGGGGATGCTTTAATCAAGGAAATGCTTTCAGGGTCATGTCTAGATATTAAGCTCTGTAATGCCCTTGGATGGATTCTCATCAAGCCGGCACATCACCTAGGTGCCGCTTTCTCATGAACATCAGGCCTCTCCTATTCCAGGGCTAGATTGGTGTGAAGACAATGGCGGCTGCGAACAGATCTGCACGAGCAGGGTGGATGGGCCCTTGTGCAGCTGTGTCACTGGGACGTTGCAAGAAGATGGCAAGAGCTGCAGAGGTGACTATTTGAAAGGCCACCTTAGGGGGGCCGGGAATTGGCTGTGAGCGGACGGGTAGTGGGATACAGATGAAAAGTGATTCTTCTCTGCAAACCCCCCTCCCCGTTAAATCTGTATGGAGAGTCAACAGAAAACTGGTCTGTCCCAAGACACAGGCTAAAATCTAGGGTTTGGGCCCATCTCTGTGCCTAACCCTCAGCAAAATTAATTAATAAAAGAGGGAGGGAGCACTGGCAAGCCTCAGAGTGGGTGGAATGGAAAGAGACGGTTCCTGGTTTCTATTGTTGGATTTGATACTGATTCTTGGGGAAGCCGTTCATGCTCAAACATCACCTAGGTTGAGGTGCTTCCATTTTGGGGTACTCAGTTGGGAGATACCTCTGACACATGCTAAAAACGGCGTCCGAAGCTGCTGAGCGGTGAGCGCACATACATCTTGAGGTTAGTGGGAATTGCCAGTGCTCAGAACCTCTGAAAATCAGGTCACTTGAGCGGGCACTTCTGAAAATACTGGGCTCTATCTTTCTGTGCCTTGGTTTTCCCCATCTACAACAGTATTTATCACCTTTGTCACTACGGGGCTTGTACAGCGCAACGAGATCCTTGGATGAAGGATACTAATAAATTGCAAGGCAGTATTATTACTATGACTCACGGACCTGATCTGCAGAGACTGTTGCTATCACAGTGTAGACGTTTGTCCTTTGGGGACACACGTTTTGATCTTTAGATGATACAGCCATTGCTTATTTTTAACTGTGACTTTGATTTTCAACGTTGTTCTCTGTCTTTCTCTCTAGCCTCCAGCTCTTCCACTGAACCCGAAGCCTGGCTAATTCTTCTCTTCGTAACCCAGCTGTCATTATGGCATTTTATCTATAAATCAGACTCGACCTCATAATTAATTCATGGCTTCTATTTAAAGTACTGTAACTTACTTACTCTAAATCCTGGTAGGATAATAGCATGTGCCCCTAACTCACACCTGGTACCACAAAGAACAACAAAAGCTTCTAAGTACTGCAATGCTAAAGTTGGTTTCCTGGCAAAACAATTTAAATGAAGTTATAAGCTACTTTATTGCAGTGGGAAGTAACAGCAGCCAAAATGGGCAATTAAAAGACCTTCAGTCTCACCTGAAATTTCAGAAATGGAACCACAAGGGAAAATACTTGACTAAGATCTTTCCCCTTTCCTAAAGTCTTGACACTGGCTTCTCCTCTGATTCCATATTCACTTCAGGCATCTCTTTGGCATCCTTATAGCCCTCCCCGGCCTCTCTGGTCAGAGATATTCCTTCTTGAACCCCCTTTCCCGATCCGTCTGTCTTACAGCCCATATTCACTCACATGAATGGCAATGTTTCCCTTCACTTCAGTGGGCTTTCTTTGACTCAGGCCCTAAGCTCCAGCGAAGTCTATCTTCTTCCTGTGCTCTCTACCTTTGTTGGTGCTGGAGAAATTTACCATTGTAAGAACCGCTTTAGCATCCTTAGGGCCCTTTGCACCCACCCACAGATATATTTCAACTGGGGTGCAAGAACTGGTTGGAACAGGCAAGGCTTTCAGCAGGCTAAAAGCAGATCAGTCTGAACTGCATTAGTGCCACTGTGGAAACAGACAAGCTAAGATGGTTCAACTAGTCAACAATGCATTTCAAACCACCCCCTCCCTCCAAAAACCACTCTTTCTGCAAGCTGTGCCAAGAATTGAGGGAGGCAAGGAAATGGTTTAGATTAGACCACCACTTGTGTGGACACAGAGGATGTGTACCAGAAAATATTCTTAAACCAATTCCACATGGCTAGCATGGATGCAATGACCTGTTTACACTAAAACTGGTTCAGTCCTCGAGTGCAGTCACTGCTTTAATTTTCTTCGTTTGCTCCCACGTCTCCTGGACGTCAAAGAAACTCCTTACCATTCAAACTCTTTCTCAGTCCCTGTTTCCAATCCATTTTAGAACTAACTGCTCCTGTGGTCCTAAATGTTTTAATAAGGTCACATGATTCCAGTTTATTCTCTTCTCAGTCCTGTCTCAAGATCATGAGCTGGTCACAGCAAGACCATTTTCTGCGCCTTACCACATGGGGCTTTTTTTACTTACTGGAAAATACCCTGTCTGTCTAGGATCCAGCATCAATAATAAATGTCATTGATCAGAGTCAAGAACATGTAACACTGCTCAGCTTGTACTCATGTCACTTTCTAAATTGCAAAACAGCCATTAAATTCCATTGTACTGATTGTAGCAATGTGCCTGCCGAGAGGAATGAATTGCCTCTGATGCAATTTAGTGCTGAGATGATTGTAAGGTTTGACATGCTCTGGAATCTTAAACGCTGTAGCCCAAGCTGCTGTTTCCTCTGTCTGCCAATAACGATCATTTCGTACCCAAAAAGTAGCTTTTGACCACTGGATTGTGTTTTTTTCTTGTTTGCACCTCTGCAAACCTTCCCCACCCCACCCCCCTTTTTTTAATTATATGAATCAGCCAAGTAATTTAAACGTGTTCTGTTCTTAAATAAACACGGTGTTCAAATATTCTCATTTCCTGGGTGCACTGCATGCTCATTCTTATTTAAAGCTGGGGACACAAAGTCAAGGAACTTCATATGCAAAGACAGGGTTGATTCTTTATTCCGAGTCAAAGAACATTCAGCTGGAAATAAGATGCACATTTTTAACTGAGAGGGTAATTAACCATTGGAACAGATTGCCAAGGGATGTGGTACATTTTCCGTCACTGTTTAAATTAAGATTCTCAATGCCTTTCTGCAAGATGTGCACTAATTCCAGTCCCAGAGTACTGTGCTCAGTGCAGGAATTGCTGTTGCCCATTGTCCCAGTGCTCACGTGGGCACCCTGGCCCACGGTCTGTGATGCAGGTGGTCAGACTGGATGGTTGCCACGGTCCTTTCTGACCTTGGAATCTATTCATCTAATATAGCTTTCCAAGGCTGTTCTGTTCTATGTGCAGCTCAGAAGTCACTGAGGGCCCTTCTGCACCTCCTACCCTACAGCAAATAGTATTTCCTTGTTTGCTTTAATCTGGTTTTAAATGGAGTCACTCACCAGATCTGAAGAAGGTTGAAATCAACACAATATTTGGTAACTTTGTAGGGTTCTGACACTGCCTGCACTATGGTTTGAAGGAGGAAGCCTGGTCCAGTGAGGAAAGCAGGCGGTTTGTGTCCTGTTTTTGATCTTCTGCTGATTTGCAGGGTGGCATTAATCCACTCGCTTAATCTTTCTGTGCCTCAGTTTCCTCCCGCTGCAAAATGGGGATGGCCAGTGCTGTGAGATTGCAGTGACTATCCTGCGGATGTGAGGGGGGAAAGGTGGCATTGCACCCCCTTTCTAGTTCTCCCCCAGTTCAGGACTTTGGATCCTGGCACAACTTCGAGAAATCTGCAGGCTGCTCTAAATTGCTCAATGACAGCCCTCTAAGGGGCCATTCTGCTACATGAGGATTACTGGCTATAATCCTAAAATGGGGAGCCCCTTAAGCCTGCATTCTGCATTGCCAGAGTTACACAAAGCAAGCAGAACAGGGGAGTCGGGATCTGGCTTGTTCTGTTTTTACTGCAGCCTCATGTAGGGAATGATGACAAATGCCTTGGAGGAAGAAAAATTTCCAGTGTAGCACTCTCCAGCCAAATTGCTTTTAGAAAACACAAAGACCTAAATCATTCAGGGAAGATCACCGGAACAGTTCCTCTGTATCTTCCTCTTTACAATACTATGTCATCTAGGGACGTGGAGTCTACTTGTATCATGTGCCAGAAGCTATTTCCCCAACACGTTGATAAGTCTGGGAGGATAAGCCATCTCAGTGGAGTGTTGAAAGACACAAAACAGGACAACATGTAATATTTAGTGATCCTTCTTTCACTGCAGTGTGAATTCTTCTTATGTGATCTCACGGGGAGTTGGTAGTTGCTGTGCTCAGACTAATATGGCTCTTTTCTAGCAATGAGGGTTTAATTTTGCATGCTGAAGTCTCTCTGATGCATAAAATATCAGCATAATAAAGGGAGCAAACCTGCTTTGTACCAAGATGAGTAAGAAAAGAAAACAACCCTAGTTCTTGGAATATTTGACCAAGGGATTTTGTCAGATGCAGCTACGTGCACTGTGCATTTTATAGGGCGTGCTTCTCTGAGGACGACCCCTACTGAATATCTATGTGGGGTTTTTGCAGTACCAAATGCTATTCTACATGGCATCCATCATTAGAGGGTGCAGTAAGCCCTTATTACCCCAGTGATACAGTGGTAATTTGTACCAGCTCTCCAAACAGTGGGACAATGTCTGAATAGGCTCAGAGCAGAAGGGCTTGTCTACATGTGAAAGCTGATTTGGATTAAGACTAGCCGTGAATTCACAGTGCAGTAGCTGTTCCTAAGTAATTCCATGGTTCCCAGGCCAAATCCAACCCCTGGAGCTGCCGCCACCAGCCGGCAGCCCCGGCCTCAGGTCCCAGGCAAGCTCCTTCTACTACCAGGCCAGCTCAGGACTCGGGGCACTGGCCTGGACCCAGAGGGCTTGTGCTCCCTGTGCCAAGCATCAGCGATGCCCCTGGTTTTAGGAATGAGAGGTGAGCCTGCTGAGTCCTGCCTCCTACCATCGCAAGCAGTCCCATACTATAGTTGCACTCAAATCTGCCTGCCTGTCTCTTAAAACTAATTAAATCCACACACCCCCACACACACTCTCTCCTGTTGGAAGGCTGTCCCAGAATTTTACCCCTCTGATGATTAGAAATCTTCAGCCTAACTTTTTTAAGGCAGGTGCATTAACTGTTTGGTTCTGCAAGAAGCAGCCTGTAAGAAATTCATCTCTCTACCTGTACTCCTCTTTCATATTCCAGTAGATCTTCCATGTCTTCCTCTGCCAGTTGATTTAGTTCTGTCAGGATAACATCTAAAGCCTGAAACACACAATATAAATCCCAGATTTGTTTTGAAACAAACTCCAAGGCCAGGAGTTGTTTTGGAAGAAAGAGGGAGCTTAATGCTTTCTTTAAACCAAGATCTTTTAGCGAGTGATGGTAAACAAAGATGACCTGACTTGCTGGAAAGAAATATGGATCTAATTTTCAGCAATAGGACTCAATCTACAGCTTTTGCTTCAGATTTTTAACAGAAGAATTGTCTGTCTCTGGAGTAAACCAAGACAAAGCAATATCCCTTCAGATCTGAGATAGCAAGGTGCTATAGTCTGGAGAAGAAAAAACCTGTAGGCACAGAATATTTGCAAATTAATGATTTTAGGGCTTTCCATTATTCTTGCTATATAGCCATAGATTTTAAATTGCTTACTGTATTGCCATCTAGTGGTTGTTTCAGATAAAAACAATCGATGTACTATTGACAGAATACTGGTTTTCATCCTGAGGGAAACCTGAATTCATCCTGAAATTATGTATAGACCTTGGGCCTTAAAATTCCACCTGATTTACAGAGTGAACCTGAGAAATGCTAAGTTCCTGTCAAGTAAAGGGACCACCTTCTTGCATGCCAGAGAGAATTTTAAGGTCTGAAGAGTATTCCCAGGAAACTACTGAAATGCTGTCACTTAAGAACAAAGGGTGGGGCAGTGAGATGTTGCATAAGAAAATCTGGGCAAATGCCTACTGCGATGTCATCTGCAATGACTTCTTTCTTGTCTGTTCAGAGAAAATGGGATCTCATGTGTTCAGCATCCCACAAAACGAGTGGTGCGGTACTCAATGCATTGCCTCTGATGGATAAAGAGCTGAATTGCAGAATGATACAACCTTCTAAAAAGGGGCAAAAATCTAGCAGAGGAGGAGAGGAGAAACGCTTAGCATCCTGAGTTAAAAAAGAATTAAAATATTAATAGTGGTCTACCTTAACATGGGGCAGAGAGCAGGCCAGAATTAGCAGAAAACACATCACCACAATAGACTCCCTTGCTGTTATATTTGGCCCTTCCTCTAGCCTGGTGATGCATGGTGAATCCCCCCTCCCTTTCTCTGCTTGTTTTACAGTGGAGATGTCAGACAGCCCAAATTATCAACATCTAAAAATGCAGTTGCTCACAACCTGTGTAAAAGCTTTCCAATGGAAATCTCTCAGGGGAACATTTTTTAGAGGTAGCATGCTGCTGCTCCTGAAGGCTAAAGAGCTGCCTGAGGAGAATATCAAACATCCAACCTGGGAAGAGAGCAACAAATTCAGGTAAGTTGTTTGAGCAGCAGTGTGGAGGACAAATCCCCACCTTGGAAAATCAGCAGCTGCTGGTCTTTCTACTTGTATACACCAACAGCATTTCCAATTCTCTGCTTAGAAGCCCTGTTCTGCCTGCCTTTCTTATATGAGATATAGGGAGGCAACCTGCACCAAGTGGTTTTGCTGATGTTAATGACTAGGAAGATTGAGGGCAGTAATCACTGTACTTAACAGACAAGTTAGGCCCCTGAAACCTCCTACAAACCAAAGCTAATGACAATGCCATGCCGTTACTATTATTATTTTGGATTATGGCTGCTTAGGAGCCCTAGTCCTTGACAAGCATGCCATTGTTCTAGGTGCTGTACAAACAGAACAAAAATGCGGTCCCTGCCCTGACGAGCTTCCTTAGCCTCACACAGTGTCCACATAATGAAATTAAATAGTGTTTTCCTCCTGAGTATCTCAAAGCACCCTACAAGCAATTCTAATTGGGGGGGGAGAAGGGGGGACATTTGAGGCAGAATAGCCCACAGAGACAGTGCCAGTTTCTGAAAAACCCATCTACCCTATGGAGCTTTTCAGGTTTATTGATTCTAAATCACTTTTGGATGGCTCCTCCACCGTAGCCACTTGTGTTGTTAGGGCCTGATCATGAGCTGGTTGACCTCAGGATAAGCACTGGACTGAGCCCTTCCACTGAAAGATCTTTGGGGCCCATTTTATCCACTATACTGCACCCACTTGTGTGCTGGTGCAGGTCAAGATCTAGAGAGAAGTACATGGAGTGGGCAGAACTGAGAATGGCAAACTTTTCTTTCCAACTCTGTTGCTGAGCTGCAGTGCAACTTTGGCCAAAACCCCTTAACCCTGCTGTGCACTTATTGGTTGGGCCCCCTGCCATCCAGATACATTAAAAAGGTTCAGTCCAGGCGTTCAATCTTACGCTACTGTGAGCTCGCATGGATAGCGCTTGTCATCTGCAGAGCTCAATGCACTTGAGGGGGTCATTTATCCTCATTTTACTTATAGGGTAAACTGTCGCACAATGACTTGCGCAAGTCACAACAGACCTCAGGTCTCTTGACTGCTAGTGCAGTGCCCTACCCAGTAGGTCATGCTGCTTCTCTTGAGGTAACAACTTGCCTACTTCATAGAGGGGTGGCAAGGCTTGCTGTCTGCAAACTGCCTGTTGGAGGCTGTAGTGGTGTGGTGGCACCACTGCGGGCCCCTACTGGGCTAAAAGGGGGTTAAAAGCGGGCTGGGCTGCAGCAGCCAATCAGGGCCCAGCAGCCAGTATAAAGCCAGGAGCAGCAGGGCTGAGAGGTGAGTCTGCCTGGGGAGCTGCAGCGAGAAGGTCTCTCCTGGGCTGTCAGGCTGCAGGGCCAGGACCCGGGAAAGCTCTGAGTGCGGTGCAGCAGCAGGAGCCTGGAGAAGCTGAAGTTCCTGAAGTGAGTGGACCTCAGCAAGTGGCTGGAGCAGCGGTCGGAGGGCAGGGAGCCGAGAGCAGACAGCGGCTGGATCCAGGCCGGTGAGAGTGGCGTGACTGAGGGCTGTGGGGAAGTGGCCCAGGGAGTCAACGCTCAGAAGTGAAGAGACTGGAGGGAAGCGGCAGGCCTCACAGGAGGCGCCTAGGGTCCCTTGGCTGGGGCCTGGTGTAGAGGGTGGGCCCAGGTCCCTCCCCGCTCCCCCAGCGTGCCAACCGTGGCCATTGACTGTTTTAATTAGTGGCCAGGAGTGGCATGGGCTCACTGGCCCTAGGCTGTTTTAAACTGTGGCTGGATTAAAGCGAGCTGGACTAGGCCGCAGGAGGCGGTCAATGGACTAACCACGGCTACTGCCACAAAGTGGGCCAGCGGGGTTAGTTGTTCCCCGGAAGGGGTGGGGCACAGGCTTGGCTGGAGGGCTAAGACCCCAAGGAGGACTCAAAGAGAGAGTCCAGGCATGTGGAAGAGCAGAGCATGACCTACCACCAGGGGGACCCCTTGAGCAATACCCTGATACCACCACCAGGAGGTGCCCTGCTGGTGAGCCCCACGCTGTGGACTGCTACAGAGGCCCACATCAAAGGTGTTAAATAAGCGCTATGTAGAGAACTTTTTTAAGCAGGTGCAGAAGTTGCTCCTCCTCTGCAAAACAAACAAGGAGTCCTGTGGCACTTTTAAAGACTAACACATTTATTTCTCTTCAAAGCGTTTGACAAAGTGGGATTTTCTCCCACGAAAGCTCATGCGATAAATAAATGTGTTAGTCATTAAAAGTGCCACAAGACTCCTTGTTTGTTTGGCTGACCTAGACTAACACGGCCACCCCTCTGGAACTTGTCCTCCTCTGCAGTTAACTCACTTGCTAAAAACAGACTCGAGTGCTCATTCGCCCCAAATCCTGCGTCAGACGTACTAGTCATTCTGATCAAGTGCTCCAGAAGATAGATGTCATTAAGGTGTTTGCTAGCAAACGCCTTGACCTGTGAATGAGAAGAGAAGCTGTAATTACTTTTCAAAAAGAGCAGAGTCTTCTGGTAGCTGGTGTAACATTTCCTGCCACTTTGGCGGCAGCAACGGCCCATTCCGCCTGCTGTGCTCACATGCATGTAAATAGAGCTGGTCACAGAACACTGGCTCGGCCAAAAAGGGCTGCCAGGAGCTTGTTTGCGACCACTTGCAAAAGCATCAGGTTCACTGGATTATTTAGAACACCTTCTATATTCAGCTGGCCCTGAGAATGACGGCTAGCAGGTAATGTATTCAGAACACTCTGCAAGCAGTGGTCTGCATTCTGGGACTGATCCCCTGAGGTAAGCTCTAACAGCCTGGGGGCCACTCTTGTGGACACATGTCCAGCTGTAGAGCTGGTAGGAAAAATTCCAACAAAACTCCCTCCCCCAATCTATATCTAAATGTTTCAGGGGGACACCGGTTTTTTTTATTGGGTTGCATCAAAAACCTACCTCGTTTCCTGCTAGCTCTCTCATCCAGCTCTGTGGTATCCTGGTGGGGACTGAAAGCCTGGAAACCCTGTGAGCAGCCTGCCTGGTGAACTGGCTGGAAGCCAGCTTTTCTTTTGGATCTCTTTGGAGTCAGGGACCCAGGCTTCTCTGGGATAGCCTGCCCAGTTGACTCAATTGCTCCATTCCCTTTCGTGGAGAATTGAGATCTTGTTCTGAATTAAAACAAACCTAATGATCAAAATTGCGAAACCTTCCATGAAATGGAATTGCCCCTCTCCTCCCAGCTGCCTGCTACTTCAAGGAGCAGAAGTTTTTATGTCCTCTGTGTAGAAATGAATGGTGGTCTGGCTGCAGGAAGAGATGATAATAGCCTCTTCTGGCCTTTAACATCTATGACTCGACCCCTAGAGCAAGTGGGTATAGAAATCCTAACGGGAAACTGCAGAGTCTGGGTCTCTTTTTATATTCACTAAAGGAAACTGGAGCATAAAGGTTTGTTCAACACTTGGAAATCTTTTCTCTCTCCAAAGGACAAGCTATGCTTGGAGCGCAATGAGCAAGTAGCTTATTGATCAGTAGGCTGCTGATACGTCACAGGATCAACACATTAACCTGCAAAACCAGACCCCCTTTCCATCTGGCTCAGCCTCTGGAATCCTGGTTTATTTTAGGGCTTAGAGGTTGGGCTGTGGTAAGGGGGCACTAGTCTGGGAGTTGAGATGGTTCTGGCCTGAAGGACACAGCAGTCCAGGGGATTTAGCTGGAGGCAGTCTCACCATGCTCCTCGTCTCCTGCTGCAGGTTGTGCTTTGCATATGCCCTGTTATGCTGGTGCTCGTAGAAAAGGATCATGGGGCAGGGAGTCAACACCTAGGGAAGTGCAGAAGGGCAGCTAGTGGGTCAATCAGTGGAGATGAGATCAGCAATGTGGGCTCAGTCCCCGGCTCTGGCACAGACTCTCTGGGCCTTTGTTTCCCAGCTGCACAATGGAGATGGCAGCCCCTTTCTGTCTGGTTTGCCCAGAGCAAGCTCGTCTCGCTTCTTAAAAATGTGGCTCACTTGCCAGCCCATCAGGCAAGCAAGGCTCCATCTTTCAAGTTCTAGTTACCTGGAAAAAGCTATTCCTATTATTGGCAAGTATAATGCAGACGCCCCCCACCTCTGCCATGTATTTGCATGGCAGACAGGACTATGAGAGCCTCTTCTTTCTGCCTGTGTAATCTCCCCAAATAAGCCTCCTGTGCACTGCACAAAATTGTCATGTGTTTTAAGTCATATCACCTAATCCAGAATACGGACTGAGGCTCTCATTGTCTGACAGGGTGTAATCTAACCTCATGTGCCAGTGACTCAGCATTCTACTCCTATTTCTACCTTGGGGCCCAGCCCAAGGGCCTTTCATGGTGTGCCTTTCCACCTCTTTGCTAGTGATGTGGTTTTTTTGAAGCGCTGGCTGAGTTTTATTACTGAGGAAAATCACTTTGTTCCTCTGCCTATCTAGGAAACGAAGGAACAATAGGAAAGTCCACTTGCCGCCAAAGCTTGTGTGCATTATTAATCATACTTATTAGATTAGTGCCTCAGGACCATCCAAGAAGCAAGCCCCATTCTGCCCGGCACTGTACCAAAGCAGAGTAGTAGATGATCCCTGACCCAGAGAGCTTCCAATCTAAATAGACAAGAGACAGGGGAAGGGAAGTTATATAATTCACAAGCAGTGATGAGGGATGGCAAATGTCTTGTTAGTTCCATGATTTTTCAGAGGAGTATGGGTAAAGTGGAAAAAAGTGTGAAGACAGAGGGGACGTGGATGGGAAAGGGGGAGAGAGCAGGGGAGAACAGGAGGGTTAAAAAGGAGCAAGTATGGAGGGAGGCTGAGATATGGAGACTGAGGAAAGGGAGCAAACCTCTTAGATGAGTTGCATTGCATATGATAATAAAAACCCAATCCTTTTGGTATGGACTGTACCAGCTAGTCATTAATCTGTAACATCTTTGCTGGTCTACAGTAGAACCCCAGAGCTGTGAACATCAGAGTTAGAGACTGTCAATCACAGGCCTCTTTCGGAACCAGAAATACACTGCCACGCAGCAGCAGAGAAAAAGCCAGTACAGCACAGTGCTACGTTAAATGTAAGCTCCTAAAAAAATGTTTTAAGGGAACATTTAAAAAAGATTTGATAAGGTAAGGAAACTCTTTCATTTACATTAAGATGGTTAAATAGGAGTATTGTTCTTCTGCATAGTAAAGTTTCAAAGCTGTATTGTCAGTGACAGACCCCCTCTAATGTTGCATTCAGCATTACAAACAACATTCATTCCCAAGGTGTTTGCAACTCTGAGATTCTACTGTAGAGGTCTATAGATTCATTCATCCCTATGGAAGTCAGTGTAATTGTACCAGGGGGTGTATCGCTGGCCTCATCCTCTTCATCAGTGAGTACCGGCGTAGAACAAAAACAAGGCGGGCCAGCTTCATCTTTCTCGTCCGCTGCAATATTGTCTGGGGGTTCCTGAAAGACAAGAGAGATTTTCAGAAAAAAAGAAAGAGCTGGGAATCCACCACCACCCTTTTGGCTTTTTAAAGCTATGTGGTTAGCAGCCCATGCTTGTTCCTTTACCTGAGCCTCCTCTTCTCCTTTCTCCTGGTCTGTTGGTGCCGGTGAGAGTCTGTCAGGCTGCTTCCTGATCTCTTGGGTTTCGGGTTCTGGCGTATCGAACAAAGGCTGAGCCAAAGGGCTCTGCCTTTCCTTGATTTCTCCCTCTTCCTCAGAACTGCTGCTGATGTACCTCTTTCTACGCCGGGGGCCAAGACATTAGGAGCCAAAACAAAGTGCGGAGGTCTCACGGGGGTGGCGAAGGCGTCCATGTTCTCCAGGAGCTGCAAACCACGCAGTCTCGAGAAACCACCCTCGGGTCTTCCGCTTTTAAAAAGGCCCGAGACTTCCAGGGGGCGGCGCTGCCGCCCGGCCAACCGCCGCGGCCTTCCAGGACGACCCCCATTGGCGGAGGGTCTCCCCACCCCCGCCACGTGCCCTTTCCCGGCCAATCCCGCTCTCGGGGTGAAACGCGCCCCGATGGGCGGGAAAAGGGTCACAACGCCCACTTCCGATCAGGTGACCCTTGTCAGCTGGAAGTCGGAGCTTGGGAGCAAGACCGGATGTCATGAGGCAGGACTTCCGGTGACAGGTGGGCAGGAGGTGGGACCGGATGTCAGGTGAGTGGCTGGGGCGGGACTTCCGCTGACAGGTGAGATGGGGGCGGGGCTGGATGTCAGGTGACCGGATGGGGCGGGACTTCCAGTGGCCGGTGGCGGGGCCAGATGTCAGGTGACCGGACGGGGCAGGACTTCCGGTGACAGGTGGGTGGGAATAAAGTTTGATGGATGGCTGGTGGGTGGGGCTAAAGTTTGACAGGAGGTAGCCCCCTTGTACTACTGTCTCACAAGAAAGCTTGTCTTTCATGACATATTCAACCAGCGACCATGCTTTGGAAACTGAAGAGGGTTGGATAAATACCCAGGTTAGGGACAGGCTATCTTCAAGAGGTTCAGATCATCTATTTACATGAGCATAAGAACAGCCATACTTGGTCAGACCAATGTCCATCTTGCCCAATATCCTGTCTTCCTACAGTGGCCAAAGTCAGGTGCTTCAGAGCAAATGGACAGAAGAACAAGTGACCCATCCTATCCCCCATTCCCAGCATCCAAATCTTTCCTTGGAAGCTGCTTCTTGCCCACCTCTTAGGGCTGTTAAAGCAGGAATTGCTCTTCCAAACACCAGCCCAAACACTGCTGCCAGAGCCAAATAGAGCTCAAATCTGAAAAGTTTTGAGTTCTGTTTTAAATCTGCAAGGCTGGCTCTCCCTCCACCTATCAAGTTGACTTGTAGACTTTCTAAGTGGGGGTGCATGATTCAGAATTATCTGTGTTTAACCAGGAATGCTATGACAGGGAAGAAAATGTCTCTAGCCTTAGGACTGTGAAGGATAGCAGTTTGCTAGTTCAAAAAGGCAATTTGTCTATTAAGGAAAAACTGAATCTAAATACCTGTCTGTTAAGACAGCCCTCTCTCCCAGTGTATGTACACAAACATCCAGAAGGACTGGGACTGGGAGCAGAAAACTTTAAAGGGTTTATCTGGATAGGGCAGCAGTTTATCTGCTAGTAAAGTGTGTCCCCCTAATATACTGTCTGTGAATAACAGGGAGCAGAGAGGTTCTAAAGGTGTGTCTGGAAAAAACAGCAGTGTGTCTGCTGGCAGAGAGTTGGTCTCTAAGGAGTTTTGTTGTGCCAGAGGTGGTTCTGGTGTCAACTGAGACTCAGGAAGGGCATTTTCCTGAGCCTGTGCCTGCTGGGAGTGATGACTTGTCCATGGAGGAAGACACCCCAACCTCCAAAAGTTTGTCCGGGAACAGCCAGATGTGCTGCGGCAATGAGGAGGGGGCAGTTTCAAGAAAGTTGACTGGTAAAGCAGGAAGTGCCTGCTAGAGAGTTGGTTTCTCAAGATTTGTCTTTGTCTGTTGTACCAGACAAGGTTCTGGTTTCAACTGAGACTCAGGGAGGTAATTTTCCTGAGCCTGTGTATGCTGGGGGTGATGACTTGCCCAGGGAGGAAGCCACCCCAGCCTCCAAAAGTTTGTCTGGAAACAGCCCTGTGTGCTGGGACAATGAGGAGGGGATTTCAAGCTGTGTGAATGTGGAGAGTGGAGGTTTGCCTGCTGGGGGAGGTTTTGTTTCCAGTTTGCTACCTGAGGGACAGACAGAATGTGCCTTTCAGTCTGTGCTGACTGGGGGGGTGCCAATTGTCTCAGAGTTAGTTCTAGACTTAGCTGAGACCCAGAAGGAATCTGTTGACATTCAAGGAAACAGTTCTTTACAGAAACCTTTCTCTGGTCAGGGAAATGGCAGAATTTCTGGGGAAAAGAAGTTGATGCTAGAGACTTCTCCCAATGGAGTAAGGTCTCCTGATGGCTTTTGCAAGCAGCAGTCTGCTGCAACAGGAGAGTGTGGAGGTGAACTGATTGGGTTATCTCAGGATGAATCCCTTTCTGCAGTGACATCCAGCAGACTGTATGTTGAGAGATTTGTTTCAGATTCTGACTGCCAGAGTGTTCCATCTGTAGATGAGTTCACTGATTTGGTTTTAGAAAGATCTAATAGAAATACCTTGGAAAAGGTTCCAGAGGGAGTGGGGATTACTGGGAAGCTTAAACAGCCCTGTAGCATGTTAGTGCCCGATGGGACAATGGGTGGCCGCTTGCTCGGGCAGGCCTATGTCTATGCCACCTTTCCCTAGGCACACATTAAGGAGACCCCATTTTGGACAGTGTAAGAGGCTCTAGCCTGAAATCTGGGAGACGTGCAGCAAAGAATACTGACCCAACCCAAGAATTTACAACCCACCTGGGGATGTGAAACTGGCCTACCCAGAAACTTGGGACCCACCTAAGAATTTATGACCCTCCTGGAAAACATGGGAATCACCTAAGGGTTTGGGCCCATCTGCAATTTATGACACCCAGAATTTTATAACACCCTGAGAACTTGGGACGCACCTGCGCACCTAAAGAATTTATGACCCATTGGAAAATTTGGAAAACATAACTAAATTCAATCATGGGAACCAAGACCCTCCCCTGGTGCGAGGAGACACTAGAAAGTCCTATAAAAAGGGGTATTCAGCAACATGGAGTTAAGAGGTTCACATGTTAACCATTGGAGCTGATCACCCCAACGGTCGAATCTCCCGAAGAAAGCTAGCTCGTGTCGTATCTCATACCATGTTCCTGGTGTCCATGCTGCTGGTCAGTGGTGCTTTGGTTATGGTATGTATGTAAACCACCCTCTGCAAATACCTTGCAGTGTTTTTCAGTCAGGTACCTAAATTTTCTGCCTCCGTTAGATGTTTTAAGATTGCTGTTTAAAGTTAACTATTAAATGTTTTAAGAATACTGTATTGTTCTTAAGTAATATCTTTGTTAAAGATTTTAAGCAACTGCCACCCCTAAGTGACTGCTTTTCTAAGTACAACTTGCTGTTTTGTGTTTTACTGCTGAAAATAACTTAGAATAAGCCATTTCTTGTCAAGTAATTACTGGGTTCACCCACTGGGCACCCCAAATAAAAGAAAATCGTTTTTGTGATTAAACCAAGCGAGTGGCATCTCCTTCTCCCATCACGGTCGGGGAATCCACATAGCAAAGTGGTTGTGCTTGATCAGTGTATTGGAGAGACACTGATGTTAAAACTGACTGTCTCCATGAGGCTAACTTGGTGAGTGAACAGATGATGTCTCAGAGTCAGAGGAGTAATTGGACAGCTCAAGCTATAGAGCAGGACAGCTGTGCAGTTGATCTTGGACATGCAAAGGAAAGCAGACCAGCTTTTACCCCTGAGTGCTTTGGAAATATCTTGGAGTCTCTGGGTGGACTCAGATAGATCTAAGGCCATGTGGAGTGAGAGTTTGGGAATGGAACACCAGATCCCGATTTGTGAGATCTCAGTTTGGATATTTGGTATATCTTTCAGACAGATTCCAAACTTGGAATTGGCCATAATTGATAATTTGGACAGTACTAAGCAAGCTAGTGTGTGGCTTAATGAAATTTACCTGATTGACTGGGGTGGGGAGATCTGCCCAGACTCAGAGTTGTTAGCATGGGAGGCACACCTAGCTAGACAATGAATCATGTTACAGAGCCCAGGTTTCAAGAGGCCAGGGAAGACAAAACAGGGAAGGAAATCTCATCCTGTGAATGTGAGAATGGGGTTCACCCTGGAATATCCAAACCCCAAGGATGTAGTCAAATTAAGATCCTATGCTACCAAAACCATTGAGCTAAACCAAAAGCAACTAGTTAAGTGTTCAAAAATACAAGAGGGCTTTGAACAAACTGCCCCACTCACAAACTATCTGTATTGAAGACATAAAATGAATTGTAAACACATATTTGTGCTAACTGAATGTCAATGTTAATGCTGATAACTTTTGTAATTGATTTGTTACCCAGGGATGAAAAATGTATCCAATGCTTGTATGTTGTAAAATCTTTGAAATTTGTTAAGAGCTGTAATGGTACACAACCAAGTTTAACCCTTTTGTGATGCATTCAGCAGTGTCTAGGTGACACCCCTTTCTGCATCACTCTGACGGTGGGGGTGTGACGCTGTCCGGATTTAGGGAACCATTTATGATATTATTTTGTATTAATATTTTATAATTGTTATAATCCATAGGAACTATGCAATGTTTGGTGTCAATAGAAAGGTAGTAATTTGTGGGGAATGATTATATAGTTTATGTGTAGGATTTGTATTCATATAGAAGTTAGGAATATGATTGTTATATTTTAACTTTCACTCCCTGCCACAACCAAATCATATATGTGCAGTGAATGTTTATTTGTACAGTGGACAATGAAAGGTAAAAGGAGAGGAAAGAGTTCATCATGCTTTTCAGAAAATTCAGAAGTTTAGGTTTGGTTTTTAGAAACAAGCAAAATTATGACAATTTATCATTGTGTCCCAAAAAGCTTCCACACTCCTACATCTTATTACTCCATTATTCTAAAATGGATCTGGGGACCAGCAAAGACTGTCTCTTTCACAGAATCATAGGACTGGAAGGAACCTCAAAACGTCATCTAATCTAGCCCTCTCAAGCTGAAGTGGGATTAAGCATACCTAGAACATCCCTGACAGGTGTTTGTCCAACCTGTTCTTAAGAAACTCCACTGATGGGGATTTCACAGCTTCCTTAGGTCACATGTTCCAGTGCTTAACTATCCACAGTGTGAGAAAATTATTCCTAGTATCTAGCCTAGTCTCCCTTGCTGCAGATTCCATTGATTAATTCTTGTCCTATGCTCAGTGAACAAGGAGTACAATTGATCACCATCCTCTTTATAACACCTTTTACATATTTAAAATCTCTTATGACCCAGCGCAGCTGTCTATTCTCTAGGCTAAACATATCCAGGTCTTTCAACCTTTCCTCATGGGTCTTGTTTTCTAAACCTCTTACCATTTTTGCTCCTGTCTTTGTCTGTTTGTTACATTGATTAGAATCTCATAGAACAGCCTAAAGCTTCATTTAGGTCTCAGATGCCTTTAACTTAGTTTGATGCTTACCATTGGGTGTCAGAGTAAATTTCAGCCTTGAATTTTGTTCATTCATGATTCTGCACAATCAATATTTACAAAGAGACTCAAGGTGCTGTTTCCATCATATAAGTTTTAATGTATTCGGTGAAGATAGAGGTTTCTGAGAGGGCTGGGAGTCCTTTACCCACAGTAGAGGGACAACACAAGAAGCAGCCATCTATATTTTTCCCCACACTGCTCTGATACCTGATTTAAATGGGTCCACATCTATCAATGCAAGATGAGTTCTAATGCTTATAGGTCACCCACTCCTTGTCCTCTGTGCTTAGACTGTCAAATAGTGCCAGTCATGATGTGATCACATAGCCCTTTGTCTGATGCACCCCACACTAATTTCGCATAGGGTCTACTGAACTGCCATCACATAATTGCTTTTGCTCACTGTGAGCTGGACTAGATTCAAACCAGAAACAGAGGAGAGAGGTGAAAAGTTCTGTACCCATCTGATGATTCCCTAAACCATACAGCACCTCAGGTCTGGTCATTTACGCAGACACAGGCACACCTAGTGCAAACTTTTAGATGATGGTGTGTCTGAACCTGCCCTGAAATGGAGAATCGCATGTTAATAACCAGCTCTTTGTACTGTACAGACAAGGTTCAAGTCAATACCCTGGATGATTTATCTAATCACAAATGAAAAATAAACTGTTCTCTGGATCTGAACATCTGATACATTCCTGGCCAGTTTATTTAGATTCTCCTCCTTTTCATACAATAGTTGTCCATGGTTTTCACTCTATTCAACATGTAATATAACATATACAATGTACTGTTTACCTTGTTCCGAAGGTCTGAGGCATTTGCATTCCATAACCTTTAGGGATTTAAAAGTTGCATCACTTGAAGCACCAAAATATACTAATTAGATTTAAATTGATAGGAAAAACTGAGGTACAGAGAGATTAAGTAAGTGACTTGGATCAGATCACACAGTAAATCAGTGACTGTACTGGGAAGAGAATCCATGTCTCCTGCTCTAACTAACTACTAGACAACACTGTCACTCTGCAGCAATGTAGCAAAAAACAAATACCCCAAACAGCATAGTGTTAAATTACAGCACAAAAGGAAGACAATATGTAAAGCAAAAGAATGCTATGGTGTCTTAACATAACTTGTATCATTTGACTGATTTGAATAGCCTGAAAAATGGTGCTCCTCATTCCATGTATGTCTAATCACTATTTTCTTTGAAGTGTACAAACCTGAAGCTTGATGTTTGTGCTTCTTCCAGTTGCTATGCTGCTTGTTTGCTGTAATGAAGGAATGATCGCTTGGGTGGTTACTGAGAATGGAATTTCAAAGCCTTAGGAGGAGGTGACTTGACTTTGAAATATACAATGTATTTTCAGTAACCTACATTTTGTGTGATGCCCCTCACCACCTTCCTAAAGGAGCATGATCAAGACTAAAATCTACATGTATTTTTGGTCTGATCCAGCAGCATCATACCCCTAGTTTTATGCAAGTGCAAATCCCCTGAAATCAACTTGGGTATCTAAGTCTTAAATGCATGATGTCGGCACCTAGCTAAATGTGGCCTGATTTTTCAGATATGCTTAGCATCCACAAGTTCTAGGTACTTCAGTTACCTCGGCATCTCTGAAGGGCAGGCCACATGTATTTGGATGCTTAAATAAAAGAGGAAGCATGGTCTAGTACAATGGTTTTCAAACTTTTTTTCCCGTGGGGACCCAATTGAAAAAAAATCATTTATGCCCATGACCCAACAATACCACCTTTGAGCGATGGTGAAGAGGACCCGCGCTGCTTGTGCCAGCAGTGCTTCTGTCTCCTCCACCTGCGCCTGTATCCAGACAGACATACTGACCATGGATATCTCTACCCAGATCCTGGCGTGGACTTGTAAGGACTGTGGCCTGCATTTCCCACTCTCAGACGGTCAGGCTGGGGAGATCATTCAATGTGACAGGTGTCTCCTGGTGGAATCTCTCAGGAAGCAGGTGGGGGAGTTACAGGAGGAGGTGGCCAGGCTCAGGAGTATCCATGCCCTGGAGAAGTTCCTGGATAGCATCCATGAGGAAACATGCAAGGATGAAGAAACTATCCAGAGGCAAAGGACTGCTGCCACACCCTCGGAGAAGGATGAGATGGCTCAAGCAGAGGGTGGACACTGGCAGCTGGTTACTTCTGGCATCAGAGAGTGCTCCACCCCTGCTCCCATCCCACCCTCCATTGTGGTAAAGAACCGCTTTGCAGCACTACAGACGGGAGATGAGGTGGAAGAGGAGAAGCCATGCACCCCCGATGTTGGGAGGATCACAACCATCACACCCAGGAGAAAACGTCGGGTTGTGGTAGTTGGGGACTCTCTTCTGAGGGGGACGGAGGCACCCATCTGTCGCCCAGATAAGGCCTCTCGGGAGGTATGCTGCCTGCCAGGGGCCCGTATCCGAGACGTTACGGAGGGATTGTCGAGAATCATCCGTCCCTCTGACTACTAGCCCATGCTACTCATCCATGTGGGAACGAATGATACTACGAGAGGTGACCCTCTGCAGATAAAAGGTGACTATACAGGGCTCGGTGAGCACAGGTGAAGGAGTTCGGTGCACAGGTGGTGTTCTCCTCGATCCTTCCGGTCAAGGGTAGGGGCCCGAGCAGAGACAGATGCATCCTGGAGGTGAATGCCTGGCTGCGGAGATGGTGTTACCGGGAGGGCTTTGGCTTCCTCGACCATGGGGTGCTGTTTCAGGAAGAAGGACTGTTAGGCAGAGATGGACTCCACCTATCCAGGAAGGGGAAGAGCGTATTTGGAAGCAGACTGGCTAACCTGGTGAGGAGGGCTTTAAACTAGGTTCGAAGGGGGAAGGTGACCAAGGCCCACAGGTAAGTGAAACTGAGGGAACCCTGGGGGAAGGGAGGGAACTTGGGGGATGCTGGGGCTGTAACAGCAGGAATAAAAGAGAGGGTAGTTGGAACTGGGGGGGGGGGAATCAAATAATTGTTTTTTATTTCCTGATGAAGTCATAATACATCAGGCGAGTGGGGAAGGAGGACACCGGGAAAATTGTAAGGAGGAAGATGCAACAGGAGGGAGAATCAACAGGGCAAAGTAGGGCAATAGGCCCGGTATCTTAGGTGCCTGTACACAAATGTGAGAAGCCTGGGAAACAAGCAGGAAGAATTGGTAGTACTGGCACAGACAAGGAACTATGATATAATTGGAATAACAGAAACATGGTGGGATAACTTGCATGACTGGAGCACTGCCATGGATGGATATAAATTGTTCAGGAAGGACAGGCAGGGAAGAAGGGGGGGAGGAGTAGCGCTATATGTAAAAGAGCTGTATGACTGCTCAAAGCTCCACTATGAAAGTGGAAACAAGATGGTTGAAAGTCTGTGGGTTAAGTTTAGGGGAGAATGCAACAAGGGGGATGTTGTGGTGGGTGTCTGCTACAGACCGCCAGACCTGAAAGAGGAGGTGGATGAGGCGTTCTATGGACAACTAACAGAAGTTTCCAGATTGTTGCAGGTCCTGGTTCTTATGGGGAACTTCAATTATCCTGATGTCTGCTGGGAACATAATACAGCAGTGCACAGGCAATCCAGGAAGTTTTTGGAGAATATTGAGGACAATTTCCTAGTACAAATGCTGGAGGAACCAACTAGGGGCCTTGCACCTCTAGACCTATTGCTCACAAACAGAGAAGAATTGATCGGAGAAGTAGAAGTAAATGGCAACCTGGGCAGCAGTGACCATGAGATGGTAGAGTTCAGGATCCTGATCAATGGAAGGAAGGAAAGAAGCAGAACACACACCCTGGACTTCAGAAAAGCAGATTTTGGTTCCCTTAGGAAGCTGATGGGCAGGGTCCCATGGAAGGCTGATCTGAAGGGGAAAGGTGTCCAAGACAACTGGCTGTATTTTAAAGAAACCCTGTTAAAGGCACAGGAAGATAACATTCCGATGTGCAGAAAGAACAGCAAATGTGGACGGCAACCAGCGTGGCTTAGCAGGGAACTCTGCGGGGAGCTGAAACATAAAAGGGAAGCTTACAAGAAGTGGAAGCTTGGACAGATGACAAGGGAGGCGTATAAAGATATTGCTCGGGACTGCAGGGTTAAAATCAAAAAGGCCAAAGGACAATTGGAGTTGCAGCTAGCAAGAGATGTGAAGGATAACAGAAAGGGGTTCTATAAGTTTATCAGCAACAAGAAAAGGATCAGGGATGGTGTAGGCCCCTTACTGAATGGGGCAGGCATCCTCGTGGAGGATGATGCAGAAAAGGCTGAAGTACTCAATGCTTTTTTTACTTTAGTCTTCACAGGGAGGGCCAGCTCCCAGGCTACTACACGGGGTAATGTGGAACGGAGAGGAGAGCGGCCCTCGGTGATGGAAAGTCAGATTAGGGAACACTTAAAGAAATTGGATGTGCACAAGTCCATGGGGCCGGATGAACTGCATCCAAGGGTGCTGAGGGAGATGGGGGAAGTGATTGCAGAGCCACTGGCCATTATCTTTGAGAACTCGTGGCGAACGGGGGTGGTCCCAGAGGATTGGAAAAAGGCAAATATAGTACCTATCTTTAAGAAAGGGAAAAAGGAGGATCCGGGGAACTACAGACCGGTCAGCCTCACCTCAATCCCTGGGAAAATCATGGAGCAGGTCCTCAAGGAATCCATCCTGAGACACTTGGAGGAAAATAGAGTGATCAGGAACAGTCAACATGGATTCACCAAGGGCAAATCGTGCCTGACCAACCTGATTTGTAGGAATCAATGGCTCAATGTCTGGTTGGCAACCGGTAATGTGTGGAGTGCCCCAGAGGTCGGTCCTGGGGCCGGTTCTATTCAACATCTTCATTAATGATCTTGATGATGGAATAGACTGCATGCTTAGTAAGTTTGCGGATGACACCAAGTTGGGGGGAATGGTAGAGGGCAGGGACAGGATCCAGGGAGACTTGGACAAATTGGAACACTGGGCCGAAAGAAACCTCATGAGGTTCAACAAAGACAAGTGCAAAGTCCTGCACTTAGGACGGAAAAATCCCATGCACTGCTACAGGCTGGGGACCGATCGGCTAAGTAGCAGCGCTGTAGAAAAGGACCTGGGGGTTATGGTGGACGGGAAGATGAATATGAGCCAACAGTGTGCCCTTGTTGCCAAAAAGGCCAATAGCATATTAGGCTGCATCAGTAGGAGTATTGCCAGCAGATCGAGGGATGTGATAATTCCCCTCTATTCGACACTGGTTAGGCCGCATCTGGAATACTGTGTCCAGTTTTGGGCTCCCCACTACAGAAAAGATGTGGACAAATTAGAAAGAGTCCAGCGGAGGGCAACAAAAATGAATAGGGGGCTGGGGCACATGACTTATGAGGAGAGACTGAAGGAACTAGGCTTATTTAGTCTACAGAAGAGAAGACTGAGGGGAGATTTGATAGCAACCTTCAACTACTTGAAGGGTTGCTCCAAAGAGGAGGGAGCTAGGCTGTTCTCGATGGTAGTAGAGGACAGAACAAGGAGCAATGGTTTCAAATTACAGCTGGGGAGGTCAAGGTTGGATATTAGGAAAAACTTTCTCACTAGGAGGGTGGTGAAGCATTGGAATGGGCTATCTAGGGAGGTGGTAGAATCTTCATCTTTGGAGATTTTTAAGGCTCGGTTAGACAAAACCCTGGCTGGGGTGATTTAGGTGGTGTGGTCCTGCTTTTTAGCAGGGGGTTGGACTAGATGACCTCATGAGGTCCCTTCCAACCCTATTATTCTATGATTCCAGTCTTTCGTCAGCAGCAGGTGGGGCACCATGACCCAGCACCTGAGGCTATGTCTACACGTAGGTTGACTTTACCAAGTCAACTTTACTAAATCGACTTAGAGAGTCCACACAGGATTCTTAAGTCGACTTAAAGCTGGCCTAACTAAGTCGACTTAGAGAGTCTACACTAGACTCTCTAAGTTGACTGGTTAGGTCCAGAGGGACTTGTCCATGCGGGGCTGGCTCTCCCTGAAACAGCATACCCCGGAGCGGTCCAGGGGAGAAGGGAGCATGGAGCCATGCGGCTCCTTTCTGGCCGGGACCGCGATCCAGCTGATAGGGAAATCCGACGGTTCCCTATCAGCTGGAGAGCAGTCCCCGCTAGAAAGGAGCTGCGGGGCTTCCTTCGGTCAGGATCACTGGGTTCCCGGCCAGAAGGGAGCCCTGCGGTCCCGGGGAGAAGGGAGCCGGGACAAGCCACTAGCCGCTTCCTGGGGAGAAAGTAGCAGGGGCTCCCTTTTTCCCCTGCCCTGCCCTAAGTTGACTTATTTGTAAGTCGACTTAGGGTGTCCACACTCACTTAAGTCAACTTAAGAAGTCGACCTAAGCAGTAAGTCGAAGTAAAAGCAGGTCCTAATAAGTTGACTTACTTTTTCCTTAAGTCGACTTAAGCAGTAGCTTAAGTTGCCTTAAGGAAACTCCAGTGTGGACACAGAGTAAATTAAGTCGACTTAAGCCTGTTTAAGTTGACTTAATTTACTAGTGTAGATGCACCCTGAGATTCTATAACCCAGTACTGGGTCCCGGCCTGTGGTTTGAAAACCACTGATCTAGTTGACAAGTTCTATTTCTCAGCCATTCATCTGCTGAGAGGCCTAAGGCAGTCACTCCATCTGTCTATGTCTCTGTTTTCTCCCTGCTCTTTGTATTTAAAGTGTAAGCTATTTGAGGTAGGGACTGTCTCATCCAATATATTCATAGTATAGTGAGGACCCAACCTTAACAGGGCTACTAGATGGAACGATGTGATAAAAAACTAATAATAATGGACTCAATGGGGTTAAATTTAGCATAAAAGTTTTAAAATTATACTTGGCCATACGTCCTTTTTTTAAATCCATTTGCCCTATCTGTTTGATCTTTGCCCTTGATTCTACCTGGACTGGTCAGTTTCACTTAATGGCAGTGCTTTTTTTCTGGTGGAACGCACCGGAACGGCGTTCCGGCACCTTTTTTTCCTTAGACCAGGGGTCCTCAAACTACGGCCCGCGGGCCGGATACGGCCCGCCAAGGTTATTTATCCGGCCCCCGCCCCTGCTGCGGCCTGCCCCATGCGTCTGGGGCAGCGGGGTGGCCGCGGCCAGGGCAGGCTGCCGGTCTCCCACCCACCGGCCGCCTCGACTTCCTGGCCCAGAGCCGACCCCGCCCCGCTCTCCCGACAGCGTCGGCCTCCCGGCACGGGGCCAGGATCAGGCTCCGTTGCCGGGGTCTGTCTGCCCTGCCGGGGCCGCGTTCGGTCCCCGCCGGTGCTCCCTCCCAGCTGTGCAGGCTGCGGCCGGGCTGGGGAGATTTAAATCTCCCGCCCTGAGCATGCGCAGATACAGCGTGCTCAGGGCGGGAGCGGCCTGGCCGGCAAGCAGCTCTGCCGGCCGTCTCTGTAGTTCCCAGCCTCCGGCCAGGTAAGGGGGTGCTGGAGGGAGGCCTGGAGAGGGGTGGGGACAAGGAGACGGCCCGGGTTAGAGGGGTGGGGGTGGGGACAAGGAGACGGCCCGGGTTAGAGGGGTGGGGGTGGGGACAAGGAGGGACCCCCGCGCAGGCCGGCAGCCCCCACCGCCCCCTCAAGACCCCCGGGGCTGCTTCCTTTCTCTTTTTTCTCTTCCTCTTCCTTTCCTTCCTTTCCTTTTTTTCCCCTCTTCTTTGTCTTCCTCTCCCCTGCCTTCCTTCCTCTTCTCTGCCTTCCTTTCTCTTCTTTCTTTCTTTCTTCCTTTCCTTTTTTTCTTTTTCTCTTCTTTGTCTTCCTCTTCCCTGCCTTCCTTTCTCTTCTTTTCTTCCTCTCCCCTGCTTTCCTTTCTCTTCCTCTTCCTTTCCTTCCTTTCTCTTTTCTTCCTTTCCTTTTTTCTTTTTCTCTTCTTTGTCTTCCTCTTCCCTGCCTTCCTTTCTCTTCTTTTCTTCCTCTCCCCTGCCTTCCTTTCTCTTCCCTGCCTTCCTTTCTCTTCTTTCTTCCTTTCCTTTTTTCTTTTTCTCTTCTTTGTCTTCCTTCCTTCCTGCTCTTTCTGTCTTTGCTTTCTTCCTTTCTTTCTTTTTTTCTTTTTCTCCTCCTTCCTTCTCTTTTTTCTTTCTCTCCCTTCTTTTCTAAAACTTTTTAAAAATTAATTTTAAATAAAAACCTTTCTTAAAATTAGATTTCAATTCCAAATTCATTCCAATTAAATTAATTAAACACAATTAATTTATTAATTAATTAATTAATTCTATTTACAATCACTTTATCTTCAATTAATGCCTATAATTTCTGTCTTGTGAGTTTTCCCCAAAAATTTATTCTGAAAAAGTTTTTCACACGGCTTGAAAATTTTGCACACAAGCCACCAAACCTAGAGGGAACATTGGCTACTAGTTGTGTACACAACAGCAGGCCAGCAGGCTAACATCGGTCAGTCCCACACTCTGGGCCTGGCCGGAGCCCACAGCACCAACAAAAAGTGTGTGGATGCATTACTGCCTGCCACCCAGTACCCAGAAACACAGGCCAGCAGCAGACGTGATAGCTACGCATTCACGTTTTTTTCTAATTATAATACGGCCCCCCAACAGTCTGAGGGACCGTGAACTGGCCCCCTATTTAAAAAGTTTGAGGACCCCTGCTGTAAGACCTCACAGGTTGTCTTTCAGTATATTAGCGGCCTGCATAGTTAATAAAACTTAACAGTTTTTACCTTGTATTTTTATTTCTTTGATATATTCAAAAATTTACTGTTTACTGCACTATTTTCAGTGTTATTTCTTTGACACGACGGACATCAATAGGAGTTCCGGTACCTTTTTTTTTTTGAAAAAAAGCACTGCTTAATGGTAACATGTAGAGTACAATCAAGTATCTACACTTATCACTGTGATGTGTACCTACATCAGGCAGTGAAAGGCTCCACTAGAGCGGAGAGGCAGCAGGAAATCCAACAGTTTCTTGCTGCCAGAGCTTCCACTATGGTAAGGCTCTGGGAACTGGAAGACTGTGGGACACTACAGTGTAGAAGTAACAGTGGTGGGAGGCACTGCTTGAATGGGTAGAGATCCGTGTGATATACTCTACTCACCTATGCCATATCTAACCAAGTACAGTTATTTATAACTCTGCTAGCTGGACAGGCAGTGACTGTACTCCACCCACCACTGTAAGGGTAGATATATCTTTATACACATTCATACCATTTTTATAAAAAGTCATATGCAAATTTGCCATAAAAGGGTGGCAGGGGGAGGGGGGGATGAAGGGGCTACCAGAATACAAATAACAACTAATATTAGTAAATCTATAAACATCCCAAAGTCTGTGACAACTTTGCCAACAGAGAGAAAACAGAATTAGACTCTAGAATCTGGAAACAAAGATGCAAGTACTAAGACCTACATAGGTCCTTGATCTCCGCACTATTTATTTCCTATTCCAACAACTGTAGCAATATTGCTTGTGGTGTAACGGTTAGGGATGATGTTCTTTTCACTGTTTTAACAGCATCAGCAACAATCTCTAACTAACTCTCTCAAACTACACTGTATATCATATTTTCCCCAAATAAACAAGGAAGTCATGTACAGCATAGCCATTCAAGTTCTTTAAAAATGTAATATAATTTTGCTTTATGGAGACATACAAACCATTTCCTCTTCCTTATATTAAATAAATGCTAGATTTTCTAGACTTGACAAAACATTTCAACATTATAGAAGCAATTATCAGTACCTGTTGTCAGCTGACTTTCCCAGCACTCAAAGCACATTTATGTGTATATGTCACTCATTTTAAAAAAACAAACAAGAAAAACCCCACGGCACTTTTAATGCCTCCTAAGTAACAATGAGCATCAGCAGTTTTGCATACCAACTAACATTTCAAAGCCATTAACACATTTGGAAAGAAAAACAGAAACACTTACCAGTGGTTGCAGGTCCTGTTTTATTAATAAGATCATGTTTAATGGGCTTTTTTATTGCGGTACATTTGTGACCTGCAGGTGTTGGTCATGGTGAGTTTGTGTAGTATTTCCTTTGAGAGTGGGACTGGTCCAGAACTCATTGGTCACTGATGAAAATCCTGTTGACTTTAATGGTTCAGGATCAGAGTCTTTGTTATTAGTAATGTAGTTTTATTTCCTGTTGAGAGACACCTACCACAGCTTTAGGTGTGTAACGGGGGTGCATTCACCCCACACTAGACAGGAATGGGTTAACTCTCCCTTGTGGGCTGTGGAAACTGCTGGCTTGAGGCAAGCTGGATCAGGCCACCGGCTCCGCTGATGCCAGGGCGGGCCACATTGGGCCGCCTCTGCCGGCTGAGGGGGAGTCAGGGCAGGCCAAATCGGGCTGCCATCACCAGCTGGGGATGAGGGTCAGGGCAGGCCAGATGGGGCTGCAGCAACAGCCCTCCACCCCTCTCACAGCTCCTGCAGCCCCCCCCCCAACGTCCCATGCCCCTCTACTGGGGCCCCCACTAGCCCTCCAACTCAAGTACCCCCCCCAAAACCCTATTCAACCCCCTTCCCCATCCCATGTATATCTGCAGTGAGCATCTGCTGCAGGCTTTTCCCACCCTGCACAGCCCACATGGCTGGGCTGAGCAGGGGGAGAGATTTAAATGACCCCAGCTCCCGCCAGATTCTTGCAGCACACTTTAGGGGTTGCCACACTGGTTGGGAACCACTGGTTTAGACAGTGGTTAAAGTATAATTTGATAGGCCCCGGAACCCTCCTAATCCCCGGGCCCCACTCCCATATTATCTGGGCACTCTTCATGCAAGCCCCAGCCCAGACAGGCATTTCCAACTACTGCTCAGTACCATATGCATCGGTTATCGCTCCATAAAACATATTTATAATTTTATTTGGTGTTTATGTCTGTATCACTTATTGTCAAACACTGCATAACACAACAAGTATTGTGATCGTTATATTCCCGATATGCACATTTCACCTCATTAAATGCAATGCCAAACTTGCCAGTCCTTCGGCACAAGGGGCTAGACTTGACCTCTGGAAAGCCCCTTCCAATCCAACGACAGGTCCATGATGCTAACACCCCCTTATAATCAACCCGTCTCCTAGCGCTCACTGGGAAGTCAGGCTTTGCCAAGCCTGAAACACCATAGCTGAGAGGAGCTTGGGGTGCAGAATAACGGGGCTGTCCCGCCAGGCCGAGAGCTGCTTGCTGTGCGCGCTTCCCTTATACAGCTGAAAATGCCACGCATCTGTAAGTAAGCGCGGGGACTGGGAGTTGCGGAGCTACACGCGCTCATCATCATCCTAGCACCGCGGCCCATGCCTAATAGGCGGGGAGAAGCCGGTTCCCTGGCCAGCACCACCTAGGGTGAAGGGATTTAGAGCATTGCTCTAATCGCTTCACCCGCCCCGCGCCCATCACCCCTTTCTCCTCCCCCGCAGCCGCGCGCGGCGCTGCGTCACGCAACTGGCCAGCCTCGCGCGAGCCCCGCCGGGCTCTGACGCCTCATCAGGCTACCACTCAGCCCCGCCCCCTCACCGTGCAGCGCGTAGAGCTGCTGCTGCACCGTAGCCGCTCGCTGGGGACGGGCAGAGAGCCTAGGGCAGGTAGGCGATTGCGCCGGGGGGATGCGGGAGGAAGAGGGTGCAGGTCCTAGCTCCCCATTGTCAGTTCACTGGGGGGGCGGTGTTGACTGGGTGGTGTTAGCTGTCACCCCATTGCATGCACATCATTGACACGGATGGGGCACAAACTACTCTCCCACCTGCCAGCGCCTCATCCCGTGTCCCCGTTTGCATCTCTGCTGTGAGAAGACGCCACCCCCCTGCATTATCGCTGTCTGCAGAAGTAGATTACGTACCTTCTGCTTTCCCCTTTTTTCAGATTGCACCGGGGGAGACATGTGCCGATTTTATTGTTTTTAAAAGAGGGATAGTCCGGCGGGAGTCCTGCCACAAGTGGAAAAGGGAATTTTTTATGTCTAAACCCCTGGTTCTTACGGGGCTAGAACAGAGGCAGTGGTGAGAAACCAGCTACCATTTGAAACAGGCTGCAAACCCCTTACTGGCATTGGTGAAAGTTATTCCCACCTGTCATGCTCTTGTAGTTCACAAGTCACTTCTTAAAGGGAGTATGATCTGGTCCCCCTGTTTCAAAATGCCTGGACTGAAACCAACAAGTCCAAGAAAAGTGCAAGATCTCTGCTGCAAGGGCTGTCTTTGTTGGGTTTTTTGTTTTGTTTTGTTTTTTAATAGAATAGCACACAATGGGGTTTTGGTCCACACCCAGGGTGCCAAGGCAGTGAAACACAAATAATAATGCCTGTTTCTTATATTAATTAGACACAAGGTGGATGAGACATTATCTCACCTAACTTGTTTCTAATTGGGGGGGGGGAGGGGAGCTTCAACACAGCTACACCTACACTGTGTATTTCTTGTATAGCATTTCTCATCAGGAGGTTTTAGTCCAGCTCTCCAGTAGATGGGTCTCTTTATTACTAGAGCTGGTCAAAAATTGGAAATCATGTTTTAGAAACAAATTTTGAAAAATCAGAAATTTGGAGCCTCCTGATTACAACTAGAAGCCTCAGTAGAGAAGCCAAGGACTTGACAGGTTATGCCTGCAGACTTTGCTTCTCACTTTAGATGTGGCTACTCTTGGTCATGGTTAAAGGTGTGTATACCATGGCAAGACAGGGAACTCTTAATATTGGTAAGAGAAAGGTTCCTGGCATAAAATATTTGGGGCTGGAATTTCAAAAGGGGCTTATGGGTGTTAAAATGAATTGTCTATTGCAGTTTTTGTCATTCACTGATGGGGACTGAAGAATGTATACATTGCAGTCCTATAGAAAAAATTGTCTAACCTCCTTTATTCATATAACACAATTAATAGTTTAAAGACACTTAGATTCCTAATTTCCACTGAAATCAGTTGGAGTTAGGTACCTAAATATCTTTGAAGATCTGGGTCTAGCTGCTTATGTGCCATTGGAAGTCAATGAGACTCCTGCTCCCGAGCCACTTGGCTACTTTTGAAAATGTTACTTCTTTACTACTTATGAAAAAATTAGGTCTGGCTGGAATAAACAGGGCTTTTGCCTTCACTGAGGCACATAGGTGGAGAGAGTTTCATTGTTACCCAGGCTATATCTCTTCTGTGAAGACAAATAGAATTTTTGACTTTGCAGCTGTCACATTGGCTTTTTTCACTGGTATAGAATACACTTTGTGGTCCCATACATAAGATGCACACTTTAAAATATACAGTTACAGTAAAACATACTACCATTACAACAGTCAAGTGAAATTATTTTTGATTATCCAAGTACAAGCAGATTAAATATTAATTTACCATGGATTTGGAACACGCAGAATTGTTTTGTTCCAGTAACATGGAACTGTTTAAGAAGATGCAGATCTTTAATACACTTTGTATGTTTTATAGGTACACAATGGATCTAGTCCTGAACTACGTAGATAGTAACTTCTTTACACCCTATGTGTATCCAGCCACATGGCCAGAGGACGAACCCTTTCGACAGATTATCAGTCTCCTTGTTGTAACAAATCTTGGGGCACTTGTGCTTTATTTGCTGTTTGGAACCTTGAGCTACTACTTTGTTTTTGATCACTCTCTGAAGCAACACCCCCAGTTTCTAGAGGTGAGCAGGATTTCAGCTTTTTCCGACTCTATGTGACATTGCTCTTTACCTCAAGAATTCATATTCCTTGCTAAGTTAAGGCTACACATGCTTTCATAACACTTCAAATAAATACCAGCATAGGATTCTAAATATTTGTGATAAATCTTAATAGGGCCCACATGGACTTTGACTCTCCTGGGAAGTCCATGGTAGAAGAGAACTAGGTGCCTAAGTAACAATTTACAGCATTTTAAAAGCGCAGTACTTACCCCTCTTGATACCCCTGAGAGAGGTAGGTGTTACCATTTGATAGCTGGAGAAACAGAGCCAGAGTTAAGTAACCCAAGAGTACACAGTTAATCAGTGGCTGAACCAGAATTAGTATTTAGGACTGGCAGCTTCCTAACCTCTGTCCTCAGCTCCTTGATAGCCTGCTAATCTATCAGATAATCAAAAATGCATATAAAACACCCTCAATTTCAAGACTATGTTATGCAAACTTGAAACCTTACCTTAAGAACAAAAGTATTGGTGAGTGGAAAGAGGTGGACTCATGATTATAAAGTAACTTTCTGCCTCCGTACAGGGAGGTAGACTAGTTAACCTCTTGAGGTCCCTTCCAGGCCAGCGTTTCTAGAAGGCCAACAACAGTTCTGCCAAAGATACACTGGCAGGTAGGTTTGTGTATTGAGAGAGAGGAACTATCTTCAAAGCGTCTGACGAAGTGGGATGTTCTCCCACGAAAGCTCATGCGATTAATAAATCTGTTAGTCTTTAAAAGTGCCACAGGACTCTGTTGTCTTTCTACAATAGTTTCTACAATAGACTAACACGGCTACCCCTTTGGAAAAGGAATAGAAAATATCACTTCCTTGATGAGCAAAGACAACTATCAGCAGGACTGAATTGGCAGTGGATAATGTCTGTCTTATGACAGGGTATAGTGGGGGAAACTTGATTTAGGAGGGTGGAATTCTAAGTCTTGTCTGCAGTATTGTGAGGGGTTTACCTGGGGCAGAAGCAGGAATGAAACGGGCAGTGGCTCTGCTCCTCTTGTGCTTCAGAAAAGTCATTCTGGTATTTTCATGAAGGCACAAACTCTAACTTTTCAAGAGAATTTGTCTGCTTTTATATTTAGAATCAGGTGCAGCTTGAGATAAAGTATGCTATCCAGTCACTGCCATGGATAAGCATCCCCACTGTTGGACTCTTCTTTGCAGAGGTCAGAGGTTACAGCAGGCTTTATGACAACATTGAAGACTCACCATATGGTAAGAAAATTAATTACTTAAACTGTAAGCCCCTTGGGTCAATGGATCTTTGTTATTTGTACTTTGCCTAGCGCAACAGAGACCTGGTCCATGACTAGGCCCTGCAGTAATGCAAATAGCAAACTACCTGTATCAGTTACTAACTCATTTCATTCTTCCTGCTAATCCAAGAGTGTCAAAATCATTTGGGAGCCATTTCAACCAGCAACTCAGTCTGGCTCACCCCTGTTCCCCCAAATCTCCCCACCTCCCACACTACTCACTCCAGGGTACCTTGCAGGACCACATTAGAGGCTGGCTGCACGGCGCAGTAGCCATGTGCTGCTGATGGCCCTCCTTGTCCCCTGGGGCTGACCAGCTGGCCGAGCCCTCTGCTAACGTGGGCTGAGCCTGCTCCTCAAGTATGGGATGCACATTTGATACCTCTGTTTTAATCTTTCCCTTTCAGCTTCACATTACAGTCCCTACTGGCCCCTTAGCTTGACCTAATCTCCCACTAACTGCCTCTCACCAGTAAAGTCTATTCGCTCTTCCCTTAACTACCTCTTACCCTATTTATTCTCTTTCAATGAGAAAACATGCCTTAGCAGTGAAAATAGTATGTAAATTGACAAGCTGCCCAAATGATTCAGTAATGTATCCATGAAGCTATGTTACACCTCAGTGTCTTACAAAGCTGAATTGTATACTGCTTGAACAAAAAAACACAATGGCACGACTTCTCCATCATGACTATGATGCTCTAAAATCCTCCAAAAATACCTTGGTACCCTCATGGCAAGGAACTTAAACAAAACCAAACTAAGTATTTAGGAAATCAAACAAGGAGTCTGTATTTAGGGGCATGTCTGCTTGGGGCTCTCACTAGTGCTCTAAAAACAGCTGTGTAGATGTTGTGTGGGTTGGGCTGGAGCTTCATCTCTCAAGCCTGGCCCCCCAGCCCACATCCCTGCAAAGCTCCTGCCAGAACTGCAATGTCTACACAACTATTTTCAGGTCTGTGGAGCTGGCTGAGAGACTCCCTCCCAGAGGCAGTGTACATCTGCCCTAGGGAGTTCGCTTGTTATGTGACATATGCTAAAATTCCTCTCCTTCACTCCGTGTTGTGCATGCTTGAAAAGCTAGTTTTAATTCAATAGAAAACTCAAAAGACCAGCCTTTGAGTCATTCAGCATGTAACAAATGACACCATGATGTCAAATGTTCTAAGGAAAGTTATAGGAGCATATTTCTTTTGATAGCCGTGTCATACAGCTATTTCCCCTGCATTTACTCATTTTAAAGCTGAGATTTCCTAGTCATTTGAGAGCAGAACTGATGCTATTTTTTGTATTCAGTGCAGGGGAAAGTGCTGACTAGACAGCCACGTGGACTGGTATCTTCTAGCTGCAGAACAGATAGAGCAGCAGTGCACATTTCCCCTTCCCATACCAAGCTGTCAATAGGCCTCACTCATCCCTAGGAGTGTGGGGAAGCTCTGGCTCCATGCCTGTTTTGTTCCTTGGTCTCAGTGCTGAGACAGCCAACATGGGGGGCTTATAGCATAGAGAAGTTGGCACTAAACCAAAACCGCCTCGGTCTTCTGAGCAGCCAAATAGTCCATGATAGCTCAGTACCAGCCTCATGTGGGTTGAACTGCCGATCTGGAGATGGGAAAAACTCTGTACCAATCCCCTAAACCAGTCTGTCCATCACACACAATCCTGAAAAGGGCTCCATGCAAGCAGCGGAGTCTCTGACCTCAATGGGGTTATAAATTATTAATCTCAAGTACAACAGATGGGGAGATGGCAAGCCTGGGTTCCAGCGACTCTAGAGCCTCTTAAACTTCCTTATCCATCAAGAGTGCAAGTTATGTGGATTAAAGACTTTGGGCAAGCGATTCTCTCTCTCTCCTTAGTACTTGCCTTTCTTTACGTCAGGGTACATCCACACCATCAGTGAAGACGCAGTTGTAGTGGCGGTAAACTGTACAGGCCAGTGCCCAGCTAGGTCACTATTACTGTTATCCACATAGGCAGCAGTGCAAGCTAGCTGGGAACTCTACGTATACGCTCAGTTGACTGGCATCCGTGACTCAATCTTCACTGCTGTTATCCCCTTTGCTAGCTAGATTAAAGCTAGCATAAGTATGCGTAGCCATACTGCAACTGCACCTGTGTATAGCTGTGTAGCTATAGATATACTGTAAAGGGACTTGGATCCTGATGAGTTCTGTGTGATCCTTTGACTTCAGTACAGTTACTCCTGACTTACACCACTATAAATTAGGAGAATCAGGTCCTTGGTCTCACCTGAAGAGCAGTTTGCTTTTATTTTTCCACATGCAGACACTAGATGTTTGAGCACAAATGGTTGCTCTGAATATGCTGTTTATATTTCTTCCTCCTGATTGCACATCCAAGAGCTAAGCCTTAAGACCCCATCAGTAGCTGTAATGACCCTGATGGCCTAAACACTTCCATCAAAAATAAGTCATCTCAGTTATGCTGTCTAGGGGCTCATGCTATTGTCATTTCTTCAGATACATTCATTAAAAACCTGCTGGAAATTAAACCCATAATATGCATGTTCTTTTTTTACTAGTGCTGTACAAGTCTTAGGACATAATCAAGGGTTACCTTAAGTACAACATACTGTGCAGCTTTTATTGACTGCATTAGAGAAAATGGAACTCCAGTTAGAGACAGAACACTCAAGTAGTTGCTGGTCGTGGTGCCTTTCCATGCAAGTTGAAGCTTTCAGGGTAGCTCACTACTTAAACTTTTGTAGAAGCTCATTTTGACAACCATTTATTCTCCCCAGTGAAAACCAGTTCTTTAAACAAATAAACATTTCCCTGCAGAACTGCAACCCAAAGAGTGTTGCACTAGGAATTGACCGTTGATGTTAGGGTAGGGCCTACAAGCCCCTGTTGGGAACCAGATCCTGTTCTGCTAGGTACCCTACAAATGCATAACAAACAGATGGCCCCATCCCAAAACACAATCTGAGTATAAGGAAAGAGATGAGGTGGGTGCAGCAGAGATGGGGCACACAAAGAAACAATGAGGCTTCCCTAGGTTTCATTGTCTGGGTGACAAATACAAAATGTGAACAAAAACTAAAGTAAATAGTTGTAGTTTTCAGTTCAATGGTGTAAGAGCATTGCTTTTGCATTAGATCATGAAACTTTTCTAAACTAGAAGACGACATTCCTTGAGTGTCTTAGAACCCTTGATCTAATCTATGTACTGTTTCCAAATTGAAAACAAAACATGCTGTCCCTAGATGTTTTCGAAAAAACATCCTACACTTCTACACACCGCTTTTTTCCTAAAAAAAACCCCAAAAAAACCAAGATGGTGCTTGTACGTCAGCAGGAGCAGTGCGGGGGGCGGAGGGGGTGTCCAAACCCCTCGCTCCCTTCCCCCCCCCCCGGCTCCCTCACCCCTACATGCCTTCCCTGCTCCTCTCACTCCCCCCCCCTTCCCCTTACCTGGCCAGAGCTGCAGTGGCAGCCGGACTGGTGGCTCCTTGGCTAGGCTGCTCCCACCCTGAGCCATTCATGCTGAGCATGCTCAGGGTGGGAGATTTGAAAACGCTCCAGCCTGGTCGCAGCTCCCAGGAATCCACAGGCCAGATTCCGGTCCCTGGCGGGCCGGATTCTGGCCCGCGGCCGCTGCTCTTGGCCCCTGCCGGCCCCAACTGGGGGCTGGGGTCAGCAGCAGGGGAAAGGAGACCCGCTGCTTTCCCCTGCTGACTCTGGACCCCAGCTGGGCAGCAGGGCTGGCCAGGGAAAACTAAGTGCTGGTACGCTGTACCGGTGCGTACTGGCTCAAAAAATGCCCAGCTTCTGCATATGCATGTAGTACAAATGTGTTTTTAGTTGGGGAAGGGTGATAAGATCACTTGAGGCAGTGCTGAAACTTCTCCATTAGGCATTTTAAAGAATAAAAACAATCAGAACTTTTCACCAGCAAGCATCTCCACTGCACCAGCACTACGCAGATCTTATTTGGGTGAGCTTTCATTTAGAACCTAAATGATTTAGCCTCGGGATAATGGAAGAAATGCTGCAAAAAGATTTTACATGTGTTCCTTGTATCTTCAGACACTTTTCTCTCAATCTTGACACTCATCTATTGTCTAATCTTTTAATTCTAAATAAAGTCTCTTGTTCTCCCTAGGATGGTTTGGCGTAATCCTTAGCATGCTCTCTTTCCTTTTCTTCACGGACATGTGCATTTACTGGATTCACAGGTTCTTGCATCACAAGCTTGTGTACAAGGTGAGAGCAATGAGACTGTCTTTAAAGCATGCTAGAGTTTAGATCAACTATGTAAAATTAGTACACCAGAATTTTTTAAAGAGGCGTAGTAGTTTCTGGGAGGGTTTGAGTGAACAACAGACAAGTAGTTTCGTTTGGTGTATTTTAATAGCTCTTAAGAAAGGCTGTAAAAAGTAATGGGACTTTACTGGGTGTCTTACTCAAAATACTAAGATTTTTCTAAGAGATGTAATGCAGAACTTGCAGGCCAGAGAGAGATGGGGGCTGGGGCAAGGTAGGTGACTTTAAGCCACCTCTTTGCCTATCTGACCCTGGTCATCTCCAGGAGTGGGAGCTGTGAGTGTCTAAGGCCTGGTCTATATTATAGGGCTAAGTTGGCAGGAGATATGCAATCTGTGTGCCGCAGAATGCGCATCTCCCGCCAACTAAGTTACTCCGACTTGCCGCACTGTCTTCACTCGGCTGCGTCGACTTGAAGTGCCCTGCAGTCGACGCAGCCTTACTCCATTTGGAAAGGTGGAGTTATTGAGTCAGCTGGAGAGCGCTTCCAGGATTGATTGCGCAAGTCTATGCTGCCCGCTCAATCGATCCCACTGTTTTTCAATATAGATAAGGCCTAAGACATGGCAGCCTCTGTTGCTCCTATATGCAGCACCCCTTCTTTGATGCACCCTGCCCTTGTGATATCCTTTATGCTTGACTTTCCAAGGTGTGGTTTTTTGAGGCCAGATATATGGCTGTCTGCCACAGTTCCTGTGCGGGAGTAATCCTTCATAGGCTGGACCAGGACTTTTAGCTCTCCTTTACACGGCTGTGGCCCTTTTGAAGCAGCAAAAAATCACTAGGATGGGGTGAGGTGCTCTCTCCCTGTATATTTTGGTTGCGCACTAAGTATGTCAATCTTGAAAGACAATCATGTCAACAGAAAAATAAAGGTGATAGGCCTCAGTTCATCAGTTTACACATAAGTAATCCCATAAAATTAATTGGAGCTTAATTCCTTGTGGTGGTACAATGTAGATGAAATCTTGTTTCGGGTTGTGGTCCTAGCTCAGGTGTAGGAGCCAGGAGCTCCTGTGTTTGAGTCATCTCAGAATTTCCCTTATGACCTAGGATAAATCACATCCTTTCTGCCTCAGTTTCCTGATTGGTAAATAGTTATGATTGCATGCAAAGGGCGTTGTGGGATGAGAAGTACTGTCACTGACTCACCCTAATAAATAAAGAGGCATCTATCGACTGATGTCAGTGACCTGCAGAGCAGGCCCTAGGAATATAATGCAAGAATATAATTTTTTTTACTGTAGTCTAGCACAAGATAAATATTCGTTTATTGTGGTCCTGGTAGTAGTCATTAGTTACCTTGACTCATTAACACTGGAAATGTTAAATTCCATGGGTCTCAAACTCTAAATGCCAAATGTCTGATTAAAATTACATTGACCGTTGCAGTAGTGATTTTTAAATACAGCAAATGGCAGAATGTTAATTACGGTCTTTAGGCCTGCTTCCAGATACTGCATTTTGGGGATATGTCTGCACAGCAGCTAGACTCTGCTCAACCTAACACACTAAAAATAGTGTGGTGACAGCAGCTTCTGTGAGCTACCAGAATACAAAGCTCCAAGCCCCTGTGGTCGCAATGCATTTCTAGCGTGCAAGCTCAAGCAGAGCTTGAACATGATGTATGCCTACTATGTCAGATATATTCCTAGTCCTATGGAAGATAGAGGAGACCTAGGAGGTGCCAGATTGAAGTTCAGACTTTTTTTGTTGTTGTCCTGTTGACATCTAGGCACTAACTCTTTTCTGTCCTTGCATAGCGTTTGCACAAGCCCCATCACCGCTGGAAGGTTGCTACACCATTCGCAAGTCACGCTTTCCACCCCGTGGATGGCTTTCTGCAGAGCATTCCGTATCACATCTACCCTTTCCTCTTTCCTCTGCACAAGGTGACCTACTTGGGACTCTACATCGCTGTCAATGTCTGGACAATTTCTATTCATGACGGTGACTACCGTGTCCCAGATTTCTTGAAACACATAATCAATGGCTCTGCCCATCACACCGATCATCACTTATACTTTGATTACAACTATGGTCAGTATTTCACACTCTGGGATAAAATTGGGGGATCCTACAAAAACCCCTCATCTTTTGAAGGTAAAGGGCCACATGATTATGTGAAAAAGCTGAAGTCAGGAGAATTGGCCAATATTAAAAATGGCCATATGGATGAAGAAGTAGTGAAAAAAGACAGTCTAAAGAATAAATAGATCTCCAAGACAATTGTAAAAGAGGCCCTGACCTTTTAAGGGGAAAAACTACTTTTTAAAGAAAGCCCTTCCTCTACTATATCATTCTTTGGATGCAAGTATTTTATTTGCTTGATGGAGTTAACCATAGTGCAATCCCATAATGGGGACCTTTTATTGTTAGGGTGAAAAGCATAAGATCTATGTAACTTCTAATGCCAATGCAGTAATAAAAATTGTCCACAGCACGTGGTGCAAATGTCAGTGCATTGAAATTGGGAGTGCCTTTTGTAGCATAGTATATTAGAGCCTAAGTTAGCATGCAAATTCTGCCATAACAGTTGTAACAGATCTTTTTGCTACATTCAAAAGCTTTCTCGTGGAAGTTCCAGATGAGTTCTCTCTGCACAGTGATCGCTTACAAGGAATTTTGCTAGTTGTACCAGGATGCCACAGGTGGTGCTGTACGCACCAGACAGTTCCAGTATTGCATTGCTGCAGTATTGGCTTAGTGGAAAATTGATTGAATAGAGGAAAACATTTATTTATATTTTCTAACGCATGATTTATGTGGCATATGCAGTACACACTTCTCATATACATCGCTGTAGTTTAATAAAAGATGAGAGTAATTTTCCAAAAAATTACTTACCCAGCTAACTTAAAAGAAGCTTTGAATATAGTAAAAACAAGGTGAATAAAAACTGAACTATGTTCTGGTAGAAACTTTGTGCATTTTAAAAGAGGAAGCTAGATCAGACCTATTTTTTTAAACTATCTTACTGTTCACAAAAATAATATTGAATTGTTGAAGTTTATCAATGCTATCGCATTGTTTAGTTAACTGGAACGAACACTTTTTTGAGCTGCCAAAATTTATATTGCCTTTTACTCTTAGGCTTAATGAATTTGAAAGAATGAGCTCCCCTCTCTATTTTCTCTAATGGTTAAACATCCTTGAACAACATAACTTTTTGCATGTTTATTTTTGCACTGTTTAGTAATAGCATTTGATACAAGTAAAGTAATTTTGTTCTATAAATAAAAATATTGGATTGTAATATACTTTCCCAATCAAATCATGCAGTGGCATTGTAGAAAATAAGTTCAGAAATCTGCAGATTGTAAAATATTGATGGCATCGTGTAAGAACAACAAACAGGGTATTGCTCTAGCTTTAGTTATAGCACCAAGCGTTCTGTCATTGTGAAATTTTTCTCAATCCTACTTTTTGTGGAGTCTTTTGACAGATATTTAATTCCTGTGGAAATCAGCTGTTGCCTAGAAACCCTATTGTAATACTGTACCTTTGGAAGGAAGGGCAACTTTTTAAAATTGTGGCCAGATTGCGGTTAATTTTCTTAAATTATACTGTGAAGTGAATGTTATCAGTTGTCTTATTGGCTTTCTATGTGAAGTTTGCTACTACCTTGGTTGGTGTTTTTCCCCCACCTCTCCTCTTAGCTTCTTAGGGTTACATTTGAAGACTGACGAAGCAAAACATGTTTGTCATGCACTGCACCTCAGCTTTGATTAGTATGTCTTCAGGAACTTTCGAACAGCAGTTCCATTTTATAGTTCTCTCTGTTTTTTTCTTAACTAAGTTATGGAAACTGCTTATTTTAAAATCTCCTTACAAGAGACTAAAGTTTGACTGTGTCGAATAACACTTACCTTGCACACACAATTTCATATCAGCAAGAGTGATGAAGAACTGTTCTTCTTTCCCTCCTCTGCTCCCCCCGCCGCCCCCCCAAAAGCAAGACTCCTTTAGAACCATAGCTCTAAAATCTGGTGTTTTTATCTTGCACTACTACTAAAAGTTCAATAATGCTTTGCTTATAGAGAAACTATCTGAATGGGGAGAAGCACAGAATCAGCCTTACAGGTGGAAAAGCTATCTAGTTGCCTAATGTCCAAAACTGAATAATTGTGTAGGAGAACACTATGAAACTTGCAGTCCTGCTTCCCCCAGCATGATCAAAGGGATAGAGGAAGGGCTTGGCTCTTGAGCCCTGCTCACTTAAGTCTCCTCCCCTACTGGAGCTGGGAACAGAAGAGAACAACCAGCTGGCTGAGGTTACGCCACTTCTCCAGGCCATCTGCAGCAAGACAGCCTACCCAGCTGTGCTGCTGTGGTCTTGAACCCCTCAACTATCTGTGAGGACTGTAGACAGGACTCTGAGGGGGAGAAGATTGCAGTCATGAAGCAAAGCTGTTGCTCTCAGCCCGGCTTTCCACAGCAGCACATGTTCGTTTCTGGCCCAACTGCGGAGCACGTTGGGTTTGATTTGTGATGTGCATTAAATGGTGCATGTGAAGTCGTGGTGACTGATTCTGGTCTTGAGCACCCAGCTGCCAGTTGGAGTTGGAGACAGAGATCAGTAGGCAAGAAGACGTTTGGAATATGGCATTTGAAAAGTAAAATTGAGGTGTGACCATGAAGAATCTTCCCTTCCTACACCATAAGCTCACAGTTCCTAGTGGGGGCTGTATTCCAAAAGTATTTCTAGAATACAAAGTGGAAGTGAAAATATGAATATGCAAAGTCCCCCAATGGCTGTTGTACTGCCTTAAAAGGAAAACAAGAGAAGATATCTAGGGCTTGGTTCTTTTCAGGAATGCTGAACAGCTGCAGCTCCCAGTGCCTTCTGCTCTATTCAAAGAAAGGAGAAGTCTTTCATGTACCAGTTCCCAACCTCTTTGGGCAACACTACCCAATTCAATGGACTAAGACTTCATCCCTGTGACAGCTTCCTTCCGAGGTGAGGAGCTGGGGGTGTCCAAGCTCCGCAGAAGCATATGGAAAAAGAGACAGGCACGTGATCTCACAAGGCTCCATAAAAGCAAGCATGATGGATTCTTGGGTATGGGTGGATGGGAACCTTTGCCTTACAGTGTTCTCCAGCTCAGATTTGGGAAGGCAGAGTGTGGTCAGAGGGTGAGGGTACAGGTTGGTCTTCCTTTCCAACTTTTGAACAAAGCGCATGCCTCCTTGCCAGTCCCTTGCACAGTAGCTATGTAAAGGGAGAGGTACAGGAGTTTCCAGCAATATCTATGATGTTACATATTGCACACAAATAAAGCAGTTGCACAGACCTTTAGCTCCTGAAAACTGGAGCTATGGAGCAGAGAGGCAGAAGAGGGTTCATTGTATGTTGTGTAAAAATAAGTGATGTTAGTGTATGAAGGTGGTTTTAAAAGGAGTTGTTGCAAAGCAGTGTGTCAGTCTTCAACACTAATGTTTTTCTGAACAAGTAATAAAGTCTACATTTTAAAAAAAGAAAAACTAAATGTGCCATGCTTTAGTTGCTCACAAGATCTCTCTATTGTCCAATGACGATGTGTAGGAGAAATTCTACACCACACATTTGTGAACATAGTAAGCAGCAAATGCTTGTTTCCTGTTGATGCATTATTAGTTCTTATATCCTGTAACACTGCCACAGAGCGTTGAACAAGTGTACATAGGCTGGTTGTGTGAGAATAAAAAAAGGGTGCATGCTTTCTTTAAGGGCCAATCCTTCAAGGCGATGAGCAGTACTGTTCAGCACGCGGTAGGCTTTGATGCTGAACGTGGGTGCTCTTGCCAAAAGGACATTTTGTGTCTGTAAGCACCATTGCTCGCCTTTGGTGTTCTAACAATAGAGCAGAGAGAATAAAGAAAGGACTTTTACAGAGGACCGTTAACTTCTGGAAGGCTGGATACTAATAAAATACATAAAAGAAGGACCTCATCCCAATGAACCACTGATGTCACTATAATAAACCTGTAAGGCTTTACTGAGTCTTCAATCCAGTCCATCTGCCTACAGGTTACAGCACAAGATATCACTGATAGCAGCAAAGTCAACCTTGCCTTCTAGTGCCCTTTTGCTTGCAAGATATTTAAAGTTAACGTAGTGCTTGTAAGAGAGGCTGGATTGATACCCCTACAGACTGCAGCTGTCTCTAGTCAAACGAAGAATTGCGTAGGTAGTGACTACCAATGGCTGCGTCTACACTTGAAATTAAGATGACTTAAGCTTGCTTAAGTCGACTTAATTTACTCTGCGTCTACACTACACTTTCCCTAAGTCGACTTAAGCAAACTGCTTAAGTCGACTTAAGGAAAATAAAGTCGACTTAAGGAAAATTAAGTTGACTTTATTAAACCTACTTTTAATTCAACTTCAGGCTTAAGTCGACTTCCTGAAGTTGACTTAAGCCAGTGTAGACCTGGAGTAGCCCTAAGTTGACTTAAAGTCGACTTAGGGCTCTCCAGGACTCTCCCACTGTCCTCCCTGCCAGGGGGGGCACAGGGAGAGCCTGGCATGCCCCCCCAAAGGGCAGGGCAGAGCCCTGCCCACCCTGCCCCTATGCTCTGCCAGGGTCCCTGTCCCCCTTTGCCCCATTGCACCCAGGTACAATGGGGCAAAGGCTGAGCCCCCTGGCACCATTGACCTGCCCAAGGTCCCCCCTAGCCCCTAGAAGTTGACCTAGGTGTCCAGTATGGATGCTCTAGGTCAACTTTGTAAGTTCCCCCCTAAATCGACTTTAAATTTAAGTATGGACATGCTAAGTCGATTTAAATTAATAAGTGTAGACATAGCCAATGTGCCTCCAGGCTGAGCAGGAGGACTGTATCATCCTCAAGAGGTGAGAGGTTTGTCTTGTTTCATTGCCTTTCAGGCCTTAGCGTCAGATTGCCCACTGTCATCTGGGGACCTGCTCACTCACTTCAGAGACCAAACAGAGGATTTAAACTCCTTCCACTAGCCTACTAGTCAGGCAGTTCCCCTGCTGCTTAAACACTTATGGCCAGATTTTGTAAGGAAAGGAGACCCCTAACAATGCACATAGATGTCTAGTAGGATTTTCAAAAGTGCCTCAGCAGGGTAAGGTTCCATTAAAATCAATGGGAATGAGGCACCAAACCTGCTTGGTTGCTTTTGAGACTTCCACAAGGCATTCCTATGGAGCTTTTGGCACCTAATTACCTTTTAAAATCTGGCAACCATTGACCAAAACACCTGTCTCCCAGCTGGGAGTGCAGTTTGCACTTTAAACAGCAAGTGTAAGTGGGTTAGTTGGCTGTACTCCAGTTTGCATCTACAACTCAGTTCTGCCCTTTAGCAAGTGTAACCCTTCATTATCCTAGTGGTAATAAATTACTAATGTGTGCGTTGACAATCCAGTCTTGGCAAGGCAAAAAATAAATCACACCAAGGCACCGAAGACTATTTCACATGAATTATTTACCAAGGCAAAAATAATTATTCTCTTGTGGTTTTTACAGGCACAAAAGGGATGAAAATATGGTGCCTCCCATTCATTTATTTTTTTTTTTCAGCTATTGTCCATCAGCTTCTGTTCCTGGCATCCACTAACCTTGGCTCTGCTGCTCAGGGTGTTTCTGAACCCATATCAAGGGACGCAGTGAAGCAGAAAAATGGCATATGCCCGTCCTGCGACAAAGAGGGTGCTAGAAAGGGCCCTCATGGAGCTGCCCATGTCAACCCACTTTAGATTAACAGCTCTAATGATGGTCCTTCCCTTAACGACCCTGCACAACTCACCCTTCTCTACCAGCCCATTCTCACATCTTAGCATATTGTCCCTTCCGCTCTACCAAGAATTCCTGCTTCCATGGCCTGTTGGCTTAGTGCACAGGCATCTCTGAGCTGTGCATGTTTGCGCAGGGATTTCCTTGATCTGATTTGCAAGACTGCTCCCTCCCCAATCCTCCTTCAAACCCTTCCTTCCGACCTACTACAGTGATGCCTACAGAAATTAGTAGCTGACAGCAACAACACTTAGTATTCCTGTGCATTAGTGTGTGGCCTTAGCTACAGAGTCACATAAAGTGACTTGTAATGTCCTAGCTGTGCACACAACTATCTGTATAACCTTCCACGCCTGCCTCTAGTATCCTCATCCCCTCTCCTCCATGCCCCCCACCCTGTGTTTTCCTCCCATCCCACTTACTGTGTCTGATTAAAATAGACTGTACATTCTTTGAGACGGGGGCTCTCCTTTACTCTGCTTGTATAGCAGCTAGCACAATGGGTCTCCGATCGTGAATGGGTCACCATGAAAATATGCATCCCACCTCATGTGAGGGCAAAAGCCACTCTAACAGCAAGGCGTGAGGGCCACAAGACATGGTACAGTAAATGATCATCAGATGTCTTTGTTACCATAGATCCCCTTGCCAGGGTTTTAATGGGACTGAGTGTCCTTGGCTAGCATGGGATGTCCTTAGTTAGCATGGAGATGCCCTAAATCCAGTTCTCAGACTGATTAAGAAGTCAACTCTTTTGACTACAAATGAGGATTAAACAGTAATGCAAGACTGTCCAGACTAACCATCTTTTTGCTGAATAGGGTTAATAGGAGAAGGATTATTGTTTGTATGCATTAGTGACTAGAGGAATCAACCATGATGAGCCTCCTCATGTTAGGTGCTGCATCTACACACCATAAGCGACAGTCACAGCCCCAAAAAGCTTACAGTCTACACAGAGCAGGTTGAAACAGGGCAGGAGAAAAGTATAATGATCCCCATTTTACCGATGGGAAACTGAGGCATGGAGAAATGAAGTGATTTAGCCATGGTCATATAGGGCAATGTTTCTCAAAAAATTGGTCCACAGACCAGTACTGAGCCCTGAGATCGTCCCTGACACAATATAGAAACCCTGAGATGTCTTTGACACAGTATAGGAAGCCAGTCCTTGGTATCAAAAAGGTTGAGAAATGCTGATCTCTGTAGCATAGCTTGGAATCAAACCCACCCCTCTTGAGTCATAGTTGAGTGCCTTGAGCGCAAGTTCTTCCTTCCTGTTCTTTATATGGCTATGGGTGCAAGCGTCGTGGGTGTCTTTATAGGGCCACGGGTGGAAGGGCCAAATGGAGCCCTACAGAATCTACTCCTCTCAATACATATATGCATTACCTCCATTCACATTCAAGTGAGAGCCAAGTATGGGGCCCAGAAAACATTTCATCGTTTCAGGGTGAGAACACGTGAAAAATTGAAACAAGGCTACCAAAATTACACCAAGGCCAAAGGTTAATTCAGGGCCTGAATTGATAAAAATTGGAAGATCATGCTACGAAAACCAAACTCCTTTTAGCACCTGCCTCAGAGCAAAGATTGAAGCTCTGTAGCCTTCTGTCTCGAGTGGCAGCACTCATCCAAGTCGAGGAATCTGTGCATTAACTAGTTAGCCATTAAGCCAATTAGATCAGTGGTGCTAGATCTTTTCCACACCAAGACACTGCTCACCTTGGGATCTCCCTTGGCCTATCTAACTGGCATTTCCCTCCCATAAATGAGATTGGAATGGCAGGATGGTTATGATCTCCTGACATCTGTTTGCAATGACCCCCCCCCCCCCCAAGTTGGAACCCCTGAGTTAAGGGATCTACCCAGTTCCTATTAAGTGATCTAAGTGACTTAAGTGATTAAGTGATCACCCAGTTAAGTGATCTATCTGGTTCAGACAACAGAGTCTTGTGGCACTTTTAAAGACTAACAGATTTATTAA
>ML685843.1:817503-953562 GCA_007922175.1 Pelusios castaneus | reverse complement strand
TTATACCTCATCTAAAAACATCTCTTCTCCCCTGCCTCTGCACCATTATTCCTCTCTTATATGGCTAATATTTAATACTAGAATTTTGCTCTTTAATTTCAGACTGGGATGGGCTTGCAGGAGCATTTGCCTTACAAAATCCTGTTGTACATTTTTCTGGCATTGACTCGGCTTTTGCAGTTTCTCTGATTGGGTTTATTTAAACTGAACAACTACCAAGCCAGGACTGTAGATGGTGCCAGCCAGTTTCCTTGTGCACTGTTAGTAACCGAAGTCAACTGATGGACATGGCATAAATATTTGTGAGCAGCATGTCACAGCCACTGTGCTGGAGTCGAGTCGGAGCTCCCAAACATAGGCAGGCAGGTGGGAACAACATGGAAGGTTGCTAAATCACAAAAGAATAGTTTCCTAATTTGGCTTCTAAGCCAAACTTCGCTATGCTGCTGGAAAGACACACATGCCCCAATAAAACTGCCCCTCCCCTAGTTTTTCTCATGGTCTTGTGGCTCTGCCAGACTGAGAGTAGGGGAAAACTGTTACTCTGTCAAAGCACTGAGAGCAAAAGAGAATAGAGTGAAAAGCCAGGCAGAAAAAGTGGTGCAGAGACAAGTATGTCCCTGCTGAAGGATTCAGGAGTACTCACAAATAGATGCATGGATTATTTGCTCAGTGCACACACTTGTACTATTTGCTCAATGTTCTGTGGTAATCCTGGATTGCGAGGGCAATATTATTACTCTGAATATGAAGGGGACACTGGAGTACTAGTGTAACTCAGGTGAGTACTTAAATTGCAAGGTGTTGTTACTATTTGTATTATAGCAGTGCCTAGATTTATTCCTTTAGTTATTGTACAAACACTTAGTAGCAAACAGGTCCTGTCCTTAAGAGGTGACAGGCTAAACAAACAAGCCAGGCAAAAAGAAGGGATGCATAAGCACAGAAAGAAAGGAAATGACTTGTCCAAGGTCACAGAGCAAGGCCAGCAACAAAGCTGGGAACAGAAACTAGACCTCAGCTCCCAGTTCAGCAGTCTAGCCATTGGACCACACTGTTAGAGTATTATTTTATGCTTTTCGTTCTGGGTTGAATGACATCATATTCAACGAGTAACGAGATGACATTCTCTGGCTAGTATTTTACAGAGGTACACATGATGTAAAGGTCTGGAATTAAAAAAAAATAATAAAAACATCTACAAATCAACTAACATCCCTTGAGTCCGAACTAAAACACCTGCTTGGTTTCTTGTTAGTTCATCCACCTGGTACCACAGCAGCCCATTGAGCTGGCACTCAGCACTCCCAGCTTTCCCTTCAGTCCACCTGGCAGGCTGCCGCTAAGGAACCAGGCTAGCTGGAGCTAGGAGATCTGGAAAGCCTGGTAGCTGTGGTCTGAAATTGGCGTGGCTCTCACGGAATAGCAACTATGAAACTGACCAGATTGTTGCTAAGTGATTGCAGTCAGACATCTCCGGGAGCATATTTAGTTTTGGAACCACCACATTTCAATGTTTCCAAAACCACAATATTATGGGATTTTAGTTCTGTGAATGTTTTTGGCTTTTTTCCCCGATTCGTGACAACAACAAAAAATATTTCTACAAACTTGAAAATTTTCTTGAAACTAAGATTCGGTTTCTTAGCCAGCTGTAATTAGAACCACTCAGACATCATGCAGTTTCAGATACCGACTTTGCATCTCTGATTCAAGCAGTTGGAGCCTGACTAATTCCAAACACAGAGGTACTGTGAGGCAACCGTGTGATTCTGTAATTAAGGCCCGCGACAGAAGGCATGAACTGCAAAACCAGTGGCCTACAACCGCATGTGGGACTAAGTTGATGTCTGTGCAGTGCTCTGAAGATTCATAGTGCTACATACATGCTACGTATTATGTCTTCCCTTTTTCCACAGCGACAGAATTAATTATCGCCCCCACTGGCCCTCCCTAAATATAAACATTAAAAAGTAGATGGAATCCATGAAACTAGGCCATATACCTTTAACTGCCAAGATATGGAGAAAGTCCATGCGTCAATCACATTAATTCTTCAGCATATGCTACATATCTAGAGCTGCACAGGCTACAATTCCCTTCTTGTTTTATAATTAAACATACTTTTTTAAAGCACTGGATTTTGCTGATGCTGAAGCTTATATATCATGGCTTTAGGGAATTAGCAGTCATGGTTTTTCTTCATTTTGTTATACCTCAGATCATAAGCATTTGCTCTCTCCTCTAGAACACCATTTTATTTTGTTCTTCTAACTCCTACACGCTATCAGACCACATCCTTTTCATAAGCCACATATTAACTGGTGCATAAAATAGAGTGGAGGTTGGTTTAAAAGAAATAATAATGGTTTGGGGCTGAGCCACAAACTCCCTTTATGTCTAACCTCTCTCCCTCACTGAGCCACAGTATTTAAAATATTGCTATATGGTAAAATACAACATGATTAGAAAGGATGCCTTCTTTCAAATTCAAAGTGCATTTGAGGGGATCCGACCCAGTCTAAAAAAGGAAGGGGAACCCAGAAAATAGTTCTAAAGGTCAGAGGGAGATTTAGGGTGGTTGTTGAGAGAGTGGAGAAATTTGATATAAAAATTTGTTCTGCATTCTAGGCATTCATGTGTATAATTAAGGTGTGTATGTGTTAATTGTTAAATACCTTTATGTTAAGTACTCTGTCAGTGCACTAGTGTCAACATATAATCACATGATCTTACCACACAATTCTGTTTCTTTAAAGGAGATCAGCACTCTTTATCTATTCATGCCAAAGATCTACATCTACATTAAAAAAAAAAAGGTGCTGGTATTCCGCCAGGGACTTGGGGCTGCCACCACAGACGCCCGGGCTGCATTGCTGTGAAAAAAAGGTGCTGGTACTCAGTACCACTGAGTACCATCACAAAAAAAGGCCTGCCTCTAGCTAAAATGTACTGGCACCTCAAATACTGTAAAGTACTTGCACCTTTATTTTGTGTATAAATATGCATACAGGGTGCTCTGCTGAATCTGCTTTACATAAATATCTCATAGAAGGAAACACACATTTTATTGCTGCAGAACACATACTGCAACGGGATGAAAATCAGCATCTTAAAAATTCATGCATTTACACGACATGAGTTCTACGTCTCCAAGGTGCCGTCACCTCTTGACATCAACAATGAGATGCACATGGGTGGATCACTACACCCATACAGTGCTCCATGGACGTCAGTGGGATTCTGCACTGACCCAGTGAGATATGCCCTCCAGGGGCAGGATAAAGGACTGGTTGGTGATAGATGAGCTGTGGGGATGACTGCCAAAACCAGGCGGAAAGAGAAGGGCTTGAGTAGAGCCAGGATGGATAAACAATGCCAGCTTCAATGTAATCTGCCAATTTATATGCGGCCAGTGCAATTGGGACCTGATCCAAAGCCCATTGAAAAAATGGAAATCTTTCCACTCATCTCAGTGGGTGTTGGATTGGTCCTAACTACACAGCAGGCAAAATATGGTCACACAATTGCTCAAGCGCATGAGGATGCTCTGATTATAAATTGAATATGAGACAACAATGGGATGTGAAAAAGGCAAATGTCATCCTGGGCCATATCAATAGGAGTGTCACATTTAATTGTCCCTCTCTGCTCAGCATTGGTGAGGCCTCAGCTGGAGTTGTATGTCCAGTTTTGGGCAGCACACTTTAAAAAAAGCTGTGAATAAATTGGAAGGATTCCAGAAGAGAGCAATAAAAATGACAAGAGGTTTAGACAATAGAACGTATGAGGAAAGATTGAAAGAAGTAGGCCTGTTTAGTCTAGAGAAGAGAAGGCTGAGCAGGGACCGGGCAGTCTGTCTTCAAATATGTGACAGGGTGTTTTAAAGAGGAGAGTGATCAATTATTCTCTGTGCTCCCTGAGGGTAGGACAAGAAGTTAAGCATTTTAATCTGTAGCAAGGTAGATTTAGGTTAAATGTTAGGAGAAACTTTCTGTCTATAAGGAGAGGTAAGCACTGGAACAGGTGTGACCTGGGGAGATTATGGAATCCCCATCACGGGATGTTTTAAAGAACAGAGTAGACAAACTTCTGCAAGGGATGGGCCTCAGTGCATAATCCTGCCTCAGCACAGGAGGATGGGCTAGGTGATCTCTTGAAGTCTCTTCCAACCCTACCTTTCTGTGTTTCTACTTAGTCGACTTAGGGCTACTCTGCGTTTACACTGGCTAAATAGACTTTCTAAAGTCGACTTAGCCAGAAAAGTCGACTTAAAACTAGGTTTAGTAAAGTCGACTTTAATTTTCCTCAAGTCGACTTAAGCAGCTGCTTAAGTCGAATTAAGGAAAATGTATTGTGGACGCAGATTAAATTAAGTTGATTTAAGCAAACTTAAATCGACTTAATTTGTAAGTGTAGATGCACCCTTCGAAAATGAAAACCAGCAAGATCTTATTCAGGGGAATAAGACAATATGCCACATTTGTTGTACCCTTCTGATAGGATTCTGTTCCCATTTGTGCTTATGGGTTCCATTCACTCATGTCGCCTCTGTTTGATGTGATTGATTGATTGACTGTTTGTTAATCACTCAAGGATGTAGCAAACACAACATCTTCAAAGTGTCTGATGAAGTGGGATTTTCTCCCATGAAAGCTCGTGCGATAAATAAATGTATTGGTCTTTAAGTGTCACAGGATTCCTCGTTTGTTTTGCTGAACTAATCTAACACGGCTACACCTTTGAAACTTGATGACATTTCTTTGTTATCCTTCCCTCTCCAACTTCAGGTGTTAGTTAATTTTATTCGAGCTCTTTGGCCATGTAGATTGCAAAACTTTGTTTTCTTCATTTTCTCTTTGTGACTCAATAGCTCCAGCTAGGATTTGTCTGATGCTGGTGCCTGCTCTCTGTCTCACACAAACACACACCAATCTCTCATTCATTAAAACTTTGATCATTTCCCTTATATTACTGTATATGTGAAAAGCACAGTATTTCCTTTATAATTAAAGATATTTTTTTCCTTCCTTCCTAACTGACTACTTGGAATATTCAACTACTTGATTAGGTGTTAACACAAAGAATGACAAATTCCAGGGGATCTTCAGGGAGTGTTACAGCACATAGACTTGATCACATATGTTAATGTCCCAAAGCTATCTGATGCTTGATTGTAGGCCTTAAAATCAAACATCTTTTTAATACCACAGGCTTATGTCTACAGTGTGGGTCCTTGTGGAATGGACAAGGGAAAAGCCAGTGCATCTACATGCTACGTCTAACACAAGGAGACATAACATGGAAAGGATTTCTACCCTGACTCATTCCAAATGAATCACCCCAGGAAGCAAAATCTCCTCATCTGAATGGCCCATAATCTTAAAAAAGACACAAACTACTTTGGTGGCAGTGCTGACGCACAACTGACTGGCATTAGCATCGGAACAGAAATGAAGCTACAGGAGACAAACCGCTGTGTAAAAACAATCATTCCATCATTCACCGAACACAGGTGGTGAGTGTCCTGGAAGGACCCCACACATCCTCAGTTATGACACACACCTGCCCTTGACCATATATTGAGTCCCATTTTCTAATTACACTGATCCGAAAAGAAGAACTTTCCAGAAAACACAGCAACCTCAAGTCATCACCAGAGAGGCAGCCCATAGTCAATGGTATCAACATTTCTCTGAAAGCACCAGCATGGCTCTGCTAAGCGGGCTTTTAATAGTTTCTTTATAAAATAGCTTTTAAGGACTGGATGGATCAGGGAGGCAGTTTTTCATCACTGAGTTACTGGTGCAAACCTGGCCTCATTTTAATCATTACCGTCCTGTTAGCTCTTTAGTCACCAGTGTGAAACGAACCGGTTGCTCATCCTGACTTCTCCAGCAGAACAGCAAAGAGTCAATTGCATGTTTGCTGCCTCAGGACCCAACTAGCAAAACACTGGAGAGCCCCATAATCTTTCAGATGACTATCTTTGTGACACACCAGGGCACAGCCTAGATTAGTGGGGGCTGCAGCACCCTTGTATTCCTTATAATGCTTATGCGTTGCTGTAGTAACTCACACCTGGACTGCTCACAACCAGCCTTCTAGCTTACTAGCCACACCCTGAATGTGTGTGTGTAACTACAGCCTGCCAGCTGCACCAGCCTTAGTTCTACTCCAGGGTGACCTCAACACACACCCAGACCTGGATTTCCCCCAGAAGGGTATGTGCTGTACTGCCCAGCCCTCTCCTGGACAGTACAAATATAGTAAATCCATTATTCCTTTAAGGGAATAAAATGCCAGTATATTATCTTAAAGAGTTACCCAGAAAGGTCAACTTAAAACACACTGGGTTAGTTACAAGAGTAGAACAAGTTAATTAACTACAAAGAGAGAGATTTTAAGAGGGTACAAGTAATAATGCACACAAGGCAGAAATACTTACAAGAAAATAAAGATAAAACACTTACTGGTATCTACTTAAGAAACTTACCTTAGCTGCAAAGCAAAATTTCTCACCATGTGCTCCAGTAGACTATTGACCACAATTTCAGGTCAGGATCCCCCTACCATGGAGTCGAACAGCCATTTTCCTTTGTCATCTTAGGTGCAATGCCAGAGACTGATGGGGAGGGTGGGATGGTGCATGGAGATTGTCCCTCACTTTTATAATTTCAGTCCCCTTCATGAAAAACATTTCCAGCTGAGCACAAGGAGCCAGACAATCTATGTGGAAGGATGTTCCCTGCTGCTTTTTTACCCACCTGTTTGAACTTCCTTTGTTTTCCTTTCATGCTTGATGGTTCTGTTTACTGCTTAAATGCCAATTAAGGCAAGCACAGATTCTTTTGCTTAGAACAGACCTATTTGCCAACTTTTGCTTGGGCAATGCCATGGGATTTTCAACACGTATTAATAACATCATAGCTACACATACAATGTTACCACACATATTTTATCGGGACAATATTGACTAGCAAATTAGGAATTTTCAAATGATACCTTACAAGACATGTCTTGGACAAAAGTTATTATAATAGTGTGAACACAGGTATATTCTGTCCAAGTTGTGTGTGAATACAGGAGTATGTTTCATCACAATCCTCACAACAGGAACTGAGATACGAAGATATGAAGGGACTTGCCCCAGGTCACACAGTAAGTCTGTAGTGAATTGAACCCACATCTCCAAAATCTGCACACCACCTTCCTCTTGGAGGATCATGGAAGTTCTTCCCAGAGACAGAACTTCCAGCTCAGAGTGGAGGAAGCTTGCCCTGGCACCAGGGTTCCTACATCTGTTCTTTGCATTACCAGAGGACTTGGGTCTTCCATTGTAATCCAGGGGTGCTGGAACTATGTGTATAGTGGTGGTGCTGAGAACCATTGAACCAAACTGCAAAGCCTGTCTATGATGGAAACCACTTCAAGCCAGGGGGTGCAGTAGCACCCCTAGTTCCAGCACCTATGATGTAATCAATCCAACAGCTTCCACTAGCACTAAAGCAGTGTTCCTCAACCTTTAGTGGACCGAGAAACACTTCAAAGTATTCACGACTTTACGCAGAACACCTGGTGAAAACACTCTTGAAAAAGCTGGTAACAGTGGTGGGAGGTTTAAAATGCCGCAGCCACAGCAAAGCTTCCAGACATGCGTCAAGGTCCGCCACCATGTACCTGGAAGCTTTACTGCAGCTGGGGAATTTTAAATTGCTCCTACCCCTCTCCCTACTCAGGCCCCGAATGGCGAGAGGTTGGGGTGGGTCACGGAACACCTGCACTATGTCTACAGAACACTGGTTGAGTAACACTGCACTTAACCATCTTTTCAAATGATTATTATGGCATATGATGGCAAGTTCTGGAACTATATATTAACATTCATATTTAAACATGGTATTGGTCAGTGTAATTGCCATGCAATTGAATTCAAATGACATGAGCAATAACAGTGTTAAATTTATTAAATTTGACTAAAATTGCAAGTTAGCAGCAAAATAATTAGCTCCTACTTGTTTACTATTCTGACATTAAGTGGTGTTTATCTTTCATTAGCTTCTTCAAGATGCTGGCTAAAATGAATGCATATTAAGTATTTAATATGCTCTCTTAATGCCCTGGTAAAATCTCATTATGCATAATGTTATGGAGATTCAAGTCCCTCACGAGGCACTGAGATTAATCATGCCCACATGCTTGCAAGTTCTCTTCCATCAGTCCCAATATGCTGATTCAGTATTGCAGTGCATAACCCACAAATATGGTAGCAAATAAATAACAGCACTTAGCACACAGACTTTTCACACAGTGATGTCAATGGGCATTACAAGCAATGATTATCATCCCCAGGTTACAAATGGGGAAATTGAGGCACAGAGAAGCTACGGGTCACGTTTTTGAAAGAGGCTTGTAATTCTGAGCGTCCAACTCAGACACCGCGTGCCTGATTTCAGAGGTGTTAAATATCAACATCTATCATGGACACCAGCTGGAGCTGCGGCTCCTCAGTCCCTCTTAAAATCCGGCTCTTCGGGTGAAATCTGGACACTGCCGAACTTGACTGTCAAACTGCCACTGACCTCAATAAACCCTAGGTATCTACAGCTGAACACCCCAGGATTGCGACTTCCAAGATTAGAAACCACACTGGCATTGTGCTTAACTGCCTTTGTTAAGGACACAGAGCGAGTCAATGACAGAACCAGGAACAGAATCCAGATGTCACATATGACAAGAGGAATCTCTCTTCACCTTAGATTTTCCTATAGAACTCCTATTTTTCTTCCTAGTACCCCTGAATGTTTAACTTGAAGACTTAAAGATTTCAGAGCACATCTGCCAGCTTATTTTTATAGCACCACTGCAAGTGGCTAAAGATCTCTTGCATCAAAAAGGTTCGATACCCTTTAGAAAAATCTTCCCAGCCAGTGGAGAAGCTATTACAAAACAGCAATTGAAATTTATTATGTCCTGGCCTACCATTTTCTCCATTTAAAAAAAACAACATACAGATGGGTTGCACTGCAACAGGATAGTAATTTGCTGCCTAGGAGACCATCTAATAACCAGCAACCCCTTATTTACCATGGCCCCGCATTGACCTTGTGTCTTTATGGCAGCCTGTCTTTGTTTTTGCTGCAGTGTTGTTAATCGTGCTCCACAGCATGCTCCTGAACTTGGATGGCTGATTGAAGATTAACTTGGAATCAATAGCAACCTCAAAGGTCAGGCAAAATAAAGGATCCATCAGAGTTACAGGAATTAAAGACTTTGAAAAAAGCAAACCAAACAGGTGGACTATTCATGGGCAGCATTAGCCGCTTAGCTACAAGCAATGCGTCTTTGGATTGATTAATATCTTTGGCTTAATTTGGACTATGGAACTTATCTAGTTTATCACCGGTCCTTACCTGGGTCCCTCAACAGCACAGGGTCTGAGTGTCTCACAGAACCCCTACGATATAGGAAGTGCCATTATTCCTATCTTACAGATGAAGAACTGAGGGACAAAGCAGCTCAGGGCTTGTCTATATGAAGATAGATTGGGGTGTAAATGTACCGTGCACTAAGTGTCCATGTGGGCTCCACAGCCATGCTCAGAAGTTGCCGAGCGTGTTTTAATCGATTCCTCTTTCAGGGCAGAGTGGATCAAAGTACATTACAGAACTCTTAGTGCCCACCAGCAGAGTCCAAGTTAGCACACGACAGGCCAGTGCAAGGTACCTTTACAGTCCAGCTTGCTGTGCACTAAGTGTTCGTGTAGATTCTCCTGGTGTCAGACTTCAGCTCTTGCTTGTCTGTAGTATGACCTAATGGCTAGAACACTCTTGGGATGCCAGAGACATGGGTTGAATTCTTGCCTCTGCTACTGGCTTGCTGGTTGACCTTGGGCAAGTCACTTCCCCTCTCTGTGCCACAGTTTCCTCATCTATAAAATGGGGATAATGATATCACCCTCCTTTGTAAAGCACTTTGAGATCTAGGGATGAGAAGTGCTATGTAAGAGGTAACTATTATGACTCATTAACAAGAGCTGCACAAAGAAACCCATCCGAAGTGCACAGTAACAGGTTTTACTGGTATTACCCAACCAGGAACAATGCTACACATTCTTGAGTGCCACTGACTGGAACTTGATCTATTATCTGTTTTCATATCTACAGACATCTCCCCTGTACAGAGTACTCTTGTCTCACTTGGCTCAGTAGACCTTGCTCATTACTTGTGTAGATATACGGGCCACTGAAGAACTGAAGAGTGAATTAAGCCCTGCCTGCCACACCCAGGGCACAGAGTCAGCACCTTACCTATGTTGTTTCTTATACTGTCTTCCTGAGTAAATATGCATCTTCCATTGTCATCTTAATGGCAGGCTTAACATGAGGAAACTGAGGCACACATAGAGAAGTGACCTTCTTCAAGGTCAGTGGCAGACTCCATAGTTGAACTCAGGAGGCCCACCCACCAGATGGTGCTGTCCTGCCAAAGCCCCTTGCATCAGGGGATCCCACTATACAGGACACGCCATTTTGCAAAGGAGGAGAAGTAGCAGAAGAAATCTGAACTAGCAATGACTACAAATGAGCTGATACAATATAAATCAGGAGTGCAGCTATAATGTATAGCTGATATCTTGGAATGACACCCCCCCCACACACACACTTTTTTCAGAGGTATGATGCATTCCTTATTTGCTTTATTTATCTCTAGTTATATATAAAGAAAAAGTCTGTTTCTGCATACAAGGATCATGCAAGTGCTCATCATTAGAGAGGCAGTGTGATTAAGTGGCTAGACCCCTGGACTGGGAGTCAGGAGGCAATATTCTATTCCCAGTTTGGTTGTGTGACCATCAGAAAGTCTGCACCCTTGTCACATCATCCATAGTGTGTGAATAATGAATCTTGCGTTCTCTGTAAAATGTTTTAAGATCTATAGATGAAAATGCTAGGCAAAAACTCAATATTTGATACTAGGTATTTGACACTATGTTATTGCGGGGTGAGGAGGGGTCAGACTAGATACCATAACTGTCCCCGCTCTTTTGGCCTTAAAATCTGAATCTATTTTGTATTATGAACAACTTTTCTTTGTTTCCTAAGAAGTGTGGTTTTCTTTGTTTCCTAAGAAGTGTATTTGTTTCCTAAGAAGTGTGTTTAAAAAAAAAAAAAATCTTGTGCAGAACTGAAAAACATATAACCTGCCATTTCAGAGGAAAATCGCCATTTATCATTGCTGCTTAACAATATTTCTATGCACAGATATGAATACGCTTTGGGTACACTGGATTATTTTTTAACATTTTTATTCTGTACCATTTTACCAAACTGCTTTGTACCTTATGTCCTGTCAAATGGTTTAATATGCAGGGTGCCATATATCTTAGTTTAGAACCTGCAGCTTCTATTAAATATAATTATTTTGGCCTGTTCCTTTAAAGTCTAGGGCAGTTTCTATTAAATTTATTTTAACATTTCCCCTTGGCTGGCCTGATGAAGGGGTGGCTACTAAAGCATCAGAACTTTGGGTTGGATTTTAAATAGATCATAATAAAATAAACTAACCCTGATGGAAAAATCCTTTAGAATTCAGGAGGGATGAATCAGACAGGGTTTGATAGACATTTAGTAGTGTTCTATAGACATTATTTAAAAAACCTATAGAATTTAAACAGACAGGGAGGTCTTTTCTATAAAACATGTGCTGTATCTTCAAGAGGTATAATTCTCTATTAAAGGGGCTGTCTTCTGGTTTTGTGTTTGTACAGAGCTTAGCAGCATGGGATCTTGGTCCATGACTGGGGCTCCTACGTGCCATGGCAATACAAATGAATAAATATTAGCAGGATGCTGTGACAATTTGCAGAATTCTCTATGTACAGTTTATGAAGCCTGGTTGATTTGACGAAATTGTTGTTATCATTAGAAGCCTCAGTGTATAATGGAATCCACCATCTGCTACCAGGCTGTCGCATGTCCTCCAGACGAGGGACAAAGTCAGGCTTTTAAAATTTGATGGTTGCCCATTCAAATGGATGCACCTTAGGACAATGGTCTGGCTGCAGCTAGGTGAATCAGCTTTCTCCAAATACTCTGCAGGGGGCTGGAACTTGGTAGTGAACTTTCCTGACAAGCAGAACAAAAATCAGGGTCTAACTCTGGATCTTAAAAACCAGAGCCAAAGAATCTCTGGGGAGATGAGGGACTTATGGAAGGAACAAAGGCACAGGCAGACAGAGGGAGAGCAGAAGAGCAATGACTGCAGAGATCAGAAAGAGATTCCATGATTTGGAGAAAAGCCATTTGCAGAGAGGGGAATCCTGGAGACCTTAAAAGATTCTGATCCAGCCCAAAGGATGCTCAAGAGTGGTGGGGAAATGGAGGCAAAGAAATGTGTGTAGAGTGTTTTGTTGTTTTGCCTGGATCTGTATATTTCTTGTGCCTGTGTTGACTGACTCAGGCTCTCACGAGTGATATAGCAATATAGATCCAACAAGGAATCCTGTGGAACTTTTAAAGACTAACCAATTTATTTATCACATGAACTTTCATGGGAGAAAAATCCACTTCATCAGATGTTAGAAGATTTTCTCCCACAAAAGCTCATGCGATAAATAAATTTCATAGTCTTTAAAAGTGCCACAGAACTCCTTGTTTGCTTTGCTGAACTAGACTAACACAGCTACCCCCTCTGGAACTTGTCACATAGCAGTGTAGATGTTCAGGGTGGGTCTGGAACCTGGGTTCTGAGACTCAACCCTGTTGCTGGGTTTCAGAGATCCAGCCCAGGCCCTCTATACAGCTATTTTTAGCCCTGAAAGGTTCAAGTCTGGAGAGGGTGATTCAGCTGACCTGGGCTCTGGGATTCACTGCTGTGGAGGTTTTTCCAGGGTTATTTCTCAAGACTAGTAGGGCCAGGGCATAATTTTCTTTTAAATTCTATAGGATGGTTTAAAAACCTTCTTGCAAGTTGAATAGTTCTTACAGGGCTTTTCCTGAAGGGAAATAAGGAATAAACCTGAATCAAAAGGAGTGCAATTGAGCAACTAGCAGATCTGACTGCAGGACTGAAAAGGGCTTTCCAGCTGACAGGGTGAGCAGCCACCAGGGCTCATAGCCCTGGCAGCTCCTTCCCAGGACCCTAGCGAGCCCAAGGCCCCTGCTACTGGGGGACCCTCCCCCTTGTCAATTTCACTGCTCTAACAATTTCACTTCTCTTACCCTTACTTGTCAATTTCACCCTTGTGTTAGTGCAGTGAAATTGACAAGTATGACACCTCTCCACCAGTATAGGGAGGTACAGTGTCCACAATGACACTCTGCCATGTTAACTTTGCCGACAAACAAACAAGGAGTCCTGGGGCACAAATTTGTTTATCGCATGAGCTTTCGTGGAAGAAAACCCAATTTCATCAGATGCTTTGAAGATGGGGAACTTACAGAATGGAAGAAAATGAAATGCAGGAAAATGTGTGACAGAGGATCATGTCAGGCTGTAACAGCAAATCAGAATGTGCCGACTAAAGCCCTATGCCGCTTGTTTTGGTGGTATTATTTTGTCAGCAAAACAAAGCAGTTTTGTTGGCAAAGAGGGGAGTGTAATAATGTACACTAGGACTGTTTTGCCGACAAAAGCAGACTTTGTCGACGAAACTTCCTAGTGTAGACAAGGCCAAAGTGAAGCATATGTTGCTATGAGGCCTGAGATGCGAGTTTGGATCTCAAATCGGGTGGGTGGGGGTGGACATTATTCTAATCTACATTCAAGCTCTCTTCTACACAGTACAATTGTGGGTAGTTACTCAACAAATGCAGCTTCTGTAGAAGCTGCACAGCACTTAACATTTCAAACACGCATTTGAAAAATGAGGGAATCTCGAGGCAATTTTAAAATGAGGTCGCTCCCACCTACAAGCTATTTACATGTTCGAAAGAAAAACAAACTTATTTGCACAGGCTGGCTAAATCAGCAGTAGTTACAAATGGGCTGATATGAATTTATTGCTGCACTTCACTATATCACTTAAGTAGGACGCTGAAGAGGTAGCATTGGTAGCCAATCAAATTAAAGATACATGTGAGTCACTTCCATATTCATTCGAAATCAAAGGCAGTTAAAGCTTGTTATAAAAGAACATGGGAGGATGTTCAGTAAGGCTTAATTTCAGTAATTACTATATTATTGAAAATTGCAGCTTTGGGTTCTTATTTATTTTCTTTCCCCACAAACCTGCTGAGGATGCAGAAGCCAGGCTAGGATGCACTGCACAGGCCAGCAACCTCTTGCTAACTGGGAGAAATTTTTTTTTTAAAAAATGCTGCATTGTATGAGCAAGGTTTTAGAAACATCTTATTGCTTTGGACCCTGACCCTGGACTAGGAACCATGAAAGCTCACCTGACCCGTGCATCCCCATTGAGCCCCATAGGGTCTGCCTTAGCAGGAGCAGGACTTTGAGCATCCCAAATGGAGCTTTGTTTACTTTTAGAGTGCTTCCTAATTAAGGTGCTGCAGAGTTCTCATCGTTAAATGTCATTTTCTCATTCACTAGCAGCTCCTATGAGGCCTGAGGCTAAACCAATGTTCCCACTGCCTTTAGTATATTGCAGGATCAAGCCCTTTCACTGGAACTTTAAAAAGCTCTCAGGCATTGGCCGAACTCTGCTCCGACGGAAGTCATTGAGAGCTTTACTGTTGGAGAAGAGTTGGACCAAGGCTGAGTTGTCATGGGATAAAAGGGAAGGTCCTTTCATGGATTGAGAACTGGTTAAAAGACAGGGAACAAAGGGTAGGAGTAAATGGTAAATTCTCAGATTGGAAAAGGGTAGCTAGTGGTGTTCCCCAAGGGTCGGTCCTAGGACCAGTCCTATTCAATTTATTCATAAATGATCTGGAGAAAGGGGTAAACAGTGAGGTAGCTAAGTTTGCAGACGATACTAAAGTACTCAAGATAGTCAAGACCAAAGCAGATTGTGAAGAACTTCAAAAAGATCTCACAAAACTAAGTGATTGGGCATCCAAATGGCAAATGAAATTTAATGTGGATAAGTGTAAAGTAATGCACATTGGAAAAAATAACCCCAACTATACCTATAATATGACGGGGGCTAATTTGGCTACAACGAGTCAAGAAAAAGATCTTGGAGTCATTGTGGATAGTTCTCTGAAGATGTCCGTACAGTGTGCGGAGGCGGTCAAAAAAGCAAACAGGATGTTAGGGATCATTAAAAAGGGGATAGAAAATAAGACTGCAAATGTATTATTGCCCTTATATAAATCCATGGTACGCCCACATCTCGAATACTGTGTACAGATGTGGTCTCCTCATCTCAAAAAAGATATTCTAGCACTAGAAAAGGTTCAGAAAAGGGCAACTAAAATGATTAGGGGTTTGGAGAGTGCCTCGTATGAGGAACGATTGAAAAGGCTGGGCCTCTTCAGCTTGGAAAAGAGGAGACTGAGGGGGGACATGATAGAAGTATATAAAATTATGACTGATGTGGAAAAAGTGGACAAGGAAAAGTTGTTTAAATACTCCCATAATACAAGAACCAGGGGTCACCAAATGAAACTGATAGGTAGCAGGTTCAAAACAAATAAAAGGAAGTTCTTCTTCACACAACGCACAGTCAACTTGTGGAACTCCTTACCTGAGGAGGTTGTGAAGGCTGGGACTATAACAATATTTAAAAGGGAACTGGATAAGTTCATGGTGGCTAAGTCCATAAATGGCTATTAGCCAGAAAGGGGTTAAGAATGGTGTCCCTAGCCTCTGTTTATCAGAGGATGGAGACGGATGGCAGGAGAGTGATCACTTGATCATTGCCTGTTAGGTTCACTCCCTCTGGGGCACCTGGGCACTGGCCACTGTCGGTAGACAGATACTGGGCTAGATGGACCTCTGGTCTGACCCAGTACGGCCTTTCTTATGTTCTTATGTTCTTATGAGTGCTTCTGAAAATGCTACCCCTTAATCAATAAGAATCCTGACCTCTTATAATTTTTTTTTCATCCATTGATCTCAGAGTACTTGGGAATTGGGTATCACTAGATACCACGGGGATGGAAAGTAGCAGAAGACCATAACAGAGATCCTACTTTTACAGACTGGGAAACTGAGGCACAGAGTGGGAAAGTGTCTCTCACTGGTTGTAGAGGAAGAATAGGAAATAAGAGTCCCCTGAAAATTGGTAAATTCAGAACTGATAGAAGGACATACTTTTTCGCACAGTGTGTAATTATCCTGTGGAATTCATTGCCATATGAGGTAACTGAGGCCAAAGAACTGAAAAAGTTTCAACGGACACCCTGGATATTTACATAGAAAGACTATCCAGAGTTAACACAGTCAATGCTGACAAAAATTTGGGAAGGGAAATAAAATCTACTCCAGATTTTAAACCAATCTCTAACTATTAGGTATAAGGATGAGCTCTTCACTGGGGCAGATTATGCCGGCTGTAGGTTTTCTTCTTCCTCTGAAAATTCTGGTGTTAACCACTGTCACAGACAAGATACTGGAACAGATGTAGCATGGGTCTGAATCAGGCAGGCAACTCCCTGTGGGCAGACTCTCCGCCCTACACAATCCCACCTTCAGAACAAAATACATCCAGGAAGCTTTAGGAATGAGAGCAGAAAGTGCATGAATAAGGGAAGAGAACTCTCAATCCTTTTGAAATCCTCTGCCTGTCTCAAATGCCCACCCTCGTCTCAGGGCGCACTGATGGGCAAACACATGCCATTGATGGCACAGACTCCATGCCCGAGCCACTCTGGCACCCAGGCATAGGCCGAGATGATGATTCTTTCCTGTTTCAACAGAAAAAGGTAGAGCTGCAGTAGGCTGCCTTCATATTTAAGAAGAAGATCTGGGTCCTTAAGCGTCACACACCAGCACTGTCAAATGAACGCTGACAGCTCCATGTCAGCTGCATGATCAAAGCCATGACTGAGGATCACGCACAAGCTGATGTGTCAGGGCAATTGTCATAGCATCGGTTTCCTGGATTAAAACATTGAACCCACCCTTCTGTTTGCTGTTTTTTAATCTAGCAAAATAACAGGTGAGTCAAAGTAAATACCTCACTCGCTCAACTGGAATCAACCAAGTCAGGGCAAAAGGGCTTTTCTGCAAGGAACCACCTTAAACAGCTCGCTCCTAATAGAGTAAAAGGGATCTGGGGGAAGCGCCCTCCAATCCCTGGGTGTCTGCATTCAGCACAATTCTCTTCACTTTAGAAGCTTGCAAATGCAGCGGAGCAGACTTGTCCTCAGATATGCTGAAGGCAACAAGATTAGACAGGTGTGACTGAGAGCATAGCCTGGCTTAGGCCTTGTACACACTACAAAGTTATTGCGCGATAACGCTCGTTATCGCGCAATAACAGGCACAGCGTCCACACACAAATCCATGTTGTTGCGCGGTAACAGCCGTCTTACCGCGTAACATGTAAACCACCAAAACGAGGGTGGTAGCGGCTACCGCGGAACAGCTGTTCCGCGATAGTTCATGTGTGTACGGTTGCCGCGCAATATGAAACCTCCGGAAATGTCCCAGAATTCCAATTCCATCCCTTCTGCACTTCCTTCTGTGCTCTGTGGCTGTGACGTGACTGTACCTACCCTCCCATCATTCCCGGGAATTTTTGAATTCTTCACTCTTCCTGTTTGCTCGGCGTGGAGTGCAGCTGTGTTCTCCAAGAGCAATGGCGGCTCAACGCAGCAAACGTGCTCCAGTCTGGACCACAGCCGAGGTGCTTGATCTCATAGGCATCTGGGGAGAGTCCGCTGTGCAGGCACAGTTACGTGGCAGCTGACAGAATTTCGATATTTTGGGCCAGATTTCTCGGGCCCTGGCAGAGAAGGGTACGAGAGAGACACTCTTCAGTGCAGGTCGAAGGTGAAGGAGTTGCGGATTACGTACCACAGAGCCAGAGAGGCGAACCGGTGCTCCGGCTCAGCGCCGGCTACATGCCGATTTTACAAGGAGCTGGAAGCAATCCTGAGCGGGGATCCCACAACCACCCCAAAAGCTCCTGTGGTCCCCCATGAAAAGGATACCGGAGCAGACGGTGACGAGCAATTCGTCGACGAGGACGTGGAGGTGGAGGATGACCTGGAGGGTGAAAGCGGTGCAGCCGACCTAGGGAGCCAGGATCTGTTCTCCACGCCACCCGACACATGCTGCCCAGATTCCTTCTCCATACTGTCTTCGGAGGCAGTAGAGGGGAGCTCTGGTAAGTTTCATCAGAAGTGGCTTCTATGCTAGCTGGATAAGCTTTGCGGGCAAATGAAGAGCGGGCAGGAGATAGGCATTTTGAGTTTCATCCTTTCTTTCTTTTTTTTTTTTTTGGATGGGGCGGGTCTACCCGCATTACATGAGCAGTGCATCAACGCATGCTGTAACTGTCAAGAAATCCTCTCCGTTGAGATCACTGAAGGTGTCCTCGATGTACTTCCACAGCCTCCTAGTTAAATTCGATGGGAGAGCAACTGTTTCCCCTCCCCCATAGAGGGATACTTTCCCTCGCCAGTTGCAAAGCACTTGGCTGCGCACAAGCCTGCTGCGTACGGTCCTGGCTTAAAACCAGTGACATGCAGGATATGCATTCTGGCTTGCAGAGGCACACTAAGCAGTGAGATATTGGCTTCCATGGCAGTGCCATATGTGAACTAATCACCCAAAGCACTGCAAATAGTTCACGGAGCTGTGTGTCTTGTCTCAGCAACCCGAACCTCCCTTTGCAAAAGACCTTTCAGTCCCCGGCAATGACCTGTCCCATGGGCACTGAGGAATGTGGCAGCAGAGCATATTACCGGCTCCTTAACCAAAGTGAGAACAATAGCACTACTTATGATGTTTCATTTTTCCTTAGAAATGACCTTCGCTGGTTGGTGGTCTGCGCCAGCTGACCGGCTGAGACAGATAAGGAGGAGGCCTCGCAGGAGCAAGGAGGATATCTTCCAGGAGCTGATGCTGTCCAACGAGGCATCAGCAAGGGAGACTAGACAATGGAGGCATGAGTGCCGGGAGGAGCGCAAAGAAAACAACGTGAAGAGGCAGAAGCAGAAGGATGCCCTCATAAGCATCCTACAGGAGCAGACCCAACTGCTGAAGACCATGGTTGGTCTGCAGACCCAGCTGCTCCTGGCTCGCCCCCCCCCCCCGCAGCCACAGCAACACTTTCTGTCCCCCATGCCCCATTCTTCCTCAAAGCAGTTCTTTCAAGCCCAGGGACCCTCCTGGTACAATGTTACATCCACTCCTGCACCAAGCTATGGCATTGAGCCACGCACCTGCACGCATCTATAGCCCCTTTTGCAGGCACTGCTTACTGTAAATATTTAATGTTTTATAATAATAAAATTGAATCACTTGAACTGTGCACAGTGTCTTTATTGATACACAATAAAATTAGTTGTTGCATGTTTAGTATTCACTCATTCGAGCATAATACAGTACATGCCCACCAGCACCGCTCCCCCCCCCCCAATCAGCACCCAGTAGTGTGTGGGAACACTACTGCACAGTGATGCAATGCGTCCTATGAGTCCCCATCACTAAAATGCACCCTAAGTGCCTCCCTTATGCGGACAGCTCTCAGCTGTGCTCCCCGATACTCCTAGTGGCTGGCTGCTGGAAGGCAAAATCTAGCCGCTCAGTCTCCACATCCCACGAAGGGGGAAATTTCTCTCCCCTATTTTCAGAGAGGTTATGCAGGACACAGCACGTCTCGATGATGGCTGGAATGTTGTCCTCATTCAAGTCTAGCCTCCCGTACAAACAGCGCCAGCGGCCTTTTAAGCACCCAAAGGCGCACTCTATTTTCATCCGGCACCGGCTTAACTGGTAATTGAAGCGCTCCTTGCTGGGATCCAAATTTCCATTATAGGGCTTCATGAGCCAAGGCATCAGTGGGTAGGCTGGGTCTCCTATGATGACTATGGGCATCTCCACATCCCCAACAGTAATTTTATCATCGGGGAAGAAGGTCCCTGCCTGCAACTTCCGGTACAGTCCCGTGTTCTGGAAAATGCGAGCATCATGCACCTTACCCGACCACCCCGCATTTATGTCCGTGAAACGCCCCCTGTGATCCACGAGTGCCTGAAGCACCATGGAGAAGTAGCCCTTCCTATTAATATACTCAGTCGTAAGATGCTCCAGACCGAGAATAAGGATGTGCGTGCCGTCTATTGCCCCTCCACAGTTCAGGAATCCCATGGCCGCGAATCCATCGACGATCTCCCGCACGTTGCCCAACATCACTGTCCTCTGGAGCAGAAGACGATTAATGGATCTGCACACTTGTGAAAGTGCTAACCCGACAGTCGACCTGCTGACTTCAAACTGATTCGCGACCAAGCGGTAGCAGTCTGGAGTCGCCATTTTCCACAGCACGATTGCGACATGCTTCTCCATGGTGAGGGCGGCTCTCATTTTGGTGTCCTTGCATCGCAGGGCAGGGGCTAGCTCCTCACACAGTTCCATGAATGTGGCTTTCCGCATTCAAAAGTTCTGTAGCCACTGGTCATCATCCCACACCTGCAAAACGATGTGGTCCCACCACTCAGTGCTTGTCTCTCGTGACCAGAACTGGCGGTGCACCGTGTGCAGATACTCTGTGAAGGAGCTCAGCAATGCGGTGCTGTTGTTCTGCATGGCAGTCACCAGCCCAGGGTCATCCGAATCCTGGTCTGATTCAGAGCTGAACGCATACTGTGCCACCAGTATGCGACAGTCGAGATCAGAGCTGGATCCATGTTGCTGCCAAAGGACTTCCGGGAAGTGATGCACTACTGTTGAAAATGGGCGCGAGTTGCTAGTAGCAACTCTCGTGACGCAAAGGGAACAGAATGCACCATGGGAAACCAAGACTTTACCCATGGTGCTCAGCGCTACTCTCCTTCTACCCAGGATTCTTAGCGCCAAATCAGGATGGATGGAACTGTGGGATAGATTCCCACAATTCAATTGGGTTTCTTGTGAAATCGTGAATTGCAGGGGGGGCTCTGTTCCGTCACAAGTGGCTCAGTGTGGACACGATACTGCGCTACAAAAACCACGTGACTTTTAAAGCGCAACGGGCTTCTTGCGCGATTATTCCTGTAGTGTGTACATGGCCTTAGTAAGCATTAGGAAGGGAAAGGATTCACATGTCTGGGAGTTTGAAGTCCATCAAGTTGTAATACATTAGGTCATATCTGCACTGGGGATTTGCCCCAGTTATAGCCAGCAATCACTGTACCAGTTCCAGTGCAAACCCCTAGAGCAGACACAGTAAATTGTTACTGCTCATAATTTGCACCCATGCAGATTACTGTGGTTTCACTCCACTGGTGTAAAAAGTGGCTTTGCCTATCTCCATGAGAGAGTTGCACTGCATAGCTACACCAGGACCCATTGCTGTAAATCAAGACAAATCTGTAGCATAGACAAGAGCTTAGAGAAAACAGGACGTATCACAGCAGTACCTAGTAATGGACTCCAGAAAGACCCAATCGGAGGTGGGGTCAGGTGGAAGGTGTGTCCCGGTCCCTTGAGGCAAAGTGGGAAAAGCCAGGGCTTACTGTGCAGAGCAAGGACAAAAGAGAAGCAAGCATTGAAAAACTGAAGGGATGTCAAGATAGAATGGAGAATGAAAGAAGCTTGGAGAGTCTTGGAGAATCCTCAAGAGTAAAAGAGAAGATTTCTTACTCGTTTCTGAAATGGTTGGAAGCCAATGGAAAATATCTGGCCTATCTCCCTGACGCATCTGACTGATGTCTCCAGGAGCCAATATTCAGTAGGCTCCTGCTACCGAAAGCCTAATGCTGTGAAAATGATCAGTGTTCACAGACCATGGGGGCACTGAAAGGACAGATGAAATGCGGCAGCTCAAGTCTGAGGGCTCGAGACAAGGGCTGCGACAACAAATCCGGCACTAAATAAAGCCACGGTAAATTGCATTATATAGTGAAGATCACATTCAGAAACACTGTCTCCTAACACCCCTACAAGATACGGAAGGTAAAAATATGATCTCCATTGTACAAAGGAGGAACTTGACATAGGGAGAGGTGAAATAACTTGACCAAAGCGAGTATCAGCCCTCAGAAGAGAACCCGTCCCAGTCCTTCCCTCTAACCATCTTCTGATTGCCCTACCCTATGTAGCTGTCACAGTGATAGACATGAATTTATTAGATGAGTTAATGGACCTGAAGGGTAAAATTACTGGTGTATCTATCCCAGGGCAGGTACAGATGCTACAGATAAAAACAATCATAAAATCTGTTTGACATGTTCCAGGTGCACTCCCAGCCTAAAGGTAGCATGTCTTGTTAAGGGAAGTCAATGGGTGTCTGAATGTTGAAGTAATTTCCCCATTACATGGCGATGTTGCTTCCCACACTCTGCCATTATCATCACCTATCGCAATTCATGTCTTCCAAGTATCAAGCATTCCCATGGATGGTGTGTTGTTTGTTTTTTATTACTGTATTTTTTATGCAGCTGGAAACATTACACTTCTCCAGACAGCCTGAGGCTGTGTAAAACCCTGTACAAGAAAGAGAGTGTCCCTGGAACTGCTCACAGTTTGCTTCCTGTGAGCATTTATTCCAGAGTCATACTCCTCCAACCAGGGACAGAAACAGTATCATGTAACTGATCACAGCTCAGCAGCATAGTTTGAATTATGGATTTTGAACCACTGGAACCATAGGGTAGGGTTCAGCAAGCGATTGGATTAATACAGTTTGCAAAATTCCACTGAATAATTGGAAACGCTAAAAAATGTGCGCAGACCACCAGCGCATCGCAGAAATTTCTCCAACAGAAAAGAGCTGAAATCTGATTCCTGATTTATTAATTATTCCCTCAGCTATGTAATATAACAAATAATTACTGACTTTCGTTGTTGCAGACAATCTAGAAAACCCTAAAGGCTCAGACACAAACAGACAAATAAAAGGAACTCTACACACTTTTTATTTAAAAAAAAATCTTCATGATTTTCATAACAATCTCGTGATTTTCGGGACCCGGCTCGTGATTTTTAAATGCTTACTGGTCCTAGGACAATGGAATCCTGGTCTAGCACTGGGACGTCTAGTGCTATTGCCATCTACATAATAAAGAATAATTTACCTTCTGTGAGTAATTTGCATGTAAAAGTAAAGGAATGATTTTTCCATTAATTTTTGAGCTAGTAAAACTCAACTGCATGAATATTTGGGGAAGATGACCTCCAAAAGGACTAGAGTAAATTCACTAAAAAATTCAAGCAAATATTTGAAAATTCTGACCCCGGATCCTGGAATCTCATATCCAGGGACAAACAAATCAAAATTTGCTGTTACAGCCTGACCTGCTCCTATGTCATACACTTCCCTGCATTTAATTTCCACCCATTTCCCATCTTCAAAGTGTCTGACGAAGTGGGATTTTCTCCCACGAAAGCTCATGCGATAAATAAATCTGTTAGTCTTTAAAAGTGCCACAGGACTCTGTTGGTTTTCTGCAATAGACTAACACGGCTCCCCCTCTGGAACTTGATATCCAGGGACATACATCTAGAACCACACAGAGGCCCACCGGAAACAGATGCATTTCCTAAATGGAATCATGTACTTTTATTTATTTATTTTGAATACATACACCAGAGGTGGGCAAAGTGCAGCCTGCAGGAGACTTTCATCAGGACCTCCAGCTGGGCTGTGCCAGAGCACAACAGCCACCCCCCACCCGCCCCGGTCACACTCCCTCCCACCACATGGGCCCAATGGTGCCTTGGCCTGAGCGCGGCGGCTGTTCCCCACTACTGGCCCCGCCCCTCTCCCACAGTGTGCAGCAGCACTGCAGTGCCCTGGCAGGAGCATGGCAGCGGCTTCCTTCTGCGGGGCCATCCCCACCCCTACCCCCACCCACCTAGAGGCAGATGTGACTCTCAGTCCAAAAAGCTTGCCCACCCCTGACATACACTCTTCCAAAGAAACTCCTGCCTGCAGCTCAGCCAAACATGCAGGAAATTCAGGCTGACATGAGAGGGCTGTCGTGCTGGATGCCTGGCAGACACTTGGAAGCCCTGAAGGTATGATGGATCTTGGAAAATTATGTAAAAAATAGGTTTTACATGAGGGATTCACAGGAGAGAAGGAAAATGTCTCAATGGTTAGGGCACAGCTAGGAGCTGGGAGACCTGGGTTCCATTCTCTGCTGCACCAAAGATTTCCTATGATCTCATAACCTATGTGTACCTTGGTTTTTGCTCTATACAATGGGGATTAAAGCTTGCCTTGCCTCCCTGAGCTGTTGTGAGGACACACAAATTGAAGCTTGTGACATGCTCAAATACTGTAGTTGGGGAGGGCCTGCAGGTACCTAAAATTGATAGTTGGAAATGCACAGGAAGAGGGATGCAATTCCAGACATGAAAGATGTCATGGAAAATTGTACGCCATGAAGGAGACCAGAGAAGTAATGGGAGAGAGGAATGAGAGGTGCACAGGAAGAAGACAGGAGCAAAGACAGAATTATAGAGTTTAATTTAGGGTTACCATATTTGAACTTCCCAAAAAGAGGACACTCTGGAGAGGGGTTGGTGCCTCCTGCCTTGCGCCCCACTTCCAGCCCTGATCCCAGCCTCACATGCTACCTCCTGCACCCCCTGCCACTAATCCAGGCCTCACATGCTGCCCCCTCCACCCCTGACCCTGATCTCAGCCTCACATGATGTCCCCTCTACTCCCCTGATCCCTTCCCAGCCCTGATCCCAGCCTCACATGCTGCACCCCCACCCTGCCAAGCAACACAAGAGTTGGGTCCTAATGGGGAGCCTCCAGGACAAAGCTCACCACATGGCTGTAAAGGCTGAAGCAGACTCTTCTCCCCAGTTCCTCTCTTCCCTCTCCTTTTCCCCAATGTGGCTCTTGTCCCCAGCTCCCCCTCCTCCCTCCCCTCTCCTGATGCAGCTCTTCTCCCCAACCTCCCCTCCTCCCTCCCCTTTCCCCGGTGTGGCTCTTCTCCCCAGCTCCCCCTCATCCCTCCCCTTTCCCCAAACACAAGAAAAACTCGGCCAGACAGAGAGTTTATGCTGGAAAAAGAGGACATGTGCAGGAAAAACCAGGCATATGGTAAGCATAAGGCCTGGAGGAGCTACCCAGTCACCCCATCTGACCAACTGTATATCACAGGCCATGGAGATGGAGTGGTACAGGGCCTTGAAGGTTCACAGGGGATCCACTCTCTTTTCTCTATTATTCCATAGCCAGCTCTGACAAATGGAACACCAGTTAAAGGAACTGCAGACAATCATCTTTGGTGGGTAAATTAAACTAAAATAAGATGGTTTATGGGTTAATCTGAGATCTGGTGCAACTCCAGTGAAGTCAATGACCAGGTCTGAATTTGGCCTTCTTGTCTTTATAGGGGACAGTCAGAGATGAAAAACAATGAGACTAAAAGATAAATAATCCAGAAACCCTTTGCAAATTGTTAAACCTATTGTCCCATCTGGTTTAAAGGTAAGCATGAACTGGCTCCCAACCAAGACCAGAAAAAATGAATCTGAGCTAATTATCATGTGTATTTAGCACATGCCATTCACCTACTGTTTAATCAGATGGGGCTAATCAGTATTTCTGTGATCATTGTCAAGAAAGACATCAGAGCTAATTCACCTTTCTTAAAAAAAAAAGAGAATGATTCAAGTTACTATCTATCAAACGCAGATGACTCAAAGTACTCATACACGCTCTATTAAAATTCCCATTTTCCATCTGATTTGTCAGTGCTGCTGCAAGTGGGCCTAAGAGCAAAATCCACCCCCAAAATACTGTTGCAGAATAAATGGTTACCTTCCAGGGATATTTTTTTATAAAGACTTATTTTAGAACACTAAGCAGTTTCCTTCTTGGATGTCTCAATAGAGATAAGAAGATCTGGAGTTCTAGTCTGCACTAGTCCATTGACTTACTCTGGGTCCTTGGGCAAGACATTTCACCTCTCTGGGTCTCATCTATAAAAATAAAGTAAAGATATTTGCCTCACAGGTAGTTATGAGGCTAAATTTGTTAATAATTATAAAGAACTTTGAGGGGCTTGGATTGAACACACTTAGATCTTCCTTGGGTAACTGGCTGTTGAGACTTGCCCATGTGCTCAGGGTTTAACTGATCGCCATATTTGGGGTCAGGAAGGAATTTTCCCCCAGGGCTGATTGGCCTGGGCTCTGAAGGGTTTTCGCCTTCCTCTGCAGCATAGGGCCTGGTTCACCTACCGGTGAATTCTCTGTATCTTAAAGTCCTTAAATTATGATTTAAGGAGGTAAATAACTCAGTCATAGGTTGGTGGCCTATTGCTGGAGTGGGTGGGTGAGGTCTTGAGGCCTGCATTTTGCAGGAGGTCAGACTAGATGATCATACTGGTCCCTTCTGACCTTAAAGTCTATGAGTCTAGATGTGGCTCTGTATTTATCCACAATCCTCCATTGTCCTCACTCATCAAACACATACCAATATATGTGGAAATATTTTTATTATAGTATCTCCTAGGGACCTTTGGGCTAGGTGCTATACATACATATGACAAAAAGATGGTCCCTGCCTTAAAGATATTATATATAGATCTCTAAACACACACAGTATATGTAGTATGTACTTTTAATAAACATTTCCTACTAAATACCTTTTGAGTACATTTTAAAATAACTTATTAATGCTCCAAGAAACATAGCCCTGGCTGTACCTGTGAACAGAACACTATGCAAAAAAATAAAACCAAGTAATGTTTTTGTAGCCAGGGAGAAACTTCCAGGACACAGGAGTAAATGATGGAACATCACCGACTCATCCTATATTCCCTCTGAAGTGTAATTGTCTGGCTGACCTTTCCATCCAGCTGGGAAAAGGCACAATGTGCAGACAGTGTCCAGAAGGCAAGGCTTTGACATAGCAGCCCTGCTTTGTGGTGTGCTTTATACTTCCTCAGCACCATCTCCCACTGTGGCCTAGAAGATCAGAATAAAGAAAAAGCCTCTTCCTGTTCTGCAAGGACTGAGAGCAGACAGGCTGGGGCAACCCCTTGCAATCTAGGCCAGAGGAATTCAGTGATCAGAGAGCTCCATGGTGATGTTGGGAGGACTGGAATAGCATGTTCCAAGAGCACAAAATATTAACAACCGATGAGCCTTTTTTTTCCCTGACCTTTGTCATAACACGAGGCCCCCGTTTTCTCTATCCATTTAGGTACTTATATGCCCCTTACTTTATATTTTTCCATAGCCAGCTCTGACAAATAGAACATCAGTTAAAGGAATGGCAGACAATCAGATTTGGTGGGTAAATTACAATAAAATGAGAAGCTTTATGGGTTAACTTTAGGTCTGGTGCAACTCCACTGAAGTCAGTGACTAAATCTGAATTTGGCCTTTTTCTCTTATATCTGCTGTACTGATGAGGATCCAAGGCCCACAGATATTACAGGATTTACCCAAAGCCCCAGAGGGAGTCTGTTGCAGGCAGAGGCGGCTTTTGGGGTAGGCGAAGCAGGTGCACGCCTAGGGCCCCGAGCTGCAAGGGGCCCCATTGCCTACCCCAAAAGTCACGTCTGCCTTGGTCCACAGCAGGAGGAGAAGCTGGCCCAAGGGGCCAGGGCTGTGTAGGGGGAGCTGGGGCTGGAGTGGTGAGGGAGACAGGGTCACAGAGGGGGCCCTGAAGGACTATAGTGGGTCTTGTGGGCATATAGGGGGCACCACAATGGGCCTTCACCTAGGGCCCCCAATAGCCAAAGGCTGCCTATGGTTGCAGGGCTAGAAATTGAACTTAGCTCTTCTGAGACCCAGCTCAGTGTCCTACTTATCGGACAGTGGCACCAATTCAGATATTTCTTGGGGAGAGGGCAAATTCTGGTCCCCCACCCTTTTACAAGGACTCCATTCTGGTCCCCACTTGTCCAATCTCATCTACCCTCCCTCCCCCACCAGGATCCCTAGTCTTCCTTGACCAGGGAATGTCCCCTCTCTTTTTCACACAATTCACAAGCTTACAGGGCCACCAGGAGTCCAGTTCTTGGCAGAGTCCCCTGTTCTCTGTCACACAAGAATTGACTTTCCAGGGCCCAGGTCGCAGCACTATTTGGTACATCCTGTCCATCTGAGCAGAGAAGCGTCTGGGTCAAATTTCAGTGGTGTTGTGACTGCAGCTGGAGCTTCCTCTGGATCACTCTAGCAGCAGCTGTGTTGATTTTATATGAGACCATTGCTTAAAAATGGTCAGGCCACAGCCCCCCTGGCTCTGTGACCTATGGAACTTTGAAAAAGTGCAAAAACCTTGGATATGGAGGTGTTGCCCCCATCCACTAGTTGACACCATTGCCGTAAGACCTCCTTTCCTCCCATTCATCTACATATTTCCCCTTATCATATTACAATATGGAGATGGGACACACACCTTTTAAATGCCAGGACCTAGAACATTATTTGATTCATAGGTTTTAAGGGCAGACACTCACTAAATGTCTAGTCTGACCTCCTGCCACATCACCCCTGTGCTGACAGGGGAGAAGCTCTTTCCAAATGACTGGGCGATGGGGTGCCAAATAGCTGCCTGGCTACAGATCTACAGTACAAGAGACAGTGGAGATCCAGGAGGAATCTCAAGCTGAGCTCTCCTCCTAGAACCTGTTCTGGCTTATTCAGCATGGCCAGCACCATTGGGGAGGTTCTCCCATCAGGGATAATGCTTGAGAACAGGGTTTGCAGGCTGGGTTTTAGGATGGTCTTTGTACCACAGTGGAAACAGGATATGCTGAGTGTCTAGCAGCTGTTTCCTAGACTTCATCTCCCTGCAGGGAGCCTAGCTGCACCATTCTTTTTTCTAGGAAGTCTCACAGCAGGATGGTTGGTAGCTAGAGTATAGGATACTACCATGTAGCAACCTTTCCTGCTCCCAGGCCCTGTTTGTGTGGAACTCTGGGCCTGGCAGCAGGGGTGTGAGATTAAACCAGGCTACCACAATGGAGACTAAGCTACTTTATCATCATGCTGTAGGATTTAGAATCATAGAATCGTAGAATAATAGGGCTGGAAGGGATCTCACGAGGTCATCTAGTCCAACCCCCTGCTAAAAAGCAGGACCACTCCCCCTAAATCACCCCAGCCAGGGTTTTGTCTAACCGGGCCTTAAATATCTCCAAAGATGGAGATTCTACCACCTCCCTAGGTAACCCATTCCAATGCTTCACCACCCTACTAGTGAGAAAGTTTTTCCTAATATCCAACCTCGACCTCCCCAGCTGTAATTTGAAACCATTGCTCCTTGTTCTGTCCTCTGTTACCCTCGAGAACAGCCTAGCTCCCTCCTCTTTGGAGCAACCCTTCAAGTAGTTGAAGGTTGCTATAAAATCTCCCCTCAGTCTTCTCTTCTGTAGACTAAATAAGCCTAGTTCCTTCAGTCTCTCCTCATAAGTCATGTGCCCCAGCCCCCTAATCATTTTTGTTGCCCTCCGCTGGACTCTTTCTAATTTGTCCACATCCTTTCTGTAGTGGGGAGCCCAAAACTGGACACAGTATTCCAGATGCGGCCTGACCAGTGTCGAATTTCATTATAATGCACCTAACTCTAGGCTTGAATGCAAATACATCACAGATGCAAAAAGAGAGTGAACCAGGGAATAAAAACAGAAGTGAAAGACAAATGAAGAATCCTAACTAAACTGGGTGAAGGAGGGATTGTTTTTGGTTCACCAACAATTCCAATCCCAATTAAAAAAAAAAAAAATTCAGCAAATCAAAGTTTTTTAAAAATGACATCAGGTCAAGCTAAATATTTTGTGTTTGACTCTTTGAAAACATTTTTTTATTTAAAAAATAAAATTAAAGGAAATTTTGAAACAAAATATTGTTTCTAGACTCATAGACTCTAAGGTCAGAAGGGACCTGTATGATCATCTGACCTCCTGCACAATGCAGGCCACAGAACCTCACCCACCGACTCCTGCAATAAGCCTGTAACCTATGACTGAATTATTAAAGTCTTCAAATCATGATATAAAGACTTTATGATACAGAGAATCCACCAGCAAGTGAGCCATTCCACATGCTACAGAGCAAGGTGACACCCCTCCCCCCCAACATACACACACATAAAAAATAAATCAAAAGGTTTCATTTTGAGAATGTTTAAAGAAAAACACTCACATTTTTCTGACTTTTTTCAGGGTTTGTGGGTGTTTTGACCCAAAAATTTGGGAAATGTTTGCCTCATTGAATCTGCATTTTTAATGGAAAAAAAAGGTTCATGCAAAAATTTTCATCTAATGTCAACAAATAGATCCTGATAAGGATCTGGCAAGAACAAGGTCTCTTGCAAGGTCCGAATAGCTGCTGGCATCAGTCAGATTGGACAAAGTCTAGGAGGGGAAGCTCCTGTGCTGGGATTTCTGCTTTTGCCCCAGCCACCTTGCAGCCAGGGAGGCCAAAGGTGTGTTGGCAAACAATGCAACAGGGTTTGGGACCTGGTTACTTATTTCCCTTTAAAAAGCTCTCTGAAAATCCCACCGCAAATCAATAAAAATACCTGCCCAATGATGGGGTCTCAAGGTTAAAAACAACAGCAGGGAAAAGCAAAGGGAAATTCTTTGACTGAAGGCCAGTAAATCACTCACATGTAGATTGGAAGGTGAATTAAGGAGAGAATGAAAAACAATTAGCAGCAATCCTCTCCTCCCAGGCTCTCTCTCTTCCATTGTGCTCTAGTAGTGGTACTAAATACTGATTCTATACTAGGGACAAATTTAGGAACAGATTCTCCAACCCTTGCAGATTTGAGTAATCTTGACTCATGCAGGCCGTCCATTTGAAGTTGACTGGGCTACTTGCATCAATGAGGATGACTCACAAGAGCAAAGGATGAAGAACAGGGCTCTTAGGTAGTTTGTCAGGTTAATTTGTTTGAACATCAGGTACCTAACATCACATTTTTTGGCCTCCCTCTTCCCCCAGTGAGAGTCAGGTAAACCCAATCCTGCTCTGGAACAGTGTGGAGAGGAATATTTAAAAACCCTTTCCTCCTACGCTGCCAGATGGCTGCCTTTCACACTTCTAGCTGCCATGAGATCAGATATAAGCCTTTGTGGTGTGGGTGTTTTCACAAGAGATTTGATGCAAGAGCAACTTCATTAGATTAAAACATTCTTACTCCTGCCAAACGGTCAATTACCCAGCAAGCCAATTCCTTGAGAACTCCTAACACATAACAATCAACAAGTTCCAGGGACACAATTCCTTACAATGTTAGGACAACATTCAAGGACTTTAGCAAGCTGATTATCCAGGGTTATTTGGTTCTTTCCATTTAGAAATGGCAAGTTAAATTCTCTGTCTCACACGATTGCCTAGCTGTTACCACGCCAGCTTCACAGGACAGAAGTGAATAGCAATTACAAAATGGACTAAGAAAAGATGAGAGGAGTGTGCTGTGACATTTCATTCAGCACTCAAGTTATTCAAAGCAACTTCTGATACTTCCACAATGGCGCTCTTGATTAAAGACTTAGCCTATTCCAGGTATCACAGGCCAAGATATGTCCTCATCTCAGCCTACCAGGAAGTAAGAGCTGAAAAAGCCAAAACAACACAAGAATATTGTGCAACTAATCTCGGGTGACTCCGGACTTCCATGGTCATGACTTTCCCACCCTTTGGAATTTCATAATAATAACAAGGATGGAACTCATCTCCCATGATCCAGATACACACAATCCTATGGCTTGAGCTAAAAACAAAATTTCCACTAACAGCAGAGCTGGACAAATGAGCATTTTCTATTTGAAATTAAGCAAATTTCATGTCTGCTTTTTCTGCTCTAGGTTTAGTGAGCAGTACAGGGCCTATGACAGACTTCAACAATTCTGCTTTTATCCACTGCAGGGCAATGGTGCATAGATAGGGTAACCCATTCATGATGATAAATACTACCTACAGTCAGGGCCAGCTTCAACTCCCCTCCCTTTGGGGGTACATACTGTTATAGCAGGTTTCACCAGCAGGTCCTGATACAGTCTTTTATAATTTCTTACGGCATGTGAGAAAATTTTGGCTCTTGGTAAGACATGATATGTTGTTCATATGATTGTGTATTATGCAACGTTTTGCATAGAAGCAGCTTGGGGAGAGGAAGCTGTGTGAGAATTTGCCCTCTGCTTTGTGCAATGGCTAGAGTTGATTTTTAGGGCAAAGTTGCTCCCTGGGAACTGGACATTGGTGGTGGTGGAGATTCTGGGAAGAAGAGATGGCCCTCCACGCTGTTTGACCACCTTTGTTCCAATGTCCAGGACTGACATTTATGTGTAAATAAGGTGGGTTACACTTAGAATATACCCAGCCTCCATGTCACTGATTTCTCCTCCACTAGGATCCCTGCAAGGATCCAAAAATCTCCCACCACTCAGCAGAAGGATGACACTGGTTTCAAAACAGCACACTGGTGTTAACAAGAGAGTTAGCGTTCTACATGCATTCATCACATGGGCCTGAGACTTTAAAAACTACAAATGCAAGTGTCCAGGACACATTTCCTAAGAGCGGTGGCTTGCATAGGGGTCTTTGGCAAAATTTTCTCCTTTCCTGATCCCATCTTTCTGCAGCTTGTCGCCCACCTGGGGACCACCCTCCATATTCCAGGGGTGGCTGCATTCCTGCCACACTGTACATTGTTTCTGCAGGGCATTGGGACCTATAGAGATGAAGGGCATTCTAGAAATGTTAAGCTCTAGACAAAGCAAGGTAGTTCTTACAAATTCTCACAGCAACCCATGAATGTAAACAGGCCTTATTAAATGCCATGTGTTGTCAGCAAGCAACTCCCTCTAGCAAACTCAGCAACAATCCCCAAGGATCACTCGGAGCAAACATGATGGTGGAAGGATACATAAAGGCTGACAACAACTTTGCCCACAAAAGCTCATGCAATAAATAAATTTGTTAGTCTTTAAAAGTGCCACCAGACTCCTTGTTTGTTTTGCTGAATTAGACTAACATGGCTCCCCCTTTGAAATTTGATGAAGCCATTTTTACAAATAGATACGTATTTAGTGCCAAATTGACACAAATGGCCAGGGGCAGTGGTGAGTAAGTGTTCTCCAACTTGAGATGCATAGACCCACTTTTAGGAGTTTAGTCTTCATGTTTGAGGCCCAATTCCAGAGAACAATGGTCAGTCCCTGCGTGCTGGAATCACGCTGCATTCCTAACAGGACCAAGGCCTTAGAATGGGAATCACAAGGCCAGTGAGTGCCAATAGTCGAATAGTGGGTTTGACATCTGGACATCTGTCCACTAGAAGCTATGCTAAGACTAAGTTAATTCAAGGAGCTCATCAAATAGCTCTGACAAGGGTAACTTCTAGTAGCTATTGATTTGAGTTCGATTACCCTTGTGCACTAAGGGTCAATGTCCAGTTCTTGAGCTCCAAGTTTCCCATTTGCCTTGATCCAGATTTAATTATCTCCCCATCTGAGAATCTATAATTGAGGGAGTTCCTATGCAAACCCAGCGACAATGCAGATTCACTTTATGTTGATAAGGATTTATGATACTGCTATAGGTTGGGTTAAACCTTGTTGTTATGGTCAGGTGTAACAGCTGCTAGCCAAAATGAAGGCACATCCAAGGCCACTGAGGAATTTTAATTATGTGGGTATAGGCTTGGCTGGACTTTGCAAGAGAGAGAGAGAGAAAAACAAAATACAGGGTCCAAAGCAGCCAGAAAGACAGACAGACAGTAAAAGTAGCAGTAGTAAGTGGCAATGCGATTTTGAGAGAAAGTTGTTTGGGCACAGAGTGCTGGCTGGAAAAGCAGGCATGGAACAGCAAGCAAAGAAATTATCTCTTGCAGTTTGATTCCCACTACATTCTAGGACATTCCCCAATCCTCTGCATTTGATTAACTGCTCAGGTTGACCGAAGTAACAATATTATGGCTAAATGCAATTATCTTTTATCGATGTAATATCATGTCTCTCTGAAACCAATGAGAGTCTTATGGCACCTTAAAGACTAACAAATTTCTTCCGGCATAAGCTTTCATGAGCTCCAACCCACTTCATCAGATGTGACAAAGTGGGTTGGAGCCCACGAAAGCTTATGCCTGAAGAAATTTGTTAGTCTTTAAGGTGCCACAGGACTCTCGTTGCTTTTGCTGTACACAGACTAACGCGGCTACCCTCTGGAAAATGTCTCACTTAGGGTTTTGTTTTTTGTTTTTTTAAAAACATGTCCTAATTAGCTGGGACACAAAGGTTCTGTATGAAACAGAATTTCACATTCCAACTCTCCTGAACTTTCATGCCTCTTCTGTATTTTTTATGCCTTGCCAAGCCCTTATGAGTCAATATCTCCCTCTCACACATGCATACTTTTAAAATATATTTTGCATTCAGCACAAGATATTTTGGGACATAATTACTGAGGCTGTTAATGGCAACTGAGTACAGCAAGTGAGTGCTCAGAAACATAAGGTCCCGTCATTGAAAGTGCCCTCAGGAATATGTTAGAGAATATTTGAGACTGACCACAACTTCCTGTATTTATTAATTTAACCTTGCAACACCCCCTGGTCACTAGGGAAGTATTATCCACATCTCACTGATGGAACAGAAAAGGCAACATGGTTCCAAAATGTCATGCCTAATGTGCTTGGGACGTTGGACATGTGCTTCTCCATGATAAACTTCCTCTCAAGCTGCAAAGGATTGTGGGATTGGAGTGAGAGCCAGAAATTTCTGCTGCTGGGACTGGTGATGGCAGCAGAAATACAACCTTGTAGAAAGTGGCCTTAGATAAGGGTATATTAAGGGTATTTGCAATAGCTTTAGGCATAGAATAAGGACAGTTTAGGGTAAGCTTAGGCCCAAGCAAGAACCAATCTTCAAAGGTCTCTGCCTTCTTTGCCCAGCAACAGCTCCCTTGAACTCATGCCAGGAACTCAGCCGTCACAATACCAAGAACTCGGCCGTCTTTGCAAAAGGTGTGAAAACAAAGGTGGGGGCATGAGGGACTAAAATCCCTATAAAATCAGCCCCGGAACCCCAGGGAGGGGGTTAGCGATAAAGCTCCGTGGTCTCAAGCCAGTGGGGACCACGGTAGCTAGGGTAGAAGCGTCAGCACCTCCGATCCAGACAGGTGACGGGACTGGCATGAAGGAACGGACCAAAAAGGTCAGACCACGATCCTAGGTGTGACGGACCTGACACGTTGGCGTTGAGCTTGGTGAGTAACTAGTTACAAGCACACACAGACCTCGGTGAAGGTTGGTTCATGGTAGCTACAGATTTATGAAGCACTAACGGGAAGAATTTAGCACCCCTGAGTCCTGGGGCAAGGACCAAAGTAGTTTAGAACCCTTAGAACCTGGGAGGACAGGTTGGATAGGCATAAGGTTAGGGACCAAGTAGTTAGCACCCTTAGAACCTGGGAGGACAGGTTGGTTAGACTGCAATCCCCTTTAAAGGTAGGGGCAATGGCAGAGTAATAAGAATAGCTTTAGCAATTAAACCTTAAAATGCGCATTTACTTTTGCCTTTAAGACCTGCTGCAACATATGAATAGAAAGACATAGACACACACAGACTTTCTGCTTCTGAAACTGCGTCACTGTTGTCTGTCACTGTTGCCTGTCACTTTTCAAAGGTTTTTGAACAGGAAACAAGAAGCCTCGAACTTGTTATCATAATAATCGAAAATAAATCTCTTTTGTTCATAACTCTCATGATTCCTCTGATATTTTTCCTGTCACTATTAACCTCCTTCGTTCCCCTCTCATTCCCTTTTCTCCCATCATGGGAGCAATACCCAGTTCCCATAATGCTTGTCTGGGTTATCGGCTGGCTCGGTTTAACCCTCTGTTGTTCATACCTCCTGACTTCTTGTGTAATATCAAAGGCCTCCAATCAGTCACCGGACAAAGGTAGGGCTATAATCCCTACGGCCAAAAGGACCCTCGTCTGCTCGCAACCCCCGATGAATAACACCGCGGGGGTGGACGTTAAACAGAGTAGCGGCGAGCAAACCTCACAAATAATACATTTTAAAAAGGAAGGGGGAGGCAAATGCATGAATCATTCAGCTACATTGAGAGGGAGAGTGCAAGGTTGGGAGGGGCAATATACCTTTCTCTACCTGTCTCCCTCACCCTATCACTGCACCTTCTTGCACATACCAAGAAAGACTGATCCCACTCTTCCAGATCATTAAATATTGAAGGAAACGAAGTTTTGCATCCAAAAAGTCTCATTTTTGACCTAGGACCCAATCTCACCCAACCATTTGGGCATTGAGATACACATCCCTTTAACTGATACATAACTGAAGCCAAACACGCAGGTTGAGGCGGATGCAGGATTTCATATGTATAAAAGACTGAAGTCTGCACAGCCCCCTACTGCTTCTTCTCCTTGAAGATTCAGAGACAGAGTAACATTTCGGAAACTGGGTGTCTTCATTCTGAGTAGAACTGGTTGAAAAATTTTCAGCAGAACAGTTTTCGGCTGGGAAAACACGGTTTTGTCAAAAATATAAACTTTTCAAGGGAACATGCCAATGGTTTCCACTCACTCATTTCACCAGTGTCCAAAGGTTTTGTTTCAACAAGATCAAACATTTATTTTTGACTTTATCATTTTGTTTCACTTAATTTAGGCTTATATTTTAATATGTTCCTGTGTTCTTAAACTTTACATTGCAATGTTTTGGCATTACCTTAATGAAACATTTTGACTTTGTTGAAATAAAACTAAAAGGTTTCAACATTATCCAAATGAAACAACTCAGGTTTCTTAAATGGAGACATTGAAATGTTTTCAAATCAGCGTTGTTTACTGAATTTCTGTTCCATGGTTAATTCTGAAATTTAAATGGCAGAAGGCTGGAATTTCCTGAAGAATTCAAATTCCCCTCTTCTAACCAGTTCCTGTTATACAAAAGGAGTCCAGCCAATCTTCTTTCTGGGCTTAGTAACTAGTGAGGGTGGCTGCACAATGTTGAGGCTGAGCGAGGTGTAAGCATTTTGATATCTCACTTGACATAGGTGGTATACAGTATTTCCAACCCCAAACTCTCCAAAATGATGAGAGCATATTAAAAAACCCTATACTTTTTCAGTCAGTTAGGGCTGTTTTTATTTGCCTTTGTGTTTCTGAGCCTTTACAATCACATAGTGTCTACCACTGCCAGGACTAGCCCTAAATACATGCCCAGATGTCTGGGTCTACAGGGTCCCAGTGTTTTGAGGTACAGCTCCATCATTCTGTTACACCTATGCTCCTCACCCTAACAAGAAGAAAGCCCTGCTCAACTAGCCCCTCTAAAATATGGTTCAAATCCCTCTCTCCATAATAACACAGGTAAACAACCCTTAGTCCATCACACTGTCAGACTCTTCCAGGGTCCTACATGTTGTTCGTGCAAAATCAGTATCATGAAGCCAGCAATGCAAAGAACACAACACAAGATTTACACCGCAATGCCTATGGGACAGGCTCCAAGAAACACGTTTGTGGGCTGATAGACTGCACTGACTGGGTAATCTGAACGGCTTGGGGGAGTCCCTGGCAGTATAGTGTTACTGTTTGTTATTTGTGGCTGGCTCTGTACATATCTATGTTGCTAAGTATGTGGAAAACCTGTTTAATTATTAAGAGACTTTCACATCTTATGAAAGGGAACTCCAGACGCTGAGAATCTTTGACTTCTTTTAAACAACAGTTTCACAGGACAGACAAGAAGTGGTTTAGAATTCTTCTTGTAAACTCAAACTTGTTACTTAGACCTTTATTCAGACAAGAAGATGTTAAAGCATAAGTAAAAAAGTCCGATTCCTCCAGGACATTGATTTATTAATCTGATTGTTTATCTATAAACAGAATAACCTTTCCCTGGGAAAAGGGTTAGCAGCATATGCTTGAAATATTCCACCCTGCTAGCTAGTGTTGATCTTGCTAGAAAGGGGAAAGATGAAGGGAAGGCTGGTTCAGTGTTAGAACACAAGTGTAAGACTCAGGAAACCTGGGTTCAACTCATTGCTTTGTCACAAATCATTGTGTGACCTTGGGCAAGTCATTTAGCCTCTATCACAGTTTCCCATCTGTAAAATGGGACTATTAGCACGTCCCTACCTCACAGGGATGTTTTGCAGGCAAATGCATTATATTTTGTGAGATGATCAGATACTACGTGCATATGTGGTATACTATATGCATAAGTGGTATTCTTGGGAGAAACTCTGGATATGCATGAAGGCTTCTGAATGCATATGTGGTATACTAAATGCAATGTGATATAACTAAATGCATATGTGGAATTCATGGGTGAAACTTGGGAAATGCATGAAGGCTTCTGAACACAATAATAATTCTAATGGGTCTGTGACAGAATCTGTTTCAGCCCAAGACTGTGTTATTCAAATTCAAGGCAGGAACTTATCCACAACAGATGGTTTAGGAGGCTCCTGTGCTTCTCAGTAACTTAAGCAGCAGACGCATGAGCAAAGGACAGAGAACCAGAACTCCTGGATTCTCTTCCCCACATTGACAGTGCATGGGTTGTTGGGCATGTCACATCTATACCAGTGCTGAGACCACTGCCTACCATGCGGACCCAATATTCTGCCAATGTTTCATTGTTCCCTGCTTCTGGTACGTCACACCTCAGTTCTGATCCTCTGCCCTGCTCGTGATGCCTCGGTTCCACTTGGTCCCACTTTGGCTGGTTCATTTAGCACAAGCCCAGGGCAGCTCAGCAGCCTCAACCTCAAGTGACCCCATGCTGTGATGCTGGTACAGTCAGCTGCTTCTGGCCTTCCTCTCTACACTGAACTTGGCCACATTCCCAGCCCCCCAGCAGTCCAAGACATGGTCTTAACCTGTGCCCCCATATTGAGGGTGCTGATACTGTCACCCGAAAGCAAGGTTTTCATGAAAGGGGAAAAACGTACCTGCCTTTGCCCACAGGCTACAGTCACTACCTCTAGTCCCACAGGGGGGAATGGCCAGAGGATCCTGTCCATGACCCGGGGTCTTAGTAGCTACTGTAATACAAATAAATAATAATACTCAGTGTTTTGGTTTATCCGCCTATAAAAGGGAGATAATATTTGCCTCATGTTTGAAGTATCTAGGGAGTCTCAGAACCAGCCTGCTAGATAACGGCAAAAAAAATAAATAAATAAAACAAATCCTTCTCTTGCACTAAAGAGAATTTCAGCAGCATGTCCTGAAGCGTCTGCTTGGCTTGGACCTGATTTGTTTGCAAAGGTGACGCACAGCTGCTGCTCCCATTGAAAATGTTAGGAATTCTAGGAGCTCAGCACCACTGAGAGTCAGGATCTCTACTTTTAAGGAGGCTGGCTTTGGCAGCTGGTTAACAGATCAGTCTCTCACTCCTGGGGAAGAATCTGGTTTCCCATTGAAAAGGGTCCACAAGATGGCTAAAAATATAATTATTCAGGTTCTAAGCAGGGTGAGGTGGGTTTGTGTATTACCAAAAGGCTATTCTGATCCTGAAATGCCTGAACCGAGCAAGCCGTCCTCATGCAAGAAGGGGCAGAACTGGGACTTCAAGGCCTCTACATAACAGGTGCCGCATAAGCAGAGGTGGGTCAAATTCCCTCCACGTCAACCTGAGAGAGCCATTGTGAAAGGGGGGGGAATGTTTCCCAGGCTCATTCAGTCCTTAGTTCTTTCCTGGACTGCTAGGAAAGAGCCAGTCAGTCCCAGCTGCGTGATGGGTTTTGTGACACCTTTCTGCCAGGAACAGGATTAAGGGCAAGCAACCATTTCACATGGGCTGCTGAGCAGCTGTCAGCTGCTGATGGCAAACTTGCTGCCATCGTGGATCAGAGTTCCAGTGTGGAAGGCTCCGTATGGCATTACCAACTTCCTGAGTCAGCTGGCCCTCCAGTTCATTCCAAGTTCCAGGATGTAAATAGGATGGTTTGCTGTTTGACACACAGCAATGCTTTCATAACGCAACACCAGCTCATTTTTTAACACTGACATCTTACAGCTATTTCGTGTATAATGTGCACTAATGCTTTGGGCATCTGGAGAGATTAAAAATGACAACATCAGCCAAGTGAATCATGCCTGGAAAAGCGGCTGCCGCATGTGCAAAGCAACTTTTAGGAAGAACGTCAGGATTGTGAGATGTGCTGGCCAACTACGCTGATGGGGTCCTTGTGCTGCATAAATCCATGTGTTCAGGAGAATTATTGGTTTGATTCAAAAGAACTGTATTTATAGGTCAGAATTTTTAACACCCAGGAATCTACAGAGTACTATGGAGGTCCACTGGGTAAATATCACCCACTTTCCTAAAGACTCATCCACGTGTAAGGAAAAGATTTGCAAGCCACTGCAGTTTTTGCACAACAGAACAGCCTAAAACATACTTCCATGACATTTGCAAAACACACACCAACTTCGAGAAAATGCAGGTTATAACAAACAAGTTTTTTGGAGTCAAATTCCAAAGGGGTAGCCGTGTTAGTCTATTGTAGAAAGACAACAGAGTCTTGTAGCACTTTTAAAGACTAACAGATTTATTAATCGCATGAGCTTTCGTGGGAGAAAATCCCACTTCGTCAGACGAAGTTTTTTGGAGTTAACAGCATTGCTGATTGGAAGAACCAATCCATTCTGTAGCGCGCAGGGTGACTTTACAGTTTTTTAAGCTCACAACAGAAATGTTTTCATGCCTCAAAACTGGGTTGCTGCAAATTGGACCTAGCAATCATCCATGATACCGATGGGCAGGTGGACTAGTGGGTATTCACACATGGACATAACCTTGCTCTTTCACGGTTGCTGCAGCATTGCTGCCCGTCAACAAACCCTTCTAAAGAACAGGCTATGAAATACCCAGTGACCTGCCTAACTCCCATCAAGGCATCGGGATGAAGAATCTCCACCAAAAAACAGAAAAACCATTTCACCTTGATCTTATTCAGACACCAACCATCTGGACAAATGGTCTAATGGGGGCTGGCCTTTAGTACTTGCAGTTCTCAACACCGCTTCCAATTTTAAGAGCCTATCACTGGAAGAGTGGAAATAGCTTTCAGGGTTTCTTGGTATCTGGGAGGGTCTAAAGGATACTTATCCATATAGAAAAGTAAGTACTATTAGCTCCATTATACAGATGGGGGAACGGAGGCATGGAGTGGTGGAGTGACTTGCCCAAGGTCAGTGGCAGAACTTGGAACCATGTCTTCAGAGTCCTGGGCCAGTACTCTACCCACTAGACCACATGACCAAATGATGTTGCTTTGTTGTCTCTATGCCTGCAGAGAGGATGTGGGACCTGATACCACTGTCAGCCAGAAAGGTGTCTGCTATCTCAAGTGGCAGAGTCCTATGTTATGTAGTTGAAAGAACAAAGTTTTGGTGTCAGTCACCTGCATGGATGTGATTCCTAAAGTAATTGTGGCTATTGTTTACGCAGTAGATGGTGATCTACTTCTGAAGGGCAGCTGCCATTGAAAGCTATGAGCATTGTGCCATCTGCTGGTGAAAGGTTGGAGACCATTGGTCTACAGCATATGACTTCCTATCCCTAAACATTAAGTACACCAAGAAAGGGCCTCAGAGGTAAGCACAAATCCAGCTCCTGCAGTCAGGGCTCTCTGGAATCTCTAATCTACAACAGTTTGAAAGAGTGAGGGCAAACTCTCCATGCAGGTCCCTTTGGAAATCTCAGCTACAGTGTGAACTGTGGTCTCTGATGCAGCAAGCAGTAACAGCTCTGAGTGCATGAGTGCCTATGGAAAGGGGACAGAATGGCTCTTCCACCAGCAACCACCACCCAGCTCTCCCACAGTTTCTGCCCTGAAACATTGCAGAAGCCCAAACAGCAAGGAAAAGGCTGTTGCCCTTGTAACCTAACCAAGCAGGAGCAAATGTCAGCATAATGCAAAAAGGGATGGTACCCTGCTCATAATGAGACTGAAATGGCAGCAAGCACAACAGCAGCTGTACATATGATAGTGCCCCTACATTGGCAAGCAGAAGCAGTCTCTGATCACCCTGGTTTTTGCATAAAAAGACACAATCCAGCCTATGAGCTGCATCTAGTTCTTCACAGCCTGGCATATAGGAGCTTCCTTGCAAGGGGAAGGACCCGCTCCTTTCCCTGCTGACCCCAGCTCCCAGCTGGGTAGCAGGGCCAGCCAGGGACACCGGCCCCCAGCTGGGCAGCAGGACGGGCAGGGGAAAGGAGTAGCACACTCCTGGGGGCTAGGTCAGCAGGGGAAAGGAGACCCACTCCTTTCCCCTGCTTACCCCGGCCCCCAGCCAGGCAGCAGGGCCGGCCAGTGATAGGAGCGTCGCGCTCCTTTCCCCCGCTGACCCTGGCTCCCAGTGGGGCCAGCCAGGGACAAGAATGGTGCACTCCTTTTCCTGCATGTGCTGTGGAAAAAAAGGTGCCAGTATGTAGTACTGGTGCGTACTGACAGGAAAAAAAGCCGTGCATATGGCTTATCTGTAATTGCTCATAGCAAATATCCCCAATGGCTGGAGTTGGGCACTAGATGGGGAGAGCTCTGAGTTTTCCAGGGAATTCTCTCTGAGGTCTCTGACTGGTGGGTCTGATCCCATGCTCAGGGTCTAACTGATCGCAACATTTGGGGCCAGGAAGGACTATTCCCCCAGGTCAGATTGAGAGAGACCCAAGAGGGTTTGTGGCCTCCTCTGTAGTGTGGAACATGGGTCACTTGCTGGTTTGAACGAACGTAGATGGCAGGTTCTCTCTAACTTGAAGTCTTTAAATCAAGATTTGAGGACTTCAATAACTCAGCCAGATGCTACGGGTCCGTTGCAGGAGTGTGGCGGTGAGGTTCTGTAAGCTGTGATGTGCAGGAAGTCAGACTAGATGGTCCCAGTGGTCCTTTCTAGCCTTAAAGTCAATAAGTGTATGATTCAGAGTCTGTCCCAATTGCTGCTGGCTCAAACAATGTGTGGGATGATGAGTGGCAGGAAGCCACTGGTGCCAAGGGCATAGACAGAGGTGACTTGAACTTGGAAAACCAAAGGTAAAGGACACTATAACAGCTGCTCTTATTGGAGCACTTCAAAGCTGAAGCCACTTGAAGCTTGGAAAAATGGATTCAGATCCATCTGTAGTAATTCCTAGCACGATCTCCAGTGACAATCTATTATTATTACGCTACTTTTAATAAATTAAATAGCTGTACTCTTTCGGCTGGGGCACAAGGCAGGGCCCTGAGAGATCAGGGTTCAATTCCTGATTCTGTAAGTCGTCCAACCTGTAGAATGGAGGTAGTAAGCTTTCCTTTCTCACCCCCTCAGTCCTCTTAGTTTAGACTGTAATCTCTTCAGAGCAGCGAGGGTCTCTGGTGCTGTGGCTAGCACACAGGATCCTCCACCTCAGGATCTAGGTTTTACCTTAATGCCACTAATAAAAACTGATGTAGAAATTAGGACACTTAAGACACAAACCAAAAGAGTCACGTGCTAGTGGTTAACCCGGAGTCTAAGAATCAGAAGTCCTGACACCTATTCCTGGCTTTTCCATCACTCATTCTGTAGCCCTGAGTAACAGTTTCAGACCACCCCTCTGGTAAAATTGGGAAATGGACTACTTAAATACAGTTGAGGTTGCAAAGATTCATTAATTACAGTTTGCATGGTGCCCCAAGGACCTTGCTGAAAGGTGCTATAGAAATGCAGAGAACATTATTTTATTTAAGATTGTAAGCTCTCTGAGGTAGAGCCCCTATCTTCCAACATGTTTATATGGCTCCTGGCACAATAAGACTACCAGATCCAGACTGGGGCCATTGGATGCTATTGTAATATGCTGATAACAATAAGGCTGCCACTGCGTCCTTAAGCCCCTTTATTAAATTACCACTAATACAGTATATAGAGAAGCTCCCATCATGAATTGCTTTTAGATTTCATTGCTAGGCCAAATACACAGCAGCATCTTTGACTCATATTTTATCTGATCGTCTTTGGTGGTTTGCTTCTAAACCAGAATATACTGCTTCAGATTTTGTTGGGGGTAGGGAAGGGGAGGGGGAATTCAATATATGATCCTGATTCTGTTGTTTATAAAGATGCTAAGTAAAGAGCCCCTTTTTCTGAAAATATTAATGCATAGGCTGGTACTTTTGTTAGAGGATCTTAGCTTGTAATTAGCCTGAGTGTTGTATTCTAAATGAGGAACCTGCAACAGACATTGATGGCTCCCGCTTCACATGCCAAGAAATCTGAGGAAACGGAGGGGTTATTAATGAGAGTGTGCCAGGTGAAAGGAACAAAATTAATTGCAAGTCACTTCAGTTTCCCTACTGGAAATGACAGACTCCAGAGCTGTACATAATGAGCCCAATTCTAAGCTGGTGTAGATCAGCATAGCTACCTTTGCTGATTTACACCAGCTGAGATCCAGCCCTCCAAGAGCACAGATGTGCGTGAATCACCATGTAAAAGACTGTGTACAATTATCTCTTGCCCCCTCTCCAATTCCTTTGTGTTCCTTCTGTTGGTGCAAGAACTTTCTCCTCTGCAGCTGCTGCCATCTAGAACAGCCTTCTGTATTCTCTCCACTCCACTAACTCTCCAGAGTGTTTTCAAATCTTATCTGAAAACATTTTTCCCTCCTGCTAGTATCTCTCTTTTTTTTCTCCATCTATCATGTAGTATGTGCATTTAGAGCTTCAAAGTATTTGGGGATACAAGTTTGCATGCAAGACAATGCACTGACTATATTTAAAAAAACATACCAGCCAAGCAGAATTACAAGTAATGTATGGTTTTGATTACTAGATGCATCTGGTGGAGTGGTTTTTTCTGTGTACATATTGGGGGATTCCAGCTGATGTTTGTGGTGTAACATTGGACACATTTGATTAGTGTCCACCTCTGTTTAGAGCTGCCTGAGCCAAGTTCTCACACAGCAATATTTTTCCTGGAGCAGCTGATGCGCTCAGGTTTTGGATCCAGTTAGTCCCTAGTTTGTAGGTATCTATCTCTTACTGGTTGCTAGCTTTTCACTGCTGTCCCATCTGTGTTATCCAGTTTCTTTTGGCGCTGTTTGCCTTATGTCTGTTTGGAAATAGATGAGGCCATCTGGCTAACTTCTAATTATAGAGCTGTGGGGAATAATAAGAGCATGGCAAATACTGCTCCGCCTACTCTTTTTTCTGTCTGGAGTAAGTAGGCAAGTTCTCCATCTTGTGAAAATGAGGCATGTGCTCATCCTTCTCTGAAATCAATCAGAGTTGAGGGTGCACAGCACTTTGCTGGATTGGGTGCTGGTCCTGGAAGTATCAGTTGTTTACCTCAAAGAACAGGATGGATGCCAGGAAATTAGGCTGGATGGTACTCGACCACGAAACACCTGTGCAATCAAGTTTATTCTTCTATGATACTGCAGTGTTTCTTGGAATGATTCTAGTGGTTCAGCATGACTTGAGAAGAAAATTATTCTGGGGATTAAGCTATAAGCAAATGTGTTCAGTTTCGAATGATCTATATCTCAATGCTCAAGTGCTATGACAATAGAGGTTATGAGACTACCTAGAGAGAGAGACTATGGTTTAGATTTTCAAAAGAGGCTCGTGATTAGGAAGCTCTTCCTTTCTGAGTGCCCAGCCCAAGAGACCTTAATAGGCTGTCATGTCCACAAAGTGCTAAGCACCTGCCTTCAGAAAAACTGGAGCATCTCAAGTTGGGCACCCGTCTCCAAACTCACTAGGAAAATGTAGACCAGTGGCTCTGACCATGCACGCTTCACTCCGAAAAGATGTACTTTGAAGGCGATAGATGTTTATAGGGACAGGATGATGGGGCCCCCATGAGACTTAATTCACTCTGGCCTTAAGGAAAGAAACAAAACAATGAGGCTAAAAGCTATTTACAACATTAACAAACATTAACAAAGCACTTACACTGGGAGATATATACTTGATTAGCAAAGGCACTGGAATCATTTGAAAAACTATCCAAGAGGAATCCTAGGTTTTCTCTAATTTCATCAGCAGCTAGTACAATATTCTTCCCTACAATATATTTTCCTGGCTCGCTCTGATCTGGTTTTAAGGTATCTTCAGAAATATCTTTAAAACCAATGACATTTTTAGAGGACTTCTTTTCATTCATAGGAAAAATGTGACGCAACTTTTCTTCTTTAAACGAAAGGAAATTGAAGGTTCCTGTAAAGAGTTATATAAATAGGAAGAGCGAACTAATCCCATGATGTTAATGCTTCGTTCCATGTGACATACTGATCACTGAATGGAGCAATCTGTGAATAAGTTGTCTTTAACTTTGTCATTTCGTAACAATAGGAAGCATGAGATGAGAATAAATTTATCTTTCTGATGCAAAGTGGAAAAGATAATAAGGGATGCAAAAATATGCCATTCCAAATAGTAGTAAGAATAGTAAAATAAAAGGCTCAGCATTAAAAATAACTAAGGGAAAGGGGGGAAATTCCCATACTGTAATAACAGGGAGATCTCTAAGCTTGTAGGGCCTAACTAATAAGTTTTTCTATTGATTCTAGTACATACTGGATCAGGCTCCTCAATGTTACCGAACAGATCAGGATTCTCTGATAGCCAGGGGTAACAATTTTCAGCTCCATCTAACCGCATTAAGGGGAAAATCCTGCCTTACCTTTTTCTTCCTTGAGAATAGCAGGGCACAGACACAGTAAGGTCAATGGAGTTTTGTGGCACAGGATAACTCAATACATTTGGTCAGCCTGTGCACAGAGTTTTGATCCCCTGTGCACCAAGAAGGCTGCCTGCATGCTGGGACAGAGAGGAGATATCCTTCCCTGAAATATTTAAGGGTTATTTGTTCTCTCATGAATGGAGAAGGAACACAAATTGAATGTAGCTTTAATCCTCTGCCTTCCATTTTTATATACACACACTTTCCCTCATTGTTCTGCCTAACTGGCAGCAGAACTACTTTTAGTTTGCTTTCTCTGCCCTTTTCATCTCTACTTCTACATCTTTAAAGTGCGAGGACGCTTCCAGGGTATTTTAGTATAATTTGCCTACCTTTCTCCCTCCACTATCAATATTTCAGCTTCTAGTGCTGGAGGGATGCAAACTGGAATTTAGCCACCACAAACTTTACACAACTTCACAGACAAACTACACTGGGAATAGCTAATGCATCCTTTACAGAACACATGACAGATTTTATATAGTTTCTTTTCTCTTTCAGGTATGGTACCCTGCTGTGCTGAATAGAAGAGACTTATCTAAAGCTGAGTAAAAACTGAATAGTCCCTGGTGTTTACATGCTTAAATAAATATTATATCTGCTCACAAACTGGTTCCTGTTTTGTTTGGCTTATCTTTTGGAAACACAATAACACTAGGCCTATGTGCCTCACACAGCAATAACTTCTGCTTGCAGTGGCAGAAGGGTGGAGGATGATGTTTGTGGTGTCTGTTCACTTATCTAAGAGACTCTGAAAAGCACAAGTCTGCCTGGAAAATGCCCCCCTCAGAAAGGGCAAAATACATTTCCAAAAACACACATGATGCCACTTTTATGTGTATCATTGCTGTTGCAGGCTGCATGTCTGAACTGAAATAGCAATTCTCAAGCAGAATGAGAAAAAATAGGATGCAAATTTGACCTTTCCTGATATTTGAGTGATGTCAGGCTCAGAGTTTTGGTTCAAGCCTCATCTTTAGGAAGTTCTAGCCGACTTTCAACCATTAGCTGAGCACAGGGATCCGCTTTACTGCAAGCCTAGTGAGAGAGAATGGCTCGCAAGAACTCATAGTGCAATTCCGAAAGTGTCACGTTAAAGCATGCACTCTCTTGCCATCCCTGCGTCACAGTCACGGAGGGGGCAGTGACTCAACCAGGATTTCCAAAGTGCAATGAACTGCATGGTGGGACTGTGCCTTGACCTACATGATTATGCAAATGAGTTTGTGCCTCTGTACTGCAGGATTCCTTACAAGCAGCAGCCATCCCCAAATGCCTTGATTTCGATTAAATAAAAACAAGCAAAGTGTTTGGGCAGCAAGTGGGAGGCCTTGGCTACTGAGGTTCTGCCAGAATCCAGTGCCAGGTCTCGGAGATAAACAAAAGTCAGAGAAGGCCAGGGAGACATGATAATGCATAAGCTCCCTCTGAGATGGATTGTAATGTACGTACCAGGGTAATGGTGCACTAAAGCCGGAGACACTCTCTCCACTGTTCCCTTCATAGAATCGTAGGATGGGAAGGGAGCTCAAGAGGTCATTCAATCCAGTCCCCTGCTCCCATGGCATAACATTTTGCTCTTAACAATTTGAGCAACAGTGTCTTTGTACAAGGAAAGGCCAGCTTGCTCACCACTGCCATGCACCTTGCTGACAATTGGCATGGGCTCTAGGAGCGCTAGGGTCTGGACTGAGCAGGCATTGCACTGAATGGAGGACAGATTGCAGGCATGTTGCAGGCATTTTTGAGGTATAAAATTCCTCAGATGTCAGGAAGCATTTTGCACCAATGTGCCCAAAATCAGCTGTGACCCCAGGCAGCCTTCAGCACAAGGAAGCCAGACAAACAATGGAGGAGGGGAGAGCGAGGTAACCCCAAAGGAAGGTCCGAACTTGGCAGGGGAGTAAGATGAGAAGCATGCACCAGCCACTATGCTGCTCTGCAGCAGCACAGCCAAATGGGAAGACAGCTCATGGTTGGATATCCCCATTGCCCTCCTTCACTTTCAGCAGGTTGAGGGTCCTGTGGATTGAAAGAACCTGGCTGTATCAAAAAATGCTCAGAATGATGGCCAAGTAAAGCATTCTTCCAAACTCAACAGGGTTAAATATTTAAGCTGCAATACCTTTGCCTTCCTACTAGCTGCTGCAGCCATTGAATGGGCCTTTCCTTGCAGGGCTACAATTTTTACAGTAATCTTATTCCATTCCTACCTGATCCAAAGTGAATGGAAAGACTCCCACAGACCTGGATGAGATTTGGATCAGTCCTGTAAAATCTAAACTATAGAGGATGCCCAAGTTAGAGGGATATAAATCATCAGGCAAGCTTCAGGCATCTCAGGAAATGGGCAAGCTGATGTAACTCCCAGTAACTGGACAACTTTAATCAACTTCAGATGAAAGTGGGAAATCAAAACAAATCAGTTCTCTAGATTCACAAAACTTCCAAAATATTGACACACTAAAAAGGCAAGGGAAAAACAGTCTGTATTCTTGCAGATAGTGTTGTGGCTTAACAGCTGCTTTATAGTTCCCAGCAAAGGCTTGCCCTTGGAGCCAGTTTAAAAAAAAAAAAAGTGATGGTAATCATTATTCAAATATTTACTTGGAAAGAATTTTTTTCCAATCAAAAAGCCTTACACATTCTGAGCAAGGCCCCTTTCAGACTGGCCAAGGAACCATATAAGCAACTGGAGTCACAAAAAGTATTTAGGTATGGTTTGTTATGGAGATATGAATATGGACCGAGAGGACATCACCCCAACTGCTCAAGCAAGTATTCAACAAGCCTCAACACCACAGTCACCCAAAGCCAAGCATATGTTACAGTGAAAGGCAGAAGTAGGTGGCATAACTGCGATCTCTGTGGTCAGACCTCTGTGGTCAGAGAGTATGGCTGTATCTTTTGATTTTGCCAGATGTACCTGGATAGCTAAGGGATTGAGGTAATGTCAGCTATAATGAATAAACAACTCCCAGCATGTGATTTTAAAGAGCTGACTTACTAGCAAGAATGTTAGTAGTCTCAATTCCATGGTGCCTGCCATCTAAAGATTGCAAAGACCTCTGTGATCAATAGGAAAGCTTCACACTGCATCTGTGACTGCTTGAGGAGTAAGGTACTACCCACCATGGCTATGTCTACACTGGCAAGTTAGTTCAAATTAAGGAAACTTAATTCAAACTAACTTAAGCCTTGGCTACACTAGGCTTTCATTAGTTTGAATTAAGGGCTTCCTTAATTCGAACTAATAAATTCACTTATACTTGTTGAAGTAAGGGTTAATTCGAACTAGTTAGTTCCAATTAACTCAATGTGGCCATGTTAGTTCAAACTAAGCGCTTAGTTTGAACTAAGCGGCACATTGAGTTCAATGCAATTGCATAATTCTAACTAAGCCAGTGCCATGCATGGCACTGGCTTAGTTCGAACTAAAATTTGCTAGTTTGAATTAAGTTAATTCGAACTAACTAAAATTAGTTCGAATTAGTTAGTTCGAATTAACTAATACGAACTAACTTTGGTAAGTGTAGACATAGCCCATGAGATTGATGGCAGGTAGGGCTGGTCCAAGGGTTTTTTGGCATCCTAGGCGAACTATGACTTTGGCGCCCCCATCAGAGTGCGATACTTTCATTTATAAGAGATAACATATTAATAAAGTTTTTAAATAGCGAAAGCGATTCACTTCCATTTCATTTGGTACCTCTTAAAGCTTGGCGCCCTAGGTGACCACCTAGTTCACCTATATGGTTGGGCCGGCGCTGGTGGTAGGATCATAATTTTTGACTGCAAGCTCCTCAGAGCAGGAAACATCTTTGTGTCTTATAACAAAACAGTAGCAGCAGCCTCGCACTGAATCCATTCCCTGGTGTGCCACTTAAGGATGAAGACAGAAGGGGAAGGAATATTTTGTGGTTTGTAAGAAATGCCGTGAACACCAAGATTGTTAGGCTGCATTATAACACATTAGGTTTCCTGAATTTTTAGTTATCTTCTTCAGGACATTTATTTTGTAAATTAAAGTCTTCTATGTCTAGAGTCACATTGCAGATTGCAAAAACCACATGCAGATGCCTAATTGGTCCCACAAGAGCAATAAAACTAGATAAAATGTCAGATGGGCAGCCACAAAAGAATCTATGGCTGTACAGTGGTTTTAAGCAGCAAAGCTGGCAAACTCCAATTGTACTGCAGGTCAAAAACAGCAGGAAATATGAGATTCAATATAACGTGGGTGGGAGGCTTCATACTCCAGTATTACAGTTATACTGCAGCTGTTGCAGGGATTCTATAGAAACCCTTGCAAAGAAATATGCTACCAGGAGAAGAGTCGGCCGGTGAGTTTCTCAAGAGGATAGAATGCTCTTGTAAAACACAAGATAAAGGGAGAAAGTAACCAAGAGGCAGGCAGGTTTTAGGTGTTATTTTAGGTGGCTAGATCGTCACAATCCTATGCAAGATAACGCTCCCACCAAAATAAAATTCACCTGCCCTTCATACACTTTCTCAAGCACAGTGGCTGATTGTCAAAATTGTGTGGACCGAGGCATCTCACTTCCCTAAAAAACAAACTTTTGGGGTACATCTACACAAAAATTGATGGTATCGAGTCTCAGAGCCTGGGTCAGCTGACTGGGACTTCAAAATTGCAGGGTGGACGTTCAGGCTCAGGCTGGAGCCGGGACTCTGAGACCCCACAAGGTGGTTCCCAGCTCAAACCTGAATACCTACATTACTGTTTCATAGCCCTGCAGCCCCAGCCTGAGTCAGCTGACCTGAGCCAGCCATAGCTGTATTGTGCGTCTTTTATCACAGTGTGCTGAGATCTGAGAGTTCTGATAGGGAATACAAACAAAACTGCTACTATGCAAGCAGCTGCATGGTAACATTTATGCCTATGAGAAAAAAAGACTTATGGTAGATGCCCCTTTTAAAATATGATATTATTATTTATATTACAGTAGCAACTAAAGGCCCCACTCATGTTTACTGTCCCATTATGCTAGGTGCTGCACAGACACACAGATGAGATGGTCCTCTGCTCCAATGAGTTTGCAATCTAAATAAACAGGCCAGACAAAGATTCGGAGAATAGAAATAGAGACACAGAGAGGTCAGATCTCAATGGTATTTAGGTGCCTAACTCCCATTGATTGTCCATTGGTCTGGGCTGAAGTGACTTGTCCACCATGGTACAGTAGGTCACTGGCAGATGAATTTTCTCATTCACTAATTTTTGTCCTAAAAAATAAGGCTTCCCTCTCTGTGAAGACCTGCTTCACTACCGTAACCTCAGGAGCAGGCATCTGTATGTATGAGTACAGTGGTCAAAAATGCCTAACTGTGAATGTATTCTCTCTCTCTCTCTCTCTCTCTCTGAATAATATTCTGATAATACTCCCATTGACTTCAATGGGGGCAAGATTTCAGCCCTTGTTTGAGAGAGAGAGTGAGAGACAGAGAGAGAGATGAAAGAATATTTCAGGCAAACCCAGCTACCACCAAAGTATCCTTCTGAGGCACTTCCTACATGTTCTCTGCTTGCAGGACCAGATAGTGACTGACAAGGACTTGTTCCAGTTCTGTCTGCCATTCTCATTTAGAACTCATCTCTGTCTCCCTGCCAGAGTCCGTCACAAGTTTTACATATCTTAATTCCCCAAGGAGCTCCCTTTGGTAGTTTTCTTCACCTTCCCCTGAAATCAGAAATGGCTTTACCATAGCTCTATGAACAGTATGATCCAAGACCTGTGGGAAATGATTATTACATTGGATTTCAAGCCAGGAAATCTTGGCATGAGATTGCAGGGGGGTGGGAGAGAGAAGGATTAGCAGCCCGTAGAGCTAGATTTGTGCCGTGCTGAAAGATTTGGCACTTGAGGAAATAGGTTGCTAATTGCTCACATGAAAGCTAGCTGACCCATAAAATACGGCTTAAGTGGTTGGTCAAATCTGTACTTTACCAAAGGGTGGGAACTTTGGCGCCATGGTTCCTACTTTGCTATACAAATAGTTCTGGTTCCTGTGGCACTTTCCACCTACATCAGCATTCAAATATGCTCACTTCATCTGAAGGAATCATCTCTGCTCTTTGGGTTTCCTGCACCCCAGTACAAGATGTTTCCTTTAACACAGGGCAACTCTGCAAGGAGCTGGTAGGCTCAGGGATATGGACTCTGTTGTTTCTTGGATGCTGCTTCAAATCCAGGGCTATGAAGAGTAAAGACTGTTACCATTTGAAAGCTGTTTGCTAACCATTCTGAAATGACTTTTGGATCTTAACCATATGGATGTGCCATTTCAACATACCAATTATGCCCACTTTGGCAGCAAAGATGCCTAGGATTAGGGCTGGTCACATTTTTCCCACTAAATTTTTTGTTGTGTGTGTGAAAAGCATCTACTTTCTGTTGAAAATTTTTAGTTTTCATTGAGAAAAAACAAACACCTGAAAACTGATAAGACGGCAGCCAAGCCTGTGAATCCAGCTCAAGAGACTCAGACTCATGTTACTGCAGTAAAAATAGTCTGCTGAGCTGGGCTCAGACACTTCTAGGCTGCTGCTTGCTATGTAGACATGCTCTACGTGACCAGAGTGTAGAGGAAATGACTATGTCTAAACTTGCAAATTAAGTTGACTTAAGGAGGCTTAAATCGACTTAAACAAAGCTGCATCTACACCAGGCTTTCCTTAAGTCGACTTAATGAAAGCTTAAGTCAACTTACTCAGAACCGCCAGGTAGGTCGACCTAACCTTCCTTAGGTCGACCTAACCCTTCTTTAGGTCAATCTAAGCCCAGTGTGGACGCTTAAGTCCACTTTATTAAGTCGACCTAAGGGCAGTTAGGTCGACTTAACGAAGTGGACTTAGTCCACGTCCATGGACACCACTTTGTTAAGTTGACTTAACTTTTCCTAATGTAGACATAGCCAATGATACATGCATGGGTGCTCAGTAATATACCATGATGGAGCAGGGTTCTAGCCAAAGGTAGAACTTTATCTAGCTAATGTCTCTTGGGGAGGTGTGGTGTTACTATGCAGTGCTCTTCTGTTGGCACATGCAGCATTTACACAGGGGGGGCTATGTTGACGTAGCTATGCTAGCTCAGGCTGTGTAGTATAGACATTGCCTAAAGGCTTGTCTATACAGATATGCAGTGCATGGCAGGCAGGTACACTGTAGACGAGCTCTTAGTCAGCTAAGAACAGGTTTAAGCTCAACCAAAACCAACTAGTCCTAAATGGAAAGAAGTTTCTATACAGGTGATGGTTGTACTGGTTTAACTACATCAGTTTTATTGACCGCAACAGTTCACTTTTACTAGTGCAAGTTTGTGTAGACCAGGCCCAACTCTTATTAATGTCAATAAGAGTTAAGCAGACAACTCTTAGGCTCCAGGGAAAATTCCAGCCTTGGCAAAGATCTCATTTGCTGATGTAGCACCACCAAAAGCAAGGCATATAAACATAGTGGAAGTTGTTTCTCAATCCTCTAAGTTTAGAAATTTATAAGAAGACACGTTGATACAAGTGATCTAGGAAAAACAAGCAGGGGAAAGCACTAACACTGAAATTCTCACGCAGAGGTATAATCCTCTATAATATCATAATCCTTTCTTTCTGTCTCATCTGAAATGGGATAGCATGGACAGAAGACGCCTTCAGGTAGAGAGCAGCCAGCCGACTCATTTTAAACACATAAAAAGTTTCTTAGGAAAAAAATGCACTTGCCACACAAAGAGAAAAACAAATATATGCTCATCATGAATAAAGGGCCACATCTTGCTGACCTCAGCGCAGTGGCTTACTATATAAATAGCCTGACTTCAATGAAACCCATCATAGAATAAGGTGCTATTTGACAGGAAGAAGGGTGGAAGAACGTGATCCAAAAGGAGAACTGTTTCTCAGTGAAAATGTTTTTGGAAGATGCCATCTGACCTTTAAAGCCCGGTCTAAGACCCGTGTTTGAAGAGAATGTTAAAAATCTTAAACCCTATTAGCAATAACATCCTATGCTACAGTACTCTGCTAATAATGGAATCATAGAAACACAGAAATCTAAGTAAGACTAGAAGAGATCACAAAAATTCATCAAGTCCAACCTCTGCACTGAAGCAAGATCAAGTAAACCTAGATCATCCCTGCAAGTGTTTGTCCAATGTGTACTTAAAAATCACCAATGACAGGGTATTCCACAACCTCCCTTGGAAGCCCATTCCAGTGCTTAACTATACTTATAGTTAACTAGAAAGCTTTTCTAATATATAAACTTAATCTCCCTTGCTGCAGATTAAGTCCGTTACTTCTCGTCCTACCTTCAGTGGATATGGAAAACAACCGATCACCTTCTTCTCTATAACAGCTCTTAAAATATTTGAATTCTGTTATCAGGTCCCACCTCAGTCCTCTTTTCTCAAGACTAAACATGCCCAGTTTTTGTAACCTTTCCTCATAGGTTAGGTTTTCTAAACCTTTTATCATTTTTATTGCTCTCCTCTGGACTCTTTCCAATTTGCCCACGTTTCCTAAAGCATGGCACCCAGAGTTGGACGCATTACCCCAGCTAAGTGCCAAGGAAGGAAAACCAATTAGCTCCCCTATCTTCCGTACGGCCAGAGGCGTCGTTGCTGTCGGTCCCAGATGAAATCTAGGTTTAATAAAGTTGACTTAATTTTCATTAAGTCGACTTAAGCAAGCTTAAGAGTCTAGGTACAATGGGTCAAAGGCTGAGTCCCCTGGCACTGGGCAAGGGGTGCTCCCCTGCCACCGTGGACCTGCCCAAGGTCCCCCTAGCCCCTAGAAGTTGACCTAGGTGTCCAGTGTGGACGCTCTAGGTCAACTTTGTAAGTTCCCCCCTAAGTCGACTTAAAATTTAGGTGTAGACATGCTAAGTCAACTTAACTAAGTCGACTTAGCTAAAGTTGACCTAAATTTACAAGTGTAGACATAGCCTAAGAGAGGAGGGAAGTGATGTTGCAAATTAGCAAAAATTAACCATTAAAGCATCTAGCCAAGGTAAAGAATTAACTCTATGCAGATGGGAGTTTTAAAAGCCCATACAGTAAATAAGTTTTTTACCTTAGGTTAGCATCGTGCTAAGTATGTGCTGCAATGGGGTAATGTATGCATAACACATGTTATAACTATAGTAATTCACAGCAGCTGGGTGCTCAAATGACATTGCAAGTTACTGGCTGTTGGTGGCCTAATTCTCCTTTGAAAATTTCTCCCTTTGCACCAGTTACTGAAATGGAGCTTAACTCTGTTGGTGAAAACTAAAACACTTGCTTTAGGGGTGGGCTGGGGAATAATAAAGGAAATGTGATGTCAATTTTCCCATCTTGGTTTCGCATGGTTAAGATGTTATTAATAAGATGTCAAGGAGCAGTTTGAGTGTGCCAATCTAAATATGCTTTATTCCTATTTTTATAACATGTATTATTTGTATTGTAGGAGCACTAGTCATGGTCCAGGCCCCCACTGTGCTAGGCACTGTACACAAAACAAAAGACAGTCCCTGCCACAAAGAGCTTACAATTTAAATCCTGAATCTCCTTTTAAACTTGTGGGTGAAAAAGCTATTGTGTGGAGTGCCTTTCTTCTCATTCTGCAGGGAAGATGCCAACCTCCCCAAATAGTCCTACAGTCGGTGTAAATAAAACCGAGAGGTCCACACGTTAGAGCCATCCCTGATGCACAGTGTGCTTTCTGGGCTATCCCAGGGGGATGTTTTATTAAATTATTGGGGTCTCCTCATGTTTCATGATTGTGCAAGACAATGCTGCTGACTAAAGACATGCAGAACTGTCATCGAAAGTGCTTCTTTACTGCCCTGATGTGACCATACATCAACATAGGCAAGCAGATGAATTCGTTGATTGGGTGGATCATATTGCTACACCCAGGATTTTATGGGGGTGTAAAATGCCTGACAGAATAGCAGCAGCACACTGCCTCTTGGATAGCTCTGTGTTAAGCGGAGATAGTGCACTGGGGTGAGAGTGGCAGAATTCAGATGAAATATAGAGCTTAGGTGGGAAGGAAAGGGTGGGTTTCTGCTGCATGGGCATACTGTACCAGGACAAAAGTAGCAGCAGGTTGATTCATTATGAGGAGCAATAGCCTTTTACATTTCTTTTCTGCCTCTTGGGTAAGATCAACTGTATCAGTTTAATATCTAAGCTCTTCTCTAGCCAGTAATTATGTCCTATACTTTCAGGGGTGGGGATTCCTATCTAGCTGTTTTTCATGATCTTATATTCCTTCTAACAGGCTCCCTTTCATGGGTTGCCAAGGAGCAGCCACGTCTCTACTGTTCCAACCTGACATTATGGTCAGACGAAGAAAGAAATTGCAGTGGGTAATTCTAAAAGAGTGTTAATATTCAGTAATAGAACCTCATGATATGGAATAGGGAAAGTCAATCAATATAACAAGTACGATGAAGTTAATCACACTCTTAACGGAGGAGGAAAGTTTGAGTGCCTCACTCCAGCCATTCATCATACAAGCTAGAGATGGAAAAAACCACTTAGGTCACCAAATACATCTCGTCACCAGCGTGGAATTGTGCCTACATTATCATCAATCATGCATCTCATTTGCATTTGGGGCCTGATCCAACTCCCACTGAAGCCAACAGAAAGACATTGATCGATTTCCTTGGGAACTGGAAACATTCCTTTATTCATTTCCCCCATTAAATGCCACAGCATGCTAAGAGGCTATATTCAGAACCCATCGTGGAATTCAATGGGGAATTTTGCATTAATTAAAGCACAGCAAAACAAACAAAGGTCAGTATACAGACCTCTGCTCAGATCCTGAGATATGTAGGCTCCCAACTCCCATTGCAATCAATGGGTGTTAGATGCCCAAATAACTTCGAGGATGGGGCCCTAACTCTTTATTCACATCAACACTTTCCTATCATACAACTTTGCTTTCAAGGAACATAACAGCATTCTCTGTGTTTCTCTATCTTCCAGAGCAGCAGCATCCTTTTCCTCCCACTGTTCAGCTGAGGCACGCAGTAAGAACCATGATGAAAGACTCTACGTGTGCCGGTCCGGCAGGCTAGCAAGCCACAAAAGCAGAATGCACATTGATTTCTGCTGGCAGCGTTGGCCTAATTTTAGTTTGATACAAATGGTCTAGTCCTCAAAATCACACATCATTAGTGAGTAAAAAAGGAAGGCATACTCTTAACTCATGTAGTAATTTTATCTGTTCTGAGATGACACACGTAACACAGCGGGGCACCATGATAACCGGTTACTGAGCAGCTCAGTAGGAAACGCCAATTTACCTCTCAGTCACTGACTCAAATATGAGCCAGGTGGGTAGTTACTACTGGGCAAATCTTTCTCATCCTCCACAGCTGTGGGTATCCTGTAATCAGGTGGATCCGGTCCAGTTTTACTACATGTGTTGGGGAGACTCACACAAAGGGTCCAGGCCTTTTGCATGCAGCAGAGCTCAGCTCAGACAGGAGAACAGAGGGCAGTGAGATGAAATTGCTGCTGATTTACCTCCTGCTCAGGAGGTCCAGAGAAGGGCCAAGGTTCTGGGACAGCTGGCAGGTTGGCTATGGGGAGTGGATCACAGTAGCAGGGTGTGCCTGGCTTAGCCTAGGAGGAGTGTAGTGGCTATAGGCAGCTGAAGTGCTGTCTGGGACCCACCAGATGCTAGAAATTTTGGAGCCTTAGAAGGAGGAGAATGTATAGTCCTTCCACAGGAGCAGTGCATCTGGTACACTACCAGTATACCATGGCACTCCAGAGGGCCCATAACACGGGTGCCAATTACCCCAGGGAACTGCCTGTCTTAAAGCAGAGGGAAGTGTAAGGATTGGAGGAAGGAGATGCATTTCCACCAATCCAACATCCATGTGGGTGAGCAGCACACAAACACAGATAGCTCCCAACCCATGGATCTTCTGCTTTGTGGTTTGGAGATGGAGAATGGGTTCCTTCCCCCAAAGTACAGGCAGCGGTCAGGCTCTGGACAGAGGCTTTGGCTATAAAAGCTTTCATCATCAGACATCCATTTAGTGATTCATATGACATTATCTGGTGATAACAGGTTAGTGCCTAGAAACATTGCGTTCAGGTCTCCTTTAGCAATACTCAGCATCCTCCTTGGCAGGCTCAGTAGAAAGCCTTATGCATGTCTCAGCAACAGCGGTGAGCTGTACCACCATAATGTAGATGCTTCCTACATTGACAAAAGGGGTTTTTCCCAATGAAGTAGCTAATCTTTCTCTCCAAAGAGCTGGTAGTCAGGTCGACAGAAGAATTCTACTGACTCAGCTTTATCTACACTGGGGGTTATGTCGATCTAAGTATGAAGCCCTGAGAGCAAAGTTTTTCACAGCTTGGAGCAACATGGCCTGAACTGAATGAGGCTTGTAGAATAGATTGCCCTATCTGCCTGAGAAACAGTGATGGCTCTTTTGCCTTGTTGTAGTCTTTCAATGAAACAAGGTGCATTCTAAAAACCGTATATACTCACCCATTCCCGTGGATATTTCCTGCCTCTCTGCTCCCCCACAAAAGAGTGGCAAAGAAAATTCCTGTACAAAGTAAACTGTGCTAACAACATGATACAGCTTATTTAAAAACTGCCAGAAAAAGTAAAATGATCACTGCAACCTTAATGTAGGCCACTGAGTTTCATCAAGTAAATGGCTGATAGGCTATTCCCTGGAGAGGTTTCAACTCACTGCATTCCCTTCCATCTTTGTGAAAATCCATTATCTAGGACCTCTTTAGTCACTGTACAGTTCAAACATCTTATTTTAATAATTCATTATACACTTGGGGGTTTGGTTTAATGTAAAAAGAAAAATATCTCCTGAGTGGGTTCTCTCATTAACAATTTCTACTTGAAATTCCAGAAGGGATACTGAGTTAAAATAGTGTCTAGTTTAACTAAGCTTTGGTAAAATAAGTTACACTAAAAATTCCAGTACACTGAACTTGCTCAAGGAAGACACGAGAAGCATAAATACAGGCGGTGTTGAAAAAAATTATAAAACATCTTGTCTGAGCTATCATCAATATATAAAATAAATGGCTACACAGAGGACTACTTCAAGCTCTCAAATGCTTACGCATACTCTTAGCATTAGTTGTGTGAGATAAATTAAGACTGTTTATATGATCACGGCCAATGGTTGTAGATGCTCTGTCCCTAAACAGTCATTTGTTTTGACCTGAAATATGGAATATTTTCATAATGTAAATGTCTGCTCATTTTATATCCTTGGGCTCTTCTCATTAACTACTTACACTTAAGAAGATACTTTGGTATCATGAGCTAACTGAAACCACTTTATTTATACAGCTAAACAGGGAGATGCAAATGAACATTCCTGGAAGATCATGTGATTGGGATAAGATGGTTGTGCCCTCATGAAGTATTTTATTGTCTAAAATCTTCAAAGATTTTGCACAAGTCACTTGTCAGCATCCTCCACAGACCAAGTCTCGGGTGATATGCGTAAGGTGGAAAGGCAACCAAAGATCCTTTGAAACACATTTGTGACCTGAAGTAAACTGACACTAAACTAAATAAGAAGCCCACCCCAAATACAATCAGAGGTTTGAACTTTCAATTAATTGAAAATATGAGCATTCAAATCCTCACACTAAAACTTTTTTAAAGATCTGCTGCCATGCTAAAAATGTTCTGTGACTAAAGAGCCATGTTTTCAAATGTGAGAAGAGTTGGTGCTTGGTGTATTGGGCCTGAATAGCCTTCGTTGGTCTAAGCAGGCATCCTGTGTGCCATACCACTATTAAAGGTAGGATACAATGTAGCCTAAGCAGCACTTTTCTCACAATCTGCATTGGTTCTGGGTGCAGATATAAGGAATTCTTGTTTACTTCTTTCCTCACAGTTCTTCTGTTCCAGTTTCTCCATTTGTGGATTGCTCCTGGGAATATATTGCTAAGCAAAGGCACTATCAAAGAGATGGTTAAGTTCCCTCTGGCCCCTCCAAACAAAGGCAACCAACACCAAAGACCATCTATATTTTTAGTGTAAGTCATCACCATGAATTGAAGCCACCCTGCAAGTGTTCAAGCTTGTGTTGCCACGCTTGAGTCTCACTCTTGTTCTTAAATCATTCTTCAATGAAACCAGGATGTATGGCGTAAGATTATAAGTGTTAAGGGGAAAAAACAGACTAACTCTGTAGCATGGGTCACTTGCTGCTGGTTTCTCTGTACCTTGAAGTCATTAAACCATGATTTGGGGACTTCAGTGACACAATCATAGGTCAGGTATTTATTTGCAGAAGGGGGCAGGAAAGTCTCTGGCCTACTTTGTGCAGGTCCAGACTAGATGATCATGATCACATTGGTCCCTTCTGACCTTTAAAGCTATGAATCTATGACTCTATAAAGCAATAAAGCACCTTTCCTACTTTTGGAGACTACATAAAATAAGTGCAAAACAGGTAGCCACGTTAGGCTACTTCAGCAAAACAAACAAGGAGTCCTGTGGCACTTTTAAAGACTAACAAATGTATTCACCACATGAGCTTTTAGTCTTTAAAAGTGCCACAGGACTCCTTTTGTATATAAAATAACTGTATTTAGATAATTACCCCCTCACCAGTGTAAAAATCTTGCGCTAAAGCAAGCACAGAGTGGTCACTTTTGCAAGTGCCCTCAGACACTGCAGTGAGCAGTGGCAGCCTAAAAGCCCTCTCACGGAAAGGCCCAGCTCTCTTACGTCTCCCCCGCATCCAGAGGCATCAGACTTTCCGGCTCACACGGGATGCTCACTTGCAGCTACTGCGGCCCTTTTCAGCGAAACACACCGCCTGCTGGAGCACATGCCTTAAAAAAAATCCCAAGGATAGTAGGATTTTTGTGGCGGGGGAAGAAGGCATCTGCTCCTGGGGCTGCCCTACTTCTTCTGGGTCAGTAAGGAAGAAGCAAAGAAGCTTAGAGAGAGCGTGTGGATAATACACGTGATTCGCAAGTTGCACCCACACTGCCGGAGCAACTGCAAGCTGCAGCGGCTTTCCAGCTCGGTGCTTCTCCCCTCACCGTGCAAAGGGCCCGGCCAGCGCGTGCAGCAGACCCGCTAGGCGGCTCGTGCCAGCTCGGGTGCAGCCGCCACTGTTGCTGTTCTCCCTCCCCCCCCTTCCTATTGCACATTCTCTCCTGGCGGCGGCGCCCCACTTTGCAGCAGCCCCACAGTCCAGCGGCACCCGCAAGAGGAACATGGCGACAGGGAGCAGCGGTGGGGAGCGGAGCCTGCTCTGCCTGGCAGCCTTGCTGCTTCTCGCCTGGAGCCCCTATCCGGCGGTCACCTCCAGGACGCTGCTGTGGCACGGGGGGGCTGCAGTACCCCGGCCTCAGGACCGAGGCTTCGCCTTGCTCCAGGGGCCATCGCTGACCCCGGGTGACAGAGGGACGGGCAGGGCAGGCGAGTGGCTCCAACCACGGAGGAAGAGGAGCGCTGCGGAGCAGCCGGACTCGCCCATTAAGGTGTATGGACAGGTGAGTAGCTGTGCAACACCCTCCCCAGCTGCAGGTTTATGCAGCGGCCTCCCTTGCAGGATTCCCCCCACTGCACGCCTTGCTCCAGCACCTCCTCTCCCCATTGTGAAAAGGAGCCTCGCGTGCAATTAGGGGCATGTTGTGTTGTGTGCAGCCGATGGCACGCGTGCCTTGCATCACATTTCCCTTCCCCTTGCAAAGGCAGCGCTGGGGAACGGGTCTCACTGCTGCCCTTATATAGGGGTTGGTCAAAGCAAAGCATGCAGTATTCCCCCTCCCTCCCCCGCCATCGTTTGCACGCACTCATTCTAACTAGGACCGGAGCATCCTGCGGTTGCGCTTTCTCTGTCACCTCTCCCACCCCACATAACACCAGACCCTCCTTCCACGTTGCGGGAGCTCGCCCCCCATTTTTCAGGAAAGGTAGCTCGGGTAACGCACAGTTGCCGTTAGAGGCAAGCGAGCGGTGTGATGCGTTGCTCCCTGGTTGGACTAAACTGGGAAAGGGTTTATGTCGATATTTCGTAGCTAGAACCAAACAAAGCAGAACGGAGCGTTGCATCATTCTCCTGCAAAGCACTCAACATTGCTCTTTTGCAATAAAATCACCCTGCGGGCACCCTCTTATCAAAGAATTTAGATTGCAATGGGCGACTATTTTATTGGAGTGGGTAGTAGAGGGCTGCTGCTATAGGAAGAATACCTTGTCAGCTGCAGTACAGTTTAGCTGATCTTGTAAACAATCTGCATTGGGGAGATGGCTTCCTGAGAGTGTCTTATCATCAAGTAATCAAACTTCCTCTTGAGGAGTTGCTTAAAAGAACCGTGTTGCTACTAAAACAGTAGGCTTGGTGCATAACTTCAAGGAGATTGGTCTTGGTTTGTGGTATTAACAATGGTGATGGGACACTGCATTGCCTACATGTAGATAAAAAACTAAAATTTCAGATAGAAAATGTGTAGTAGTTTTAACTCAAGGGCCCAGGCTCTGTTCTGACACTGGATGCTATACAAAAAAATCTACTCCCACAAAAATTGTGCCCAGTCCCAGTTTGTATATTAAACATTACCCTTTTGCTTTGAGCAAACAGGTATGTGGGTGGCCTTTTTACACTGACAGGATGTTACACTGACAGGTCATTATAAACTGAAAGCCTGGGTGCTGAAAGTTATGCAGCCTAGTTGGTGTCCTGAAATTACAGTTTTGAGTAACTAATGACAGATTCTGGACACAAACACTCCTCCCCCTCCAGTTTGTAACCCAAAACACTTCCAACTCCATCCCTGGCACGACATGTATTAGACTAGAGACTGCTTTAGTCACATGTGCCAGCAGAACTCAGTGAGCACCTTTCAATTTGAGTCATTTAAAAGTTAGCAATAGATAAATACACAAGAGCCAGGCCCCCTAAACAGGGTAGCATCCTCGACAGCAATGGTTCGCAGACGTTTTGTATTGGTGACCACTTTCACACAGCAAGCCTCCGAGTGCAACCCTCCCCCCAAAATTAAAAATGCGTTTTTTTATATTTAACACTCTGATAAATGCTAAATTTAAACTCCCTGTTGCTTAAAATGGATTTACCTTTTCTCACTGCTTTTGGCTGGGCTTGGGGTTATTGACTTCCCCACTCCTGGCTGGGCTTAGAACTTGTGACCCCAACATAATCAATGTCGCGACCACTGGAGGGATCGAGAGCCCCACCTTGAGAACCAGTACTCTAGTCTACAGAACAAATAAGGAGTCCTGTGGCACTACAGAGTTACCTTCCTATTACAAGTTAGGTCCCTTCTTTAGGGAATGACTATGGGGAGAGGGGATTTCATGGGAAGTGAGTCACTGTTTTATATAACTATAAATGCACATTTTGACTGGGTAAAGGCATTTTATTTAGACTGAACATACATCTTAGCAGAGCTTTGTATTATGTGGATGAGTGATTTACCTTTAGTATTTCACTTATCATTCCCACCCTTCTGCCTTAAAAGAATCTTTAAGAATCCACCATATGACAGATCTGCCTTCCATCAGCCTCTGGGGTTGTTTCTGAATAGTGTTGAAAAAGGGTGGTGTGGAGCTCCAGTAAGAGCATAGATGTGTTTCATTGGTTCTTATCCTGGCTCCAGTTTTAATACTGAACAAGTTTCAGTGCATTGACCACAGATTGACGAAACTCTTTTTGAAAATGACAGCAGTCACTTTAAACAGAGACAGAAAAGGTGTGTTACAGTGCAGCTTGCCAGACGCAGCCATGAAGCTAACATAGCAGTTTGTCCAATTTACTAAAGCATAGGCCTCATTATATTAAGTTATTCAAGTGATGGTCCTTCCTTGGACTTGCTTCTGAACCATATCTTAGCTCACAGCTCCTTAGGGCAAAAGTAGCTAGCCCCCACTGAGCATTGCTTCATGTTTCAGTCTGGGTTTTGCCAAATTGAGAAATCTAGTTTTCCAACATAGTCTAGCACTTAATACAATTTCAGTTCTTCACATCTTAGATATTTTTACTGATATTCTGAAGGGCGAATCCAGATGCAGGATGTGGAATGGGATCTGCTGATCCATCCCATTTGAAGTAGAAGATACAGACTTCGGCACAGTCAGGTCTGCTTTAGTTGTGAAGCCAGAGATGAGAAAGTTGGGGAAAGCTGCTCTGAGGCCATTTCTCCCAACATCTAGTTTTGTTGCTCAAAAGAGCAGCTCGTACACTTCTGAAATGCAGCTTGTTGGCTTCCCTGACACTTACTGGCTATGTCTACACTTGTAAATTAATTAGAATTAAGGAAGTTTAATTCGAACTAATTTAAGCCTTGGCCACACTAGGCTTTCATTAGTTCGAATTAAGGTCAATGTAATAAATTCGATTGCTTAGTTCGAACTAACCCTTAATTTGAAATAGTTAGTTCGAATTAAGTCAATGTAGCCATATTAGTTCGAATTAACTGCTTCGTTTGAACTAATCGGCAGATTGACCTTCATGCAACTGACTAATTCGAACTAAGCAAGTACCCTGCATGGACATGGCTAGTTTGAACAAGCATTCTAGTGGGGTCATGCTAGTTCCAATAAAGTTAATTCGAGCTAACTAAAATTAGTTCAAATTAGTTAGTTTGAATTAACTAATTTGAACTAGCTTTTGTAAGTGTAGACATAGCCACTGAGTTGAAAAGCACACAATGAGGTCATTTTAGGAGAACCTGACACCATCTTTCACCTTTGGTTTCACTGTTCTATCAATCCCCACTCAGGCTTTCATTCAGCCCTCCCAAACAGCTCCTGGTGGAAAAAGTCTTTGCAGCAGTTGGCAATGTCAGAGATTGAGGTAGACTGACCGCAGTAATCCCAGGACCAACCAAACCCGGACAAATAGGAAGCAGTGGGGGTTATTCAGCAAAGTTCCAGTTCATTTGGCCTTGTTGGCTTTCATTTTCAGTCTTTGCCTGCAGAACTGAATCACTCATGCTAGCAGCGTGATACACAGTTTGAGGCTTGAGTTTAACATCTTGCCCTTCCAGTGCAGCAGAACAGGCTTTGAGAAATCTAAGGCCAAAGTTCCGGATACCAGCAGGAGAACATCAGCTTGAAACTCGGTTTCAAAATGAAGTTTCTGGTACAATCTTGCAGTTTTAACTATGGCATTTCCTCTTTTTTAATGTATTCTGTCCCCTGTTACTACCTCAAAGAGAGGGAATTGACTAGCTTTGCAATTGGGGAAAGAAACTGGGGGATCTGGGGATACCCGAAGTTCTGTCCAGTGGATCAACTTAACGGAATATCTGTCCCTCAGTCATGGGTGTTTCTCATAAAAAAGGGTCAGCATCGAGTTTAGACTCCAGCTGAGTGGAGTACTTCGGCTTGATCAGTCCAAGCCTGCTACAGTAAACAAAACAAAGCAAACACACAGTCCTGCTTCTGTTCTTATTCACGATACCTTCTGACAGTTGCATAGCTGGCAAAATTTCATGCAGGCCCCATCCAGCAATAAGCTTTCACTATGAGTTTGCTAGTCCACTAATAAGACCTTCACTCCTTTGGATTCTTTTTGGCTTTAACAAAAGCAGACAGGCAGGGTGATTCTTGGGGGATGCATTGATTAATAAAGCCCAGTCTGACAGCCACACAATTTGGGATCTTTGCTAGTGGTCACATGTCACCTCTCACATGCCCATTTGTTTCTCTGGTAAGAAGTCCGGCTCTACCCTCGCCCACTCCAAATATGAGATAGAGAACCCAAAAGAAAATCTTTTTCATTGTCTCCCACGACAAATCGCTTTTGAAACCAGACACTGACTTCCTTCACCACATCAAGTTCAGACTCTTCATGTTGCCATGAAGGCCCTACCTCTTAAAGATGACCTTACTACATCCCTTGTTTTAGTGTCCTTTGATCTCCATCCCCCTGGCCATAATGCCAGCCTCAACATCCAATGTGTCCACTGGTCCCACTCCAGGGCCATGTATGAAGCCTCTTCCCCACAGTGGTCTGCAAAGCTGTTTAGCAATTAAGTTAAACAAAAGAAATGTAACTAATAAACTATAGGGCTGTCAGCATCTCAGTAAATTCTTTTAATACATATTTTTTGAGGGTAGGGTCTGTGTCCTCCTTGTGTTTGCATAACATCTAGCAGACTGAACCCTAGGTTATATAACCACGTACTAGGTCCCTCTAGTGAGATTAAAGCTGGGTTTTCAAAGAGTTAATTGGCCAAGGCAGGTGAGAGAAGTCACTTTACTCCCTCCTGTACCCCCCATCTAAAAAAACCTAGATAGCTTTTTAAAGAGTGTTGGAATATTTTTAGCTGGGTTATGCAGTACCCTTGTCAATTACAAAGCGCTGTCAGAAATATCAGATTGATAGGTTTCACCCACTGTTTTTAGAAGGGGCGGGGGGAATTGAAAGGTGAGGGAACTTGCTGACAGCCATTCTGCAGTTGAGATGCAGAGCTGAGATTAGATTTAAGGAGTCCCGGGCTAGTGCTCCATGCTCCATCGACTAACGGCATTTTGTTGTATTTTAAACTTGATCACAAATCAAATTCTGTTGCTTTGTTCAAAGGGAAAATAGCCCTGCAGCTGCAGAAATTCCCCCACCCCCCCTTTTTTTTGGTAGCAGTCTGATGGCGAGTGGGGGGAGGAGGAGGAAAGGAGATTGTGTTTAGATTTGATGATGTGGGTAGGGAGCAGTATTTTTGAAGGGTATAGAAATCTGCTTCGCAGGGCACATTCCATCCAACTATGTGAATGCAGAAATCAATTTCACTACATTTGAGATGAACCATGCTTAATTTTGACCTAATTTGCCAGCCCATCAGTTACGGTCTTTCCAAGAACAGAGTTTAACCTTCTAGTGTCCAGTATTCATTGGAGTCTAGTACAAATAATTTATTACCTTTTGAGCATTAGGCAGTGTCTGGATTGTCAAATAACTTGTCTGGTCAGAGAGGCTTACTTGTAACAATACAGAAAATCAGCCCAAAAGCTCCATTTCCCAAAGAATGGCTTGACAATCATTACAAGTACCCAGCTCGCATCAATCAATTACCAAAAGTGGTCAGTATCATCCCCACTGTACAGATGGTGCCATGAAGGTTTGATTGATCGAAGGACACACAAGAACGACCATAGTGGATCAGACCCCTGGTCTATCCAGCCCATTATCTCATCTCCAACAGTGGCCAGTACCAGAGCTTGAAATGTACTGAAGAGGGCAATTTGGAGAGATCCATTCCAATATTCTTCTGGCTGCTGGCAATCCTAGGTTTAGGTCACCCCAAGCATGGGATTACACCCCTGAACATCTTTGCCAATAGCCATTGATGGACCTATGCTCCATGAACTTTTCTAGTGTTTTTTTTTTTTTTAAACTTAGTTATACTTTTGGCCCTCAACATCCCACGGCAATGAGTTCCAGGTTAATTGTGTATCGTGTGAGGAAGTACCGTTCGTTTAAAACCAGCTGCATATTAATATCAGGTGATCTCTGATTCAATATTTCATGAAAGGGAAAAATAGGGTAGATAGCACCCAGGAGGCCAGCAGCAAAGACAGGACTACAAGTCCATTAAGTCTTTGTCCACTGATCTAGCCACTAGACAACACTGCCTTTAGAAGTTTCACCTTAGCATTGCAGCCAGCGCTCTAACTTTCTCCCTTTATATTCTGTCCTCACCCTTAGGTTGTTTGTGGGAAGAGGTAGCCTTATCTTTGCCCTGATGTTTGCTTTATACCGAAACTTGGCCAGGGAGATATTTACTTGGGAACTGTTTACTTGGTCACAGGAGTTTCTGCTGTTCCAGTTAAAGCGGGTGGGGAGAAGCATTCAAGGTTTCCTTGTATTTTTATTATGCCATAGCAGGTTCCATTGTTGAGCAGTGATCTAGCATGGGGGGGAAATTTTTCTCTTAGTTACACTGGAAGAAATCAGCAGTAATGCTGGGGCAGCCAGTGGTGCTGCTCTAGCTACATGGTTCAACCCTGTCTCCTCCCGCAGGAGTTCTTAAAAAAATATTTAGCTACAATCCTAGGAACATAATGGCCACAGCACCTCTATGGGGGCTGTAACTCACATGGAGCCATCTCTAGAACATACAGCCAAACCTTAGCTTTCCCTGTTCCCATTATCTGAAGGCCAATTACAGTCCCTGGGATTGCACAGACACCCTCTCCACTCACAGAGACACTGCTTTTGCTGGGTTACTGAGGGCACCAGGAGCATAACAAGAGTTTGAGGGAGCTGGACTCTAACAAGGTGTCATTTCCCTCTGCTGAGCTGGGAACCGATCTTGTCCCCATCTTTGTAAATGCCTAAGGCTTCAGATACGCGGGGCCCCCCCCCCCCCCCTTCAACAGACGAGTTTGTAGGGAAAGTTTCTGACAGCTGAGCTATGAAGAGCAAGGAGAAAACCAATGATTTAACTTTAAGAGCATTACACTAACTTGATACAGAGTTCTTTGAAATGAATCATCCCTATTTCATATTGGTGCTTTTCAGGCACTAGTGTTTGCAACCCGAGCTACAAGAAATGCTGCTGCACACAGCACAGATGGTGTTTTGAATCATCATGGCAGGGACAGACAGAGCTACTTGGAAGCAAAACAGAAGGTACAGTGATGGAGGTTAGGAAGAAGTTAACCTGCACAGGAGCCAGCATGGAGACTACATTAAAGTTCTCGCTCCATCTTAATCCCAGCACTCTGCGTAGGTGTTGCAGAAGTCTCAGAATTGGGCAGAAGGAAGGGGTGTGGGGGATTCTTACATACCAGACATACTGCAAGTCATACATTAAAAGACAAGAGAATTAGAATGGCCTTCCCTCCTAGTCCCCTTGCTACATGTGACGAGAGTTTCACTTTCTGGCCCTCTAGATAGTAGCATACAGGGAAGCTTATTCAAAAGCTTGTTTCAAGTCTCATAACCAAACTCTAAAGCATTGAGTTGTTTTCTACAAGATTTTCTTTTGTAATTGATGAGTGGTAAAGGAAGCACATGAGGACGTCAAGTGTGAGATATCACGTGTAACTGAATATTTAAATATTTAAGAGGAGCATAGTGGAATGAATATGCACGTTAGATACTATTATGTTGTATTTTTAAAGGGACACAAAAATCTTGTCAGTTGACACCTGGAAATCTAATCAGTTTCAGACACTTTGCTGGCCCCGCCTCAAACCAGTCTGCTTTTGAGTGTTTTCTCCTGCTGTTATCCTGGGAAAGGTCCACAGAGAGGACTCAAGAGTGTGTTGCCAAAGTGACTAAAGTAAATAAACAGAATAGAGAAAACTTGTATTTTTCATTTGAGATCATACTTGTAACAAGGTTAAATGCTTCAGATCAGTGAACGAGAGGTATTGTTTCCTTTTAACTTAAACATACAAAGCTGTCAACCTTGTAAATTACTCCTTTTGTTGCATTATTTTGAAGCCTAGGATTAACAAAATTTGTGTCAATTTCACATTCTAGAAGAGATGCATACAAAACAGGAAAAATGTGATCAAATACTTAATGGAAGCCCATTTGTGCAGTGCAGGTTTTACGAAGTGGATAGCAACTGCTTCCAAGTGTGTGTCTCAACATTTTCATTAATGAAGTTGGCTACAGAGGGGGTTGGGGCCCATGCTGTTGGAGTCATGTAGTCAGACTGCTGATTCATAACAGAATGAACTCAGTGATGCAGATTTAGCTGACTGAGTGCATTAAGAATAGCTTTAATGGTAGGTATTCAGCCATCGTTCCATTTGTGTACTTTAAAGTATTCTTACACCTAGACATTTGTAATTTTTTTTTTTTTAAATTAATTTTAGTGCTAGTGAAGTTTCACCAGTGCTGCGTCAATCATGGTCTGGCAGAACTATATGTAGCATTAGGAGCAAGCCTGTGTTCCATTGAATCCTTGGTGCTGCTGCTGGTACAGTTAGCAAAGGTGCCAGTCAGTGCCGACGTTTGCCTTCAACAAACGAAGTTAGTTTATTTCAGAGCTGCGCTGGTTTAATCAAACTCCCCTACTGGGTGCACTGGTTCAACCTGCCCTGTGGCCACACAAAATTGCACCCGCTTAACTGAAGTTGATTTTTAAAAAGTGACAGTTTAAAGAGGTACAACTGTGTGTGCAAAACAGGCCCCACAGTAACTAAACAGCCTGATAACTTTTAAATATACAAGACATCTGAATAGCAGTATTTTGTAGTTGTTGGAAGCACTAAAGTTTGGTGCAAAAAACCCCAAAAAACCAAAGGATGTCGAATCACTACAAACATTCTCCTGTCCCCCCCACAATCAGTGTCATCCTATAGAGCAGGTTTAAATAGATCAGAATTTGGCTTGACTTATCTATGGGGATACGTGCGTTATCCAGTGAAGTAAGAAGAAAGAATGCTGGATGCCAGAGGCTGCACTAGAAGTGCTGAGCATCTGAGATTACCCCTTGAACAGAAGGGAACAAAAGGAGGGAGTAATGAAGATGCCCAGTGGCTGTTTCCCTGTGCTGTTTTGTAGGTCTACATTAGCAATTACCTGTTTGTAAATTTGCATGAGACCGTGCTTCTTTATGGAACTGCTGGGGTGGACACCTTGTTGCTCCTGCTAAGTCAGTTGTTCCAGTTGTAAAGGTGCTGTTAGATAGAGAAGAGGGGGAAAAAATGCTGAAGAGACCTACTAGAAAATTGCTACATTAACTACACATACAGGAAGATTTTCAGTGCATTGTGAGTTGATTTTTTTTCATTTCTGACCTACTTTTAGTAACTGCTGTGTTAGAGAGACAGCAATTAGAATTTTATGCCTATTTCATACCCACTTAATCACTTGGTAAAGACCAAAACACATCCCCACTTAGTGGGATTTATACAAATGCTGTCTCCCTTAAACAGCAGACTTTGCCATTCCCTCTCATTAGGCTAAATCAGGTCCTGGGGAGATTTCCCCAATTAAGCAGAGCACTGTGCACTCTGGCATATGAGGAATTGCCAAGTTTTAAAAGGTTTTATCTGATGGAGGTGCCCTTGCAAGGAAAGTTGGATTGTTAGCTTCAGGGGTAACATAAACCTTAATTTACAGGTACCTTCACAATTCACATTACATTAGAAACACTCAAGTGATAAACATCAGACATTACCAACCTGGGGCCTGACTCCATCCAGCAAACTAGAGAAAGAAGGTTCAAAGTCCCATTACTAATCCCCACAGCCATTCAGTTCCTAGTAAATCTGTTTCTCAGGATCATAACAACATTGTACAGCAACAGATTAAAAAGGTCTCTCCACAGAGAATCAGAAGACTAAGAATAATAAAAAGCAGAAGCTGAGAGAATGCTTAAAACCTGGGTCAGTGCTGCAAAGAAATTGCAGAGTGAAAAAGGGAAAAACTCATTTGCCAAATGCCCCCCTAATAGCTCAAAACGCCTAAATGCTAATTAATCCTAAAACTCTCACTACATAGCTCAGCACTATGATCCTGCTTAGAAAAACCTGACCAGTCTCTGTACAGCCGTTTAGCCTCTATATAAAGGCTCTGCCTTCAATAGACTTGTAAGAGGGTCACCTGGGGCCTGATTGGCTGATGTCAGTAATGAAACTCATCTGTCTTCCCTCCATCCCAAACATAGTTCCCCTCCCAGCCTATTCCTCAGGAATTTGGCCTAGAGTCTAAGGTATTTAGGCACCCAATTCCCATTGGTGTTCTGGGCAAGGTATATGACCTAGCATAATTTGAAAGACCCAGTGAGGATTGTTTCTGTCTGTAAAGCGGGGTGAGGTGCTGTGCCCCACAGACCATATGGGACATATAGCCTATGGCAGTCCTGTCTTCATCCAAATTTGCCCCAATATAAAGAAAAGGGCACACAAAAATGCATCTGAAAATATCCTCAAGCAGAATCCAGCTGGGACTAGAACATTCTCAGTGGAGGGGACCCAGCTAGGAAACACTTGCAGAGGAGATCAGGTGCATCCAGAATGTGACTAACTACCCTCTTCAGAAAAGCCAAAAGGCCATAAGAATGACACACCACTGACACCCTCTAAACTCTTTCCAACATTCAGTTTAAAAAAAAAAAAAAAAAGGAAATCACTAAACTCTATTCCCCAAACAAAACATTAAATTACCCTACCTCCAGCCAGAGCTGTTACCTCAAGGGAGAAGAAGTACCAGAAAATTCATGAACTCCATTGGAAACTTTGCAGTTGCTGTTGATTTTAGGTGGCAGGTGCCTAGACACTACAGGGATGGGTTGTGGTGTAAAAACACCAAGGTTGAGGTTTTGTTTAATCCCAAAAGGTTTCCATTATATGTCAGTGGTGAGGGAGGAGGTTTTTGGGAATGCATTAGCAGGCTAAATCCAAACCTCTGATTCAATCACTTGAGCACTTTTGGGGTGCATGAGAGCCTGACTTTTAAACTTGGCATCAATTAGTAATAATACCCCCCTCCCCCACTGTGCTTCCCAAATGTTCTTCAGCACATGGGACAGCTCAGTCCCCAAGTTATCTGTGTTCTACACGGATTCCATCCCCCACCCTTTGCTCCTGAATATTATTGCCACTGCAACAAAAGCATGTGGGAATTAAAATGCCATAGCGAGCTATTTATGCTAAGAGAGGGAATCGTGCATTTCATGTTCCCTGCGGTGATACTTTGTGTGTGTGTGTGAGAGAGAGAGAGAGACTCATTTTGGGTCTCGTCCACATGTTGTCTCCACGTTTGGCCTTTGGTAGGTTGAGCGGTCCACTGACCCGCCTTATATAGGGCCTGATTTTCTTTGCTTTCTTGGAGTGTGCACCATAGTATCACTTGAATTACCCTTGTTGATTGGCGCTAGACTTGGAATGAGGCATAGCTGATGACGTCATCGTGGCAGAATTGGGCCCCAAGTTATTGTTAGCACTGTACAATGATTAACACAGTGCCTCTGTGAAGTACATACTTTGACCCTCTTTGTACAGCACTGGCGAGTGGAGGGGAACTGAGGCACAGCACTGCTATGCATTCAAAGTCCCAGCCACACAGTGAGTCACTGAGATGGCTGGACCTAGACCTCACATGTTCTGCGTCTTCTCTGGCATGTGCTGTACACTTGACCACCCCAGCGCTTTTATTCATCAGCCACCGTGTGAAGTGGCTGCTTGCTTTATGTGCAGCTGATACTGTTCGCTGACCTACATCGCTTCAGCATTTTCTGGCAGGATGCTTTGGCTCAGCCTGCCTGTATCAGAGGGTTTCTCCTATTGATAGGCAGTGACTCAGCAAGGGGGCATATGGGAGTTGGTCACGTGACTGTCGCCAGGTCAGCAGCACATTTTTCCCTCCGCTTTTCTTGCATGTTGCTATTATGTAAGTGTAGTTTTGAGCATTTTTATTCCATTCTTTTTTTCCCCCCAGCAGAGCTCTCAGGGTAACAGGTTTGTGTTTTAAAGGCTTATTTTCTGGTTGCTAGAAGAGTCTCCAGCAGCCATACATCAGGCTGCAGTCCTGCTGTGGTCTGGGGAGCTCTCCCATAATAAAGAATGCAAGTCTGGCCCTGCAGTTTTTTTACAGTTCTCCAATTCCCTGAGCCTGTGTCTGCATCGCCCTGCAGTGCATGGAACCATTCTCAGGTGCACAATGGATGTAAAATGCAAAGTTGAATGATGGTCATGCCCTCGCATTTTACATGTCTGTAAATGACTGCACAAGGTGGGCAATATGGGGGGGAAGTACTGTGGGTTGAGTCAAACTAGAAGGTCACATCATCCCTTCTGGCCTTGGAATCTGTGAACCTGCCTGCCCTTAATAAGCTGAGTGTTAACAGCCATTGCCAGAAATAGTCCTAAGGTGGCAGTGCTCATCTGGGTGGTGAGAAATTGCCTGCTTCTGGGGGAAGGCAGTAGCAGCAGGATCAGTGCTGTGGGAGGGCTTTGCTGTGAAAACAGAGGGGTTTTCAGTCCAGTCAGATTTACCATGTCTCTCCTAAGGTGTGTGTTGAATGGCAGCATATGTGGCTGTCAGTCTCTCCCCTTTCATTGGTATCAGGACTCCCCCGGGTATAATTACTGGCTGCCATCTGACATAATGGTGATAGGCCAACTTTCATACACGGCCCCCTGGAGAGACGGAGAACAAGGGAGCTGAGCTGCACAGTGGAATTGGGTGGGTCTGGGTCACAGCAACCTTTAAAGGTTTTTTGAAAGGAAATACTCTTGGCTTTCTCCTTGGCTGGTTCAGGATCGCATGTAGTGTTTGCATTGTTCTAAAGAATGGTTTTCTTAAAAAAAAAAATTGGCATGAGCACTAGCCTGAAGAGAGTGGACACAGCCCCCTGCTGACTGGAATCCTGTTATCCATAGAACAGGTAGCCATGGTGTCAACATGGCTCACCTCTGCCCACTGAAAACCCCCAGCAGGGGGAAGAGGATGACTCTAGTCAATTCCAATCATTAAAGCCCTGATCTAGCAAAGGATTTAATTTCATGAGTGGTACACGGAAATCAATGGATTGGCCCATGTGGTTAAAGCCAGGCCTGTCCTTGGAGGGGGACCAGTTTTGAAGGCATTCTTTTGTGGGATTTACCACAATAGTAGAAGAGCAACACCAGACTCATGGAAATGACTATCTGATAATTACCACTCCCCCTCCCTATTCAGAAGATGGATCTGTATGTGAACAGGAAACCTCGGGAATTATTGAGCTGTGCCAAAACCTCAGTCGCAGAGCTGTCCAGTACTCCAAGGGCATAGTCCTAAAACCAAATGTCTGCATATTTGTCTCTTGTCAGTTACCCTGAAGGCGCTCTTTCTTATGTGAATTAAATCAGTGCCTGCAAACACTTTTCTCCACCCTTGCACCTTCATAGAAAGAAATGGACTCTTGTGGGAGCTATTCACCTGTTTCTATGTCCAGTCTCCAAACTAACCCCCATTATAAACATTTTGTTTGTATTTCAGGTCAGCTTGAACGATTCTCACAATCAGATGGTTGTTCACTGGGCTGGAGAAAAGAGCAATGTGATTGTGGCATTGGCTAGAGACAGCCTGGGGTTATTGAGGCCCAAGAAGAGTGATGTAAGTATGTGTATTTGGGGGTTTTTTTATTACAGAAAGAGCCTTGGAAGCATTTTTGTGTGAGTAGATATGTTTGTATCTAATCTTCCAATTGGCAAAAGCCTGCCTTTCTGTTATATGCTTGAAAGAGGATGTCCTATTCATCTGAACTCACAGTATAACACATTTAAAGTTTCTTGCTCAATCGATTCAAATTCTGCTAGGGATGACTCCACCCAGGAACTGCTGCAGCAGCCCACATTGAGCCCTAATGATCTTGGCACAGCATTGATTGTAAATTTCCTTTGCTGGGCACTGTTAACATTTCATAGGCGACAGGAAGCTGAGACTTGACTTAGACTTTCTTCGATGTCTTTTTCCTTGTGGGAAGGGGGATCTGTCACTCATCAAAGTATGACAAGCTTCTGAAGTCAGTGGTTCCTTCCAAGATCTGCAAAGATCCCATGTCTCCATGCTGGATTCTAGTTCCCTGTGACTTCCTTCACGCCCTGGACGTCATGCTAGCTGCTATCCCCACAACTTCCGTGAAGGACATTCCATGGACTCTAATAGAAAAGTTACTGAGTTAATGTAGAGGAATATGGCTCAAATATGAATACACTATTAAGCTTCCTTTGGTACTTTGCAGTGTTTATCTGGCCATCAATGTGATTGTGGCACACTGCTTCTTACTTCACTGTTTTAGTTCATTTCTGTTTAAGTGAGTTTAGTATGGGTGAAAGGTGGCAGCCTGAGAGCTGCAGAAAATGTAGCTTTCTCTTCTTAGCTACTGCTGCCGAGCGAGAGCAGCACAGGACTCACTAAACTGGCCCCTGCCAATGTTCTTCAACCCGGATCTGGAGGGGAAAGACTGGCATTCATTCTCCCTGCCTCATTAAGTCACTGGCCTCTCAACTCAGCCTGCCAAGAAGAGTGAGCCGAGTGCCAATTGTGGCAGTTACTGTATGGTGGACATCTGCCCAGAGTGAACTCATATGAGACCCTTTCCAGTGCATTTCACATGGCCCACTGAGCAGGAATCGCTTGGCAATTACTTCTGGTTTATACCACCTCAGACTTGATTTGGGCTGGTGCAGCAGATGTCCTTGAAAATAAAAATCAGAATGTACTGATTACAACTTGTGGGCCAGATTCACTGTAGTCATGTGCACTTGTGAAAAGCAAGTGTGAAACTCAATCCTGGTCAAAGGAGTAGCACTTGACATTTGTTTTGCATTGGCACCTGCAGCCACTTCAGGTGTAGGGCAGGGGCAAATGAGTGTAATGCGGTGGTATCCACACACACAACGGCAAATACCACATTTCCTGTGATAAATTCAACTACTCTGGGTGGTAAATGGTGACCAGCCCCCTCCTAATGGGAAAAAGCCCTATATCCCATTCCCAGGCAGGCACCTAGGCAAGCCATTCCTCGCTACAGAGATACGTAAATAATTGTAAGCTCTTTGAGGCAGAGACTGTCTTTTTATTCCGTGTTTGTATAGAACCTGGGCAATGGGATCCTGGTCCATTACTGGGGCTGCTCAGTGCTGTGGTCAATCAAATAATGAATAATATTCATGGATATGTCAGTGCCTGCATTGATGTTGGCTGGAGAGAGGAGTTAGTTAGCTGCTTGTCTGTTCTACCAGTTGGATTAAAAACTATTGCAGTAGCCTGCTTAGATAAATGACTTCAGCACTGTAGTCAATGTAGAATTGTCTTAGAAAGAGAAGGTGGGTGAGGTAATATATTTTATGGGACTGACTTCTTTTGGTGAGAGAGCCAAGCTTTCGCACTACAAAGACTTGAAGAAGAGGCCTGTGCAGCTTGAAAGCTTGTCTTTTTCACCAACAGAATTTGGTCCAGTAAAAAAGATTACCTCATGCCCCTTGTGTCTCTATCTTGGAGCCAACATGGCCACAACAACACTGCAGACAATATTAGCTTAGGCTTTTATGGCCTTGTCTTCTGGCACACAGCCTGTGCAGTGTTCAAATCACATTATGTTATAGCCTCACTCAATCTTTTCCTTTGTATATTACCTTCGGTTTCCAGCACCCTTATTGTCCACAGAGAGGAGAGCAGACTCTGTCCCTTCTGCATCCTGTGTATTTTTCCACAGTTGGGACTGCCATCAAGGAAATTAAATCTTTGTCTCCATAACAGCAGGGGCTCTTTCCTTTGCAGGTTTATGTGTCCTATGACTATGGGAAGACATTTAAAAAAATATCTGAGAAGTTCAACTTTGGTGCAGGCAACACCAGCGATATGGCCATCTCACAGTTCTACCATAGCCCCGCTGACAACAAAAGGGTAAGAAATAAACAAGCATGAATAAATATAGCCTCTTCATCATACAAAATTTGTACAGCTTTAATGAGCCCAGTGTACAGATGCTTTATACTGGTATTGCTGTTCCCATCTCTGAAGGGGAATAAGCTAATGGTGTATAAAGACACCTTTATATCAGTGTAACAGTATCCACACAAGGGGATGTACCAGTGTAACGATAGCAGTAAAAATTCACACCCCTAATGGAAAATTCACACCCCAGCACAAACCTTAAATAAGTTACATAAATAAAAGTTTTCTCTCTCCAGTTTTAAGCCCCTCTTAAAAGCACAGTTCTGAAATGGTGGCTGTACTTAACCTTGTCAATTCTGTTTGTGGTTCTCCCCAATTTGTGTCTGTCCTTAGTCTGTGAACTATTATAACAACTACATACCTATATAGTAACTATACTGCCTAATTCTTATGTAGCACTGCTAAAGAGTAAATCTCAAAAGTGCTTTACAAAGGAGGGCGGTATCATTATCCCCATTTTACAGAGGGGGAAACTGAGGCTCAAGAGCATTACAGTGACTTGCCCAAGGTAAGACACAGACCAGTGGGATAGATCCCAGGTCTCAGTCCACTGCTCTGTCTATTAGACCACGTGATCTGCTTAGATGTTTTTAACGGGGCTACCTTCCATACACGTCAGGAAAGAAGCCAGCAGATTGAGTGTACTCCTCCAACTGCAAATGAAAATAGTTTGTCTTAACATTATGCTCCTGATCTTTTTTTTGTTTGTTTGTTTTTTTAAATAAGATCACTCAGTGTTTGCAGGAAATATCTCCAACATTTACAGCAGAGAAAACATTTGTCTCTTGGGAGTTATAAATTGAATTGAATTAAAAAAATTGACTGACTGTGTTCCTAGGAAAAAATACATACCCAGTAATTTTAGTTTCTCTTCTAGGAGTCTAGACATCCTGGTTATTATTTTATGCCTTTTGTATAGCTCTGTAAAAGAAAACATTGTGTGAGAGAGTGGGTGGGCAAGCAGACACCAACTCCCTAATCCTCCTGCAGGGTTTACAGTCCATGGCACAAAGGAAGGCAGATGGAACAAACAAGACATCTGAGCTCAAATGCTTCCTGAGGGAGCGTTGGGTTAGTGGTTTCTTGAAGGTGGAGATGGGATGATGTGGAGGAAGGCTTGGAGAGAAGAACGGTGGAGTAGACCATGGAGTTCAACAGGTGTATAAGCAACAACTGTTCCCAGCCGAGGGAAGGTGCTAGATGCACCAGAACCTGTAAAGTTCCTCTGTGCTGGATGAGGGCCAGTCTCTGATCTAGTTCCATAACCCCTCTTTAACATGCAGCCTCACTCCACGGGACTTCTCTTGTATTGCTTTCTCTCAAGTGGAGCATGAACCCAATAACATTCATGTTCAACTTGCAAGCTCACCTCGTTGGAATGGGTTCACGATCAGTCAGCAAGACTTCACCCATCCCTAGTCTTATTTCCTGCCTTCCCTTGCATCCACCCCACTCCTGTGGTGGAAACTTCCTGTTTCCTCTGGGAAGTTACTCCACTGTGGGATTCCATTTAATTGTGCCCCAGCAGCCTCAAGTGAAAGGTTAGAAAAAAACCCCAATTCCCAGCCCTGAAAACTCACCCTGAGATCAGAGAGTCAGGTGGGAATTTTTCTGGCTTGTGTTTTATCACCCTAAAGCCTCTCTGACTTACAATGGGGACAAGACAGGACCAGAGCACTGCAACTGAGAAATAGAACAAGAACCTGTATCTCCAAGTTCTGCCTTCAGTTACACATGTGCAGCCTCCTTGTCTTCAGTGTAATTGCTACAAGTGTATTTGGCCTTGCAACTGAAACTAGTTACCAGTTCTGATGATGGTAGTGGTGAGGGCAAAGACTCCAGCTGGAGTGCTATCTTGATTCTGCAGTGCTTCCAGGCGTAAAAAGCACTAGCCCCTTCTCTTTTCTTTCCTGAGCAGAACTGAAACTAGTGTGTTTCTTGTACAGTAGCTGAGCCCCGAGGTGGTGCTCTTACCTCTTCCAAGTGCTAGTGTTAGTGTAGGTTGTATCATACCAAACATCAGAGGTGGCTCTACTCTGATCCTGCTAGCATGCGTATGGCACGTAAGGACGCATTCCACTGCAGATAGGTGGAGAGATGGAGAGAAAGTTTACTCTCCTGCACTGGCTTTGTACTCTGTATTCCACTGTTGATGACTTCCTTGTTCTGTACTGTTATATCATGTTCTGTTCTAATTCTCATGGGCTGACTGCGGTTTTGGTTTTTCTTCCTTCCTCTCCCCCCACTCTGCAGTACATCTTTGTGGATGCATACACCCAGTATCTCTGGATCACCACTGACTTCTGCAACAATATTCAGGGCTTCGCTATTCCATTCAGAGCCGCAGATCTCCTGTTGCACAGTAGGAACCCTAACCTTGTTTTGGGCTTCGACAGGTCTCATCCTAACAAACAGGTGAGGAACCCCAGTCTGTAGGAGTGCCAAGTCACGCTGCTTCTGTTGCTTTCTGAGTTCCTAAAATATTACATGCCTGTTGGAATGTTTGCATTGAGATGTGCTTGATACATATTGCACTGCAGGTGTTCTCTTTGCATACGGGGGTTGAGAAGAATTTGACAACAGCTGTCTGTGTATCCATCCATCATTTTGATAAGGCAGCTATCAGTGTGGGATCGATCTTCCATCCATACTCTGGCATGACAGTCAAACATGAGTAAACAATAATACTTCCCCGTGTAATGGTCTTCGTGGATTCCATGTGCCTGAGTCTGGAATTTCATTTTATAAGCGTATTGGTTGGCCTGTGTATGCGCGATAGCTCTCCTCATGCTCTGAATGGCGGGTGTGAATGGTGGTGTGGGCTGGTGCCTGTCCAGTGTCACATTCACCAAATTCCTGGGGCAGGAACTGAAACTCAGAAAATAATGGATTGAAAAGGCAGTGAAGCCCCTCTCAGCTCCAGCTTGGGGACTGCCCCTAAATCCATCTCAGTGGGCAATGACCCTCTAAGCAGGAGATGGGGAACGGAGAGTAAGGGTGTTAAGCCTAAGGAGAAGGTTTCACATGAGAGTATGGGGGCACTCTCAGAGATGCAAGGACAAGCCATCTTTGTTTAAAACTGCCCCAAAGAGAAAGGATCCCTCTCTAACCATGTCACAGGAGGGACAGCTAGCATGTACAGTCCCTGAGGACTTTGGCCTTCTTGGCAGGAGAAAAAGTTGCCAAGGGTATGCATCCAGCTGTTCCAAAATTGACTCGGATAGTGAATCCGCATCGAGCCTCCCAAGGTACATAAATTTTATAGAAGTGATGTTGGACTCAACCACACCAAGAATATCTACCTCTCAAAAGGTTTCAGGCCATGAGCGCCCTCCTACATCGGATCGCTATCAGAACTGTGATGAACTTGCCTTTCCCTCCTGCTCTGCATGCACATGCGTGATGCCGTTCGCCAGGCTTCATCTTCGCTGCCTGCGAGCATGGTTTCTCTCTGTGTACTCAACAAGGAGGGGCGACATAAATGGCAAGGGGACAGCTCCGCCCAAGAGTTTGGACACTCTCATCTGGTGGACGAAATCAGAGACGGTTCGAGTGAGGATCCCTTTCCTCACACAGACGCTCAAGGCAACCACTGTTACAGATATCTCCCTCTTGGGTGGAGGTGCTCATGTGGATGATCATGTGGCACAGATCACTGGACCCTCCGGGAATCCAGAAGGCACATCAATTTACTAAAACTCAAGGTGGTTGATTGAGCCTGTGCTGCCTTTCTCCCACTCATCCAAATGATATTTTATATAAACAAGGAGGGGGAATGAGATCTCTCCCTTTGTGCATCGAGGCAGTCTGGGGCAGCAAACATCATATGCCCCTATCAGCAGCATTGTTACTGGGTTGCAAAAGTCCTCTGCAGACAACGTGGGCAGACATGTCATGAATCAAAAATAAGAGATGCGCATTTCAGGTTCTCAAAGATGTCTTTGCCAAATGGAGAATGCTGGCCTGGGACCTTTGTCTTGCGGACACACAGGACGATTGCTTGGTACTGCTCTAAAGCAGTGCTGAGCAAGGGTTCTATGGGAAGTGCAGTTCTGATGTCCTGGAAGGGTTGCTGGGGGTACACTTTCCATCCTGTCCCATTGATCCCACAAGTTCTACAGACAATCCGCCAAGACAAAGCTTGAGTCATCCTGATTGCCCCAATTGGCTGAGACAGTTTCTATTTACCCATCTGCTGCAGCTCTCAGTTTGGCATCCCCACTTTTCTAACACAACGCAGGGGCAGGTACAAGGACTCCAGTCTGGGACTGCTGCAACTCAGAACCTGGTATTCGGATGAGCATCAGAGAAAGATCACTCGTGTTCCAAAAGGGTGCAATTTGTCCTCATCTAAAGCAGAAAGGCACCTCAGAATGCCTCAGTTTTGTAATATTGTCTCTCATTAAACCTCCCTTTGAGCCTCTAGCCACATGCCCTATGGCCTTTATGTCCATGAATGTGGCCTTTCTTATAACATCAGCCAGAAGAGTCAATGGCTATGTCTACACTTGCACTTTTAAGTCGACTTAGTGTGTCTACACTTAAAATTAAAGTCGACTTAAAGGGGAACTTACAAAGCCGACCTAGAGCGTCCACACTGGATGCTCTAGGTCGACTTTGTGGGGCTAGGGGGACCTTGGGTAGGTCCACGGTGGCAGGGGGTGCCCCCCTTGTGTGCAATGGGGCAAAGGGGGACAGGGACCCCGGCAGGGCATGTGGGCAGGGTGTGACGCTGTCTGGATTTAGGAAGCATTTATGATATTATTTTCAATGGCTATCTCATAAATGCTCTAGACAACAGAGTCCTGTGGCACTTTTAAAGACTAACAGAATTTGTTAGTCTTTAAAAGTGCCACAGGACTCTGTTGTCTTTCTACTATAGACTAACACAGCTACCCCTTTGGAATTTGACATAAATGCTCTATAATCCACAGGAACTATGTCATGTTTGGTATCAATAGAAAGGTAGTAATTTGCTGGGAATGATTATATAGTTTATGTCTAGGAATTCTATTGCGATTAGAAGTTAAAATTTGGTGTTATATCCATACTTTAACTTATGTTAAAACCATTGTGTCCTTAATATTTAGGAATGTTCCAGGACAATGGTCCCAGGGCGTTACCTGATGAGCCATTAAAGACATAAGGAATACAACCATTGTGCCTTAATGTTACCATCAGGTAACTCCCTGGGACCATTGTCCTGGCACATTCCTAAACATTAAGGACACAATGGTTTTAACACAAGTTAAAGTATGGATATAACATCAAATTCCAAACTTCTAATCCAAATAGAATTCCTAGACATAAACTATATAATCATTCCCAGCAAATTACTACCTTTCTATTGATACCAAACATGACATAGTTTCTATGGATTATAACATTTATGAGATATCCATTGAAAATAATATCATAAATGCTTCCCTAAATCCAGACAACGTCACACCCTGCCCACATGCCCTGCCCTTTGGGGGGCATGCCAGGCTCCCCTGTGCCCCCCCCGGCAGGGAGGGCATTGGTGTAGTCCTGGGGTAGCCCTAAGTTGACTTAGGGCTACCCCAGCACTACACTGGCTTAATTCGACTTTAAAAAGTCGAATTGAGCCTTAGGTCGAGTAGAAAGGTGGTTTAATAAAGTCGACTTAATTTTCATTAAGTCGACTTTATTTTGCTTAAGTCGACTTAAGCAAAGTGTAGTGTAGACACAGGGCCAATTAAGTTGGCTTAAGCCAAGCTTCACCCCAGATTCATCCCTAAAGTAGTTTCCAAGTTCCATATGAGCCAGGTCATTCACTTACCTGTGTTATTTTTTAACCTGCATGTGTTGGAAGAGGATAGATAGCGGTATTCTCTGGACATCCAAAGGTCTTTGGCCTTTTATGTACAAAGAACATTAGAAAGGCACCAAAACTCGTTTCCATAACAGAGCAATCAAGGGGTCAAGCTGTATTGGCTCAGAGTCTTTCAAAAGGAATCTTGCAGTGTTTTACTCTGTGTTACCAATTAGTTTGTGTTCCTCTGCCCAGAAGGGATGAGGGTTCATTCCACCAGGAGGCAAATTGCTTTGCCTGCATCTCTGAGAGACGGATCTCTACTGGAGCTATGTAGTGCAGCTCTTTGGAGCTCTGTGCATACCGTCAGATGTTACATCCATCCAGTAGTCATCTGTGAATGCAGCTCTGGGGAATGCAGTGCTCCAGTTAGCTATCACTTCTGTGTCCTCGCATGCAGCTCGTGTAACTACTTCTTGTTAATCCCCCAGCTGTGGAATACACATGGGCCATCGCTACAAGAAGAAATGGAGTTTACTTACTTGTGACTAGATGTTCTTCGACATGTGGCATCCCTATTTGTATTTTGCTAACCGTCCTCCTGCTGCGAATTGTTGGACTGCAGTACAAATGGGAAAGTGGCAAGCACCACATTTTATGCCCTCAGTTGGGAGCTTGAGGAGAGCTATGGCACATACATAGGCCAGCAAACATTCCTAGTAAAAATATTCTGGATGGAGAAATTTAGGCATATGGAAAGATTAAGAGTCTCACCCAAGATCACATAATGTGTCAGGGACAGAACCAGAGTGTAAACCCAGGAACTCTGACTTTCTGACCCCTTCTCTAGGCACTGGGTAACATTCCTTTGGGACTCTTCCCGATCTTATTTTATTTCAGAAAGGTCAGAGCGGAAATGGGCTCCAGTTCACCTTGAGGAAGATGTGAACTTATTAACTCATTTTTTGTTTTCTTCCCTGGAAAAAAAACAGGGAGGCTAAGAAACATTCAACAGTTAAATGTTCTGCGGGCTTGATGTTTAGCAGTGGCCAAATGTTTGTCTTGGAAGATCACATACAATTATCATTTGGGTATGTGTTTTCATAGCTCCTTGCTATATTTAATAGACTCTTCACCTGGGAAAAGAGCTCATAGCACATCCTCTGCTACCCAGCCCAACTTAGCCAGGACATTCTCTTTTAAATATACACATCTATGTTCCTTTGGGCAACAGAGAGAAAGATGGTGGGTGTTTTAGGGCTTTTTTTGGTGGTCAAGCTTTCCCCTCCTGCCCCAGTCCTTCTGATCCACTAATTGCTCATAGACTTTAAGGTCAGAAGGGACCAGTACGATCATCTGGTCTGACCTCCTGCAAAATGCAGGCCTCAAGACCTCACCCACCCACTCCTGCAATAGTAACTCACGCCTGATCGCTGCCAGTATAGTCAGCAGTGACCTCTGGATCATTTACCGTGGGCTGGTGACTTTGCACTGCAGAGGTTAGCAGTTGGCCTTGCTCTGCAGATTACTGCTTTGGCATAAATAGCTTTTTCTTTTCACTTTGGCTGGGGTGGGGTGGGTAAAGCCTTTAAAATAATTGTGTGTGTGTGTGTGTGTGTGTGTGTGTGTATGTATATATATATATATATATATATATATATATATATATATATATATATAACTTTTTAAGCTAGATTCCCTTCCTCTAAAACACAAATGAAAATCTACAAACACACTTCCCTCCAAAGAACATGCACTACTAGTGCTCTGTGCAGTCTGAGCTCAAATAACGTAGCAGGGACTGGATTCCGTGCTGCGCCATCAGAGTGCGACAGTGCGGAAGGCACAGCGCATGGCTTGGATCAAGGTAACTCTGTAGCGCTTGTGGGCTGTCCTGGTTCTTAGCTGCTGCTGGGGTGTGTGAATGACTCCGTCTATAAAGCAGAGCAGCCCCCCCAATCTCCTCTGATGTAAAGGAGCCTCCTTGGGTCACCTCATGTTATGACCTGTGTAAAGCTGAACTTGACCATTGCTCCTGCGCTTACTCCCAACCAGTCTCCTCTTTGCCTGGTGTGCTCCAGATGCTCACCCCCTGCCTCGCGGGAATTCTCTGTGCATCGCCATTCATTTGCATTCCCTGCCCGCTGCTGGAAGGCTTTTTACGGGTCAGAATTGGCCCCTGTGCTTTTATTAGCTTCTATCATCCACCGAGCTGTCAGTGCAGGGACAGAGTTGATCTTGTGGTTTAATCAGTTGTCTTTGAGCCAGAACTCCTGGGTTCTCATCCCTGTTTTGCAACTGACTCACTGTGTTACTGGATAGATCATTTTACTGCTCTCTGATTTACTTATCTGTAAGACAGGGATAATACTTGCCTTCTTTGTCAGGGTCTACCTTAAAGTTTGTAAAAGCTTTTTGATCCCTGCAGAAGAAAGGAAGCGGAGAATTATTTTTATTAAGGAGGATTAAATGAATGTGCTGTGTTTCTGAAATGGAAAGGATAAAGATTAATGCTCACACATCACTTCTGACCATCAGACATTACCATTCTGCTCGGTCTGGGAAAGGGCAATGGCCAGTCCTTAGTTACTGTGCTAAAGATTGTTACAGCCTTTTACTCTTAATTCTGAGTTTAAGAGATTAATTCTGCACTATGTAGGCACTGGACTATATTGTTATTTGGCGACAGCAATGCATTTGTAAGTCATGCTGGGGTTATTGGTGGTCGTTGCCTTTTTAAAATCAAACTGTTAAACTGAACATTGGATCTGGAATCTGGCTAGTCCCATGCACAATCCAGCAAAAGAATGTAATCATTATGATTTAAATACCAACATTGTGGTTGGTATTATAATAGAAACAGTGAGCGAGACAGCCTGGGCCCTAGAGTTTCATGCTTGCTATTGCTCTCACATCAAAATTCATTCCTAATTCTGGTTAGCCCCCTGCAAGGATTTCTCTGCAGGCAGTAATATGCTACCTGTCCAGGCTTTAGGACTGTGCATCCACCTGAACCTGGCGTCTAGTTCCTACTCATATCACTCATCTCCAGGCAGATAATTGTTGCTCCTAACATGGAACTGTTAGGCATGGAACTGCTAAGACTCAGAATACAGGTCCACACATCAACCCTGCTTTTGTAGTTTATGGTTTGGGGAACAATTGGACAGATTTCTAGAACTGAACCTTTTAGTTTTTATTTAGTCCAGGGAATGATTTAGGATTCAGTAGCTAGAGTATCTGAATCCCACCTGTGTCTCTGACATTTTGTATTGCAGCTCTGGCAATCCGATGATTTTGGTCAGACCTGGATAATGATTCAGGAGCATGTGAAATCTTTTTCTTGGTACGTATTGGATCTTTGGATTACTGTGGAACCTTTTCCCCTTTATGTCCTCCCAGGCCATCTTACTTCTCCTTCCATCTTTTGCAAAGAACTCCGGTACAGAAGACTCTGGCAAGTATTGAGATACAGAACTCTGTTCTCCCCAAAGTTAACTTTGTAATGAGTGGATATCACAGATCACAGCAATTTACCTTGAGGCCATGGGGCAGAAGCATGACATCACAAAGCTACCTTGGAGCTTCTCCAGCTTGGCACATACAGCTAAGCATTATGAAGCTGTGTTGGTATTTGGATAGAACCTGCTAAGGAAAAACCAACGTACAGCGCATGCTGGTGTTGGTGGTTGAATGGTTGCTCTCTCAGTTGGTTTTGAACCATGAGGCTAAGAGACAAGCACCAGCTTTTTGTTGTGTGTTTGTACAGGACCTTGCACATTGGGATCCTGATCTATAACTAGATCTTCTAGGCACTGCAGCAAAACAAATAAGAGGCACTGTGCCATTTTAAAAACTTACTGTTCATTAAAGATCTTGTAGCGGTTTTAGCAAGAGTCAGGGAGTCTAACCCGCAATCCAACTCAAGTTACTCCCTGAACTCCTTCTGCAATTTCAGGTAGAGACTGTATTCTTCATTTCCTGTCCTAAACTGTGTGGTGTTGATGTTAAACAGCGGCGGCAGAATATCAGAATCGAGATCTGTTGTGTGGGTCTGAGGGGACAGTTTTACTCTAAATCTTAAAAGGTCTTTCATTCAAAAGGTTTATCATTCAAAAGACTTGATCCTGTTCTTATTGACGTCAGTGATTAAATCCTATTGACATTAATGGTACACAATCAGGCCTTAATAGAGCTGATAAAAGCCCTTGAGATCCAAACTACTTACATCCATTTGATGCTGTCAGTTTGCAGTGAAACCTGCACTAAGGATCCCATTTCTGCTTGGGAGATGATTGTTTTGCTGGTTCTTTGAGCAGGCAGAATAGTAAAAAAAAAATTTTTTTTTAAATAGCACATGCTTTTCAGTTATCAATTGCTCTGCCGTTGTGATTATATTTTTGTGTACTGCTTTGAATCCATGAATTTCTCAACAGCGGGTGTTTTTTCATTTTAGTGATATTTAACATGTAACTTGCCTCAGTAATGTCTGAAACATGCACATCAGACTCAACTGAAACCATCTTTCTGTACACCTTGAACTTTACTTATTTTGATTACATTTCATAAAATACTTTTCTTACAACTTCTGTGGTGGCTGAGGAGAAAATGATTGACTTTTTGAAAAATGATGATGAAAGAACAAGGAAAAATTAATAAAAGGTTTGCAGTGTTCCTTGTTCTTCAAACAACTGTTGAGCTGCTTAATGGGTCTTTTCAATAGATCCTGAACATCATTGAAAAAAAAAAAAGTCTAAATATTTTTGTATTTCCCTCAAACCCTATATTTTGATCATCTCTTCTGTTAGTGGTTTTAAAATCCAAACTGGAATTTAGATCCAAATTTTCAAATATCCTCTCTTTTCATAATGAGATGAACCAAAAATCCTTATGTCTACACTGGCAGTTTCAGTTGACTTAAGGAGGCATAAGTCAACTTAAACAAAGCCGCGTCCACACTAGGTTTTCATTAAGTCGACTTAAGAAATTCCTTAAGTCGACTTAATGAATGCTTAAGTCGACTTACTAAGAACCACAGGGTAGGTCGACTTAAGCCTGCGTAGGTCGACCTAACCCTTCTTTAAATTGACCTAAGCCCAGCGTGGATGTTTAAGTCCACTTTGTTAAGTCAACCTAAAGGCAGTTAGATCAACTTAACAAAGTAGACTTAGTCCGCGTCCATGGACAGCACTTTAAGTCGACTTAATAAGGTCGATTTTAAGTCGACTTAAAGTCGACCTTATTAAGTCAATTTAACAAAGTCAATCTAACTTTTTGTAGTGTAGACATATCCCTAGATCTCACCATCCAGCTTCAGGGTGTTCAAAATCCAGATCTAAGTTTTGCAGTTTGAGCCCATGTCTTGTTAAATGACTTGTTTTTAAATAGCTGGTACTATCTTAATAGCTGGGTGAGCTGAAAAGTAACATACCTGCTTTCTTCCTTTTTTTTTTAAATCCAAGGGGCATTGACCCATATGACAGTCTGAATACAGTTTACATAGAACGGCATGAACCTACAGGATCTTCAACTATAATTCGCAGCACAGATTTCTTTCAAACCAGGGAAAATAAAGAAATAATTCTAGAAGAGGTTGAAGACTTCCAGCTCAGGGACAAGTATCTGTTTGCCACAAAGACTGTGGTAAGTAGCATGGAATTAAAATCACTGTGTAGGCTGAAGTTTAACATTGATCTACTGGGTGACCTTGGGCAATTCACGTCACTTCTTTGCCTCAGTTTCTGAAATACAGGGACCTACTTTGTAAAGTGCTTTGAGATCTAGAGATGACAAGCACTATATAAGAGCTAGGATTTAGGATTATTGAGTTCTATCCATCACCCTTTGAAGTCAATGTAAGGACTCTAACAGACATCATGGAACTGGATTGGACTCTGAACATTCAGTATAGTAAGAGATGGTACTTAGCTAGTTAGCCTTCATTAGTGATAGAACAAAAGAAAGGGAACAGACTTTAAGCTTTGAGGCAAAATAAAACTACTGCTGCATCAAAATACTTTGAGATACTCTATTTAGTTCATTGTAAAAGCATCAGCATGCTGTGTGGATAAATACAGGAAGCCTGTCTCCAGGGCTTTTCATTAGGCACCTGACCCTAACACACACGAACAAGAATGGCTAAGTGGCCGTGATGGAAAGACACTGTCTAAAACAACCGGATAAACTAAAAGGCAGTATTTTTCTTTAACTCTTTGCAGTGCAGGGTTGAAAGGAGATTAGCTTGGAACAGCAGTATTTTTATGTATTTATTTGATTTTAGTGAGTTAGGCAGAACTGGGTCAGGCTGCAGTGGGCTGGAATTCTGGCAGGAAAGCCTAGATGACTGTAAGCAGAGGGAAAGCAGAAATTGATAATAGTGGGGTAGGGCTAGAGAAAAAGGATATATGCTTGCAATAATTTAGTTGGACAGACACATGCCAAATACATTAAGGTCACTAAATTGACCGACTTCAACATTTTTCTAATCTGATCTGAACAGGTTTATTCTTTTTCCCCAGAAGATAAACACATTAGGTTTTTAGCCTACCACTGTCATCGAGACATTTTTAACGAGCCAGCCCCTAGTCACTTCTCTGTGGTTCTCCTAAAATGTTTGAAGCATCTCATGCATTCTGCAGCAGAAAGTAACGAGTGCATACCGGAGCTGGAGTAATGTTTACCCTTAGCCATGGGAATACTCACAACCAGCACAACAAAAGTGAGAATGCTTTTAAGGATATTTTCAATTGTGAAAAGATACAGCCTCCAAAAACAGAAGCCTTTAACCTTTTGAATAAATCAAGCTGGCCCTGGGCCTGTTCCAAAGCCCGTAGTGAGATCAAGCCCTGAGTCATCTGAAATAGTTAAAATATACTGTCTAGCTTTATTGTCAGTGGGAGATGCATGTGTTTTGGTGCTAAATTAACTCAAAGAGTAGGGAGACTTTGCAAATTCATACTCAGAATTGCTTCCTGATTCTGCTGTAAGATACAGGCCTTTGTCCTTCATATCTTTCTTATGTTGCCCCCATTGCATTAAAGATTGCAGAGTTTAGGTACAACAGGTTTTTTTTCCTCACAGTGACCCTGTGAGGCAGGGCAGTGATATTATCCCCATTTTATAGGTGGGAAACTGAGGCATAGAGTGGAAATGATTTGCCCAAGGATGCACAGTGAACCTGTGGCGGAGCAGGGAATTGACCTTTAACCACTGGATCATCCTGCTTCACTGCTGTCAAAGTGGCATGAGATCAGTCCCTAGCCCTGCAGATTTGGGGAGAGAGGTTTTCAAGATGTCCCTTTGTCCACTGTTCCCGTTGGCAGTGCGGTTATAGCAATCTGAGCACTTTTAAATAATACAGATGAGAAAATTTGCTATGTTTAAATATCCAACTTGGAGCCTGAAGTTAGTAGCGTCGCCAGTCCTAAATAACCAAAATTCCTGAGTCAGGGCCCCAAAAAACATAAGATTGCTTAACAGTTTTGAGATTTTTCACAATGCAATGTTTAGGGTTCTTTTGATATTCCGTCCTGGTTTTGAGCCTTTAGGGTTCTCTCAGGTCACATTTTCAAGCTTTCCTCTGCAACCTAAGTGCTAGAAACACACTTAAAGAAAGGTGAAAGACTTACATTATCACATGACTCCACGAGCTGGGGCTTAAAATCAAACAATCATTGTGAGAGCTGCAATAAAATTGGATGCGTTAGCAATACTGATGTTAGGCATCTGAATCCATATTGAAGCACCTTCTATGTCGGGGTGCTGAGTACCTTTGAATCCTATTGATGTCAGTGGGAACTGTGGGTATTTAGCACCTCAGAAAATCAGGCCATTTGTTTTGGAGTATTGATACAAATTTCAGTGCCTTACTTATACATCTCAGGTTTTGAAATTTTGGTCATGATTTTTAGAACTTGGTACTCATCCCTTTTAAATTGATCAGAACAGGAAACATCTAAATTAAAGCAATTGAGGCTATTGTGCAAAGAGCATAAACCAAAACAGATATGTTAATTTCATGCAGTCTGGGTAGAACCGCCAAGGGAGGAAAACAGCCTTTGACAATCTGGCTCATCAATTGGGAAGTGGGCCATTTTCAACTTTCAAAAGAGTGCTCACAACAGTGAAGAATCTGAAGACTTGAGGCTGTGCATTTTAAAGGGATTTCACTCTCATTTCTTCAAAGAAGAGAGACGTCTCCAGCATGTTACAGATAGTTCTCTAGCTATACATTCAGTCTTTGGGATTTTCAAGCCTTCTATCTCCTTAGATAGCATTGACAGTATATGAGACACAAATAAATTGCAGAAGGGTTGCTGTGTTACCAATAATAAGCTCTAATATGCTGGCAAAAGCGGCTTGTTTTCAAGTTTCATAACCACAGGAAACACTAAGTCATTTTTATGTTTTTAGTATCTAATATCTCAAGATCCTATCCATTGAGTTATTGTGTTGTGGGGGTTTTTGTTTTGTTTTTTAAGAGAGTGCTTTTCTACTATGGATTTTGTTGATTTGTATCTGCTCTGCTTCTTTAACCTGTCTTATATGGAACTATGAATTTAGGAATAAAAAAGATTCCTAACATTTTTCCATCCTCTTCACAGAAATTATTGGGCAGCCAGCAGCAAACTTCAGTCCAGCTCTGGGTTTCCTTCAACCGCAAGCCTATGCGAGCTGCACAGTTTGTTACCAGACATCCAATTAAGGTAAAATGGAGTTGATTTATGGCATCTACTTATTCCACCATGTTACAGGGCAGGTACACCCTCTCACCCCTTAGGGGCAGGATGGGGCACTCAAGCCCCACCGTTGAGCTTGTCAGTCCATCCTCACCCTCAGGAATCAGTATAGGTGCCTCTGTCCTGAGGGCTGTCTTGCCTAATAGCCACAGGGGAATGGACTTCCACCCAGGGCAAGTGATGATCCGTATAACAGGGACCAAGCCCACACTACTCCACTGGATCCCAGCCCAGGACGCAGAGTTGGTAGATGGTTCTGTCTCTGGCTCAGGGGGATTCAGCTGAAACACCCTGACTTTTCAGGGCACCTCTCTGGGCCTCTTCCTTCCTTGCCTCCACAGTCCAGGTGTCATCTGGATCTTTGAATCTCTTGGTGTGCATAGCTCCTGGTGACTGGTTGCTGTCATGGTCCACACACACCCAAGAGATTGTCAGGGTCTGAGTGTCCCCTTCTCCAGTGATCTGGTGTTTCAGAGGCTCCCCAACTAGAGCCTCCACCACATGTCCTTCCTCCTCAGCATCTAACTCTAAGGGAGCTGAGCTGCTCCTTTTATACTAGTGCACCAGTTGGAGCATGCTCAGCAAGGGTGAAGGGTGGGGCTTCTTCTGCCCAGCACGTGGGGTTAACTCCTTCCTGACATGTGCTGGGTAGGTAAACCCCATCATCCTCCTTTAGTCAATGGCATCCGTAACTCTGTATTAAATCTGAATAGCATTTCTATTTGTTGGCTAGTGACTGCAGTAGTAAAGATTGGTAACAAAAGCTGTTTTATTCTGTACTTAGTTCAAAACAATTTGACCTTCTCATGTTTGGAGTGGAATGGAAGTAAAGCATTAGGATGAGCCAGCCGTTTAAACTCGACCCCAGTCACATGATGCCTATTGATACAAGTAGTACTACAGACAAGAATAAAATCACTCACCTGCATGCATGTTTGCAGGATTGGGCCTGATGGAGCCTAGTGAAATAATTCTGACAAATTTTTTAGGCACAAGTTTTTTTTAAAATTAGTGTAGCTTAGAAGGGAATGGCCCCTGGATTCTGAATACTGATTGCACTGCTGTCCCAGAAAATGATTGTTTGTGTGGATCTCATGTACCTATTTGTACAGTACTTTATTGCATATAGCCCTAGTGTGAATGCATATATTAATTAATTACTATTTTTGTTGCTGCTGCATATAGTACTTTACAGGACCCATGTACCTATTTGTACAGTACCGATTGCACAGAGTCCTAGTGTGAATGCACAGGGCGTGCTAAGGAGCTTTCTCTCCCCTCGTGCAAAGACCTGGCACAATAATTGTAGCAACTGTGGGAGTACTTGGACTTCTCCCTGCTGGCACTGTTGTGGATACAAGTCAGTCCAAAGGGGGCAGAGAATAGGATAGTTCCGTGGCCCACCCATCTTCCACACCAGTCTGTGGAACTGGCTGGCAACAGAGGGATGGAAAAAGGATGGTGCGGCTTGCACACAGTCTCTGTGTGTGGATGTGCTGGGGAAAGATTGTGCCAACACATTCACGGTAGGCCAGTACTTTTGACAGTACAGTTTGGTGTGGATTGTTTCAAGCTGTGCCACTCAAACAGGACACAATGGAACAATGAAGGTTTCAAAGACCCATGTGATGTTAGCCATGCACCCAGAGATGGGCTGGCATTGCTAATTCTGTTGCTTCCCAAAGCAGGAGGAACCAGGAAAGTGCCATGTTGCCTTAATATTTGCTGAGGCACCTGCTCAGCCCTTGGCAGAAAAGAAGGGCATGTACTGTGCTCATGGCACTCATGAACTTGTTCAGATCCGAACAGAAACGGATCAGGATCCTGCTAGGCAAGCCAGCATGAGCCAGACAGGTTCTAACAAGGCTACAATGGTAATCTTGTTGGACTTCTTTGTGAATGGACTACACTTTGAGGAGGGGTTTAGTGGGGGTTTGGTGAGAGATCCCTTGGGCAAGAAGCAGAGGGGAGAAATTGGTTTGCCAAGTGGAAAAGCTGAAAGAGAGTGGAAGGAGGAAGATTTAGTTGTAGGTATTGAAGCAGCAACAAACAACGATGGTGGGTTGGAAGGAACCCCAGCGTGTGTAGGTGTACGTGACTGATCGACTGAGTGAATGTCATTGACATCCCAAAGGAATATTACATTGCGGATGCCTCCGAGGACCAGGTGTTTGTATGCGTCAGCCACAGCAACAACCGCACCAACCTCTACATCTCGGAAGCAGAAGGCCTGAAGTTCTCTCTGTCTTTAGAAAACGTGCTGTACTATAGCCCTGGAGGGGTGGGCAGTGATACCCTGGTCAGGTAAGGAAGGCTGTGCTGGGTTGGGCTTCATTGACTGGGTGGCTTAAAGCATTCAGATGAGCTTCATCTGGAATTTGAAGAGGAAGCATAGAGGGTACCAGGTAATGAACATTTATGCAATTCTTCCAATTAAGATCCAAACATAAATTAAACCCTGCAAGTCCCTTAAAAAGCAGGTATTATTATCCCCATTTTACGGAGGAGCTGGAGTTGTTAAGTGGCTTATCCATGGTCACAGAAGAAGCTAGCAGACAGCCTGGGATTAGGCATTCCCTGCTCCCATTACGCTTAGACCATGTTCCTAAGTGTGACTCCATTGTGTTAATGGTGTGAGACCAGTGTGCGAGAGTGGAGCATTGTTTGCACTGTCTGATGAACCTACACTGTGAGGAAGATACAGAGATGTTGCGGCTTAGTCTTGGCGCTTTGAGGTGACTCAGAATAATTTGATGAAAGGTGTCAGTATAGTTGACAGAAGTAAATTAATCAGACCAGTGAAACTCTTGTTCAGTATATTGGCTTTCCCTGTTTCTTTGATCTGGACATTTCACTGAAGAGAGAGGTTCCTGGTGTTAAATGTACCTGTGCATTCTCCCCCAGAATTTCAGCACTTGCTGTCTTTAACTAACACACTCTTGTGTTTCACTGCAGGTATTTTGCCAATGAGCCATTTGCAGACTTTCACCATGTGGAGGGTGTGCGAGGCGTGTATATTGCCACTCTGATAAACGGCTCATTCAGCGAAGAGAACATGAGATCTGTCATCACCTTTGACAAAGGTGGTACCTGGGAATTCCTGCAGGCTCCAGCATACACGAGTTATGGAGAAAAGATAGATTGTGAGGTAACAGTGAGCAAAATGTGGTGTTTGTTGAGGGAAAGGGAACATTTTTAACCTCATTTCCTCTTTGAAGAATTGTTGGGTCAGTCGTTAGCCATTTGCTACCTTAGAAGATTTAGAGTAAGAATAAAAGAGAAAAGAAAGATGGCAAAAATGAAAATGTAATCTGTTTTATGACATGTCTGAACAGCAGTCTCTATGGTACAGTGTTGTTGAATGAACATTTTAAAGGGAATTAAATAAGAAATGGGGGGGTGGAGAATCCTGGAGTGTTGGGTCAGAACTGGGCTGAGAGCCTTTCTGCTCATTTCCCTAGCCAGCTGGTTAGTGAGGCTTACATTAGCTTTCTTGATGATGCTCCTCTGTTTCTACTGTAAAGCGAGAAAATGCCAATTATGAAAGAGTCGGTGGAAAGGAGCCAAGGAGGTACTAGCCTGAAGACATTTTGAGTAAAGGCCTGGCCCTGTTGAAATCAACTTCCATTGACATCAACGAGTCCAGGATTCTTCCCTGTCTTATGCGGGTGTTGGGAGGTTGAGTTTACAAACGTTTGGGAAGCACTTGGAAGTGCTCACATAGAAGTGCAAAGAATCTGTGGGATATTGAATGACTTTTACAATAGCAAGTGACTTAGTGTCTTCTTCCTTTTTAGTTTTCAAAGGGCTGCTCTCTTCATTTGGCCCAGCGACTGAGTCAGCTGCTTAACTTTCAGCTGCACAGGATGCCCATTCTTGCCAAAGAATCGGCTCCGGGACTGATCATTGCCCCAGGTATATTTTTCTCAAGAGCCTGAACCTGTGAGTACGTGTGTCTTAGTTCCTATGGAATTGAAGACACCCAGCCCTTTCCAGGATGGAGTTCGTACACTTATTAAAAACATTGAGTCTGTTATAAAAATCAATTAAAATCTGAATTTTGCATTCTTTTGTGTCAGCATTCCTGATCAAATCATTCCTGCATATAAATTTCACCACATTATTGCTGGAGGTAGAAACCCATTACGCTTTACAGTCTTTTTCTGCCTCCTTCAAAGTGGAGGCTTTTTTTAAAAGCAGAAAGGGACTCTGACTCACTTTTTTATGGCAGAAGGCTGGGTTTGTTGAACATTTCACATGGAGAGTCCAAATTTCATCTGGCCGTACTTATGCTTAAGTAGTTTTCCTGATTGCTGTTAAAACCTGCAATCATCTTTTAAAACATTTTATTTAAAAGCAACTGATTTTTAGTAGGAAAAATTAACTCTTTAAAACACTCATTTGATTACAAATTAAAAAATTGTTCAGAGATGGCTGACTTTGTTTTAAGAAACCCAGTAAGAAATACCAAGAAAAACCATGCTTTCATTCTCTTAGGCTCAGTTGGTAAGAACATGGCAAGCAAAACGAATGTGTATATTTCAAGCAGTGCAGGAGCGAGATGGAGAGAGGTAAGGATGCAGTTTGCATTGAGCCTGCATGGCAGTTTAGCCAAGAAGGCGTGTCTGTGGGGGAAGCATTGCTGTATTGGTCTGTACCTGTAACACACAATATATTCTGAATTAAAGGAGACTTGCATTTCCTTAATACACACCCCCAAGCATAAATCAAGTATCTTACATTGAAATGTGCTGAATACCCTAGAAATGGAGCTAAAAAGGGCTCAGAATGTATGACCACTGTTTCCTGGTTCTACTAACTTATGGATTAATCAGGACCTACACTCTGACAGATGTTACAGTATATGTTATTCTTGCGATGTCATTTCAACCATAGAAGGGCTTGGAACAATAGGAAGCAAGGAAAGTGCCAGTTTTCTCTTTCTGTATTGCAGTTCGGCAAGGCATTTGCCAAGTCGGTTAAAGATGAACATGTACACAGATGGCCATATAGGTATGCAAAGCATTATCATTTATTAACATAATTAAAAAAACAGTTACAAATGGCCAAAATAAGCAATACAGAGTCTAAAAATGGCATGTAACATACAGCTAGAGATTGCTGTCATCCAAATATCATGACCAGCAAAATGCAGCTGGAAAGTCAGTCAAAGTGGGTGGTTAGGAAGGCAGGTCTTGTGTTTAAGCTCTGGAGATCTGTCTTCAGTTCCTAGCTCTGTGACGGACTCTTTGCTTTCACAGTTGAGCAAGGCACTTCGTTAAGAGAGATTGAACATCAATCCCCATCTGCAAATGGAGACAGTATCGTTTCCTCTGTTTTCCCGTCTCTCTGGATTGTAAACTTTTAGGGGACAGTGCCTAGCTTAGAGGAGCCCTGATGTCAGTCAGCACCACCAAGTGCTATTGCAACAGAAATAATGATAATACTGAGAGATCACTGGGGTTTGCTGTCATACCATGACTTCAGGGGACCTGGGAAAGTGAGAAGAATGTTTACATTCCTCTTATGCCTCTAGTGCTGTTTTAATACCGATTTTCAGGGGCCGCAGACGTATTAGATTATAGCTTCTTCTTGTGCTTGTTTCCATGTCTTCTATATTTGAGGGTTGCCCTCTTAAAATGCAAACAAAACTCAGACAAACCCCAGTGTTTTCTGCCTGTTTGAGTGATGGAGAGCCCTTTGGCATATTTCAATGGAATGAGATGTTGTTCTCAGTTTATGGGTGTTGGATCTTCTTTACTAAGTGGGTGTTCTGGTCTGTGGCATGGTTTGTGGTCTGTCTGTACATTCTGCTGTTAGTGTAATATGGTGTTTCAACATCTGTAAACTGTTTAATCCTGTGAATAAAACTGCCTCCTTTTCCTCCCAGTAAGTTCTGTGTGGTTTGGTAAATGTCTGGGCAGCTGGGGCAACAGTAGGAACATGCCACTGTTTTTGTTAGTGTTAAGATACAGCCTTGTCCAAAAAACCCTGTCCTTGAAGGCATATCAAAGATTCAACCTAGAAAGCCAGTGGGGAAGCCAAGTTTCTTTTTGTAGGAACTTCTGTGGTGATGTGGAAATGTTTGTTTTTAAAAATCGAGATAGCCACATGCATTCTTCCTGCGCTCTCTTGACCTTGCACTGGGGTGCCTCATATAAAGGTACAAAGTAAAGTGGGGTGAGTAGGAGAGGGACTGTCAATTAGCAAGAGACTTCTGAGTTACTCAGTGTGATGGTTTAAATCTTCCTCTTTGTGCAAAGAGGGGAGCAGAAGGGGAATGACTGGGCACTTTTGAGTTTGCATTTGTGCAACAGTGACTCAGTTTCTATGTGAGTGGCTGCAAAGCTTACTGATCACAAGAATGCTGATATTGTTTCAAAACAGAGAATATCCAGAAACTGCTGCTTCCCTTTATAAGAAGGTCCCTGCATGTTTAGAGTGTGCCGCAACAAAAAGCTGAATCAAACATGTACTTGAGTTCTGGTTTGGATGCTGAATTGGATTCTGCTCCTCAAACGTGAAGGGGAAGATGATTCTGTATTTGTGGTTGGGACACAGAGCTGCAGGTGCATGTGACCCACAGCAGTTCTTCTCACAGTGGATGTGTGAAGTGTCTGCTGTATCATTTGACATGTGGTTTCCCAGCACCCCATGGCTTCTCAGTTCGAAGAAACCTCGCAGACTTAAAACAGAAAATTGGCTGGTATCTTGGGAAACTAGTAAGTCTCCACTCAGCTCACCAGAAGATTTGAAAACACAAACTGCTCTTGATTCAGGGGCCTTCTTTCATTTCCATTAGCGCAAACGTTCCTAAATTTCACCAGTTTAAGTGAGAGGAGAATAAAGGTGCAGAGTCCAGTTCTGCTCTTGGTTACAGCAGTGTAAGTTCAGAATAACTCTCTGACTCCTTGTTTGTTTCTCTGACTTCAGTTGACGCCATCAGCCCGTAAACCCTTGAGTCTGAGCTGGTGCAGCCCAGGAGACCTGAAAGTCAGCATGGTTCAGGCATCCGCTTCTTATAGAGTGTGTTTCATAGCAAGGATTTTGTCCATGATTCAGCAAAGTTTCAAGGGGACTTCAGCACAGGATGAATGTACTTAAAGACTCAGATGAAAGAGAGCCTTTGTGATTGTATTTTATGATTCATGCAATGCTTTCTAACCTCGTATCCGAGCAACCTCAACGTTCTCTCATTAAGCTCCCTTTGTTGATCTTCCTTTTCTCAGACGCTGTCCGGACCCCATTACTACACTTGGGGTGACCATGGTGGGATTCTCGTAGCAATAACACAGGGCACGGAAACAGACCAGCTCAAGTAAGTTATTGGGATGGATGGTTTTTCTTTCAAACTGCCTGACAGAGGCAAATGACTTCCTGAGTGATGTGAACCGATGAAAACAATAGAACACAAGTGACCCTATCATTTGACCATTCACCTATCCTTGATATCTTAATCTATGACCCTCTTCTCTGCCTCTTTCTAAAAAATGTAAAGACATTTCTCACTAGTGCAGTGCTTTTCAAACATAGGGTCAGGACCCAGTGCTGGGTCACAGACGCTCAGGCACTGGGTTGAAGCATCCCGTGCTGCCACCACTGAAAGACTGCTCAAAGATGTCATTGTCAGGTCATGGGCATAAATGGTTTTTTTCAACAAGGTCCCGAGGAAAAATGTTTGGAAACCACTGCACTAGTGGAACAGGAATATGTTGAGGTATACAGGATATCTGTCTCTACTTTAGTACTGTATTTCCATGGCTGCATGCCTTATTCTTCATTATTCCCATTCTGTCTTGGCGCTTATATGGACCCCATTGTCATAGTGTTTTAGTGCGTGACCATCAGTAAAGGCTTTATCCTTGCAACCTCTGTGGGGTGAGGTGGCATCATCCCCATTTTACAGAGGAGAAACTGAGGCCCAGAGCGATTAAACATCATACAGGTGAGCCAGGAATTTGAACCAAGTTCACCTGAACCCTCGCCCAGTGCTTTAACCCCAAGTACATCCTTCCATTTTGCAACAGTGCAACTCCATTGACAGTGGACTTACGCCATTGTTAGGCAGTGGCTTGTCAGTCCCCATACAGTAGAATTGGAATGTTTATGAGGGTTTGGAGACCTTCTTTAGTGGATCATCTTCTATATCCAGCAGTGATGATGCCACAACCTAGCATTGCCACACTCTGGATTAAGATACACATACATGTTTTTTAGGACTCTTTTTTTTTTTTCAACACACATCCCCAACTTCAGGGACAGAGCTTTGTATTACAATAGAACCGAGGAAAGGAGTTCTTTTATTATTATTTTATTTTACATATTCCCAATTTTCTCCCTTATACAATCCCAATCTCCCCTCCCCTTTACATAGGGTGCCTGAGAATCAAACGTTGAACACCCACTGTTACCAGTGGAGTGGCCACATCCCGCCTTTTCTGGCCGTTACTCTTTCAGTGCCATATCCTAAGGTGCTTGGAGCCTGGCAAAATACGATGCATAAATCCAGTCTCTCATTGGTCCACGTGAACAACAAGCAAACACTTGGTTTAGTCAGCATGACTCCCTTGTGATTAAACCTTTTACACCCAGGGGAAAAGCTATTTTAAACGTCTTCCCAGAGGGGAAGATTTTCCATAGTCCTCAGTCACGTAGTGGTTGGTTTATTCCCTGAAACATAGGGGTTTATATCCCTGCCTGATAGAACTGTGACTGTTCTTATTGGCCACGTATCTAGCTGATTCTTTTCTTTGTTTAATCTCACTGGGCTCTTGGCCTAAATTATTTCTTGGTCAGTGAGTTCCACAGGTTAATTATGTAAAAATATGAGTCCTGTGCTGGGCTTACACTATACCATCACATCATCCCCCTCTCCAATAAATAGCTACAGTGTACATTGATGTTCATCCTCCTACTTGAAGCTTGGATAGATAGCTTTTTATTTCCGTGATGGAAGGACTTTGTATCTATGTATGTATTCTCCTCCTTGCTGTCTGTGTAGCAGCCTCCTCCCCTTTGCTTTTCCATTCCTCAAGGTCTATGACTAAGTCCTACCCCCAGCCTGGGATCCATCCAGATCAGCTGGATCATTGGCCAGCATTGAAGATGTTTAAAATAGTTTTACCACCAGTTTTCAGGAAATGGCAATTTTGTTTTTTGCCCTCTATTCTCTTTGCCCCATCCCACAGTGCTCTTAGAGCACTCTGAATGTTAATGGCTGGGATTCTCTCTCTTTTTACAAGCCTGGGGTAATTAGTTTCAAGTGGGTATAATTACTCTGCTTGCTGTTCTGGGACAGGGAGTTATCCAGCAAGTATTTATTCGTGGAGACAGCTATCATGAGCATGGGTTACTTGCATACATAACAGTTTGACGTTATCCAAGATGGTGTGCTGTAAACTGATCCTGCAAAGAGACACGGGAGAAGACTAGCTTGTCTTTTCCCAAATGCCATTGAATCCTTGGCTTAATTTCTCTTTTTTTTATATTTGCACTGGAATGGCTGCTTCTCTGAGCCCTTCTGTCACGGAACTCACCTAAGAGCTTAATTTAAATATTACACAGGAGAAGTTTCATTGTGACTAAGATCATAGACTCCTACAAAAGTTAACCATGCTCTAGAGATGCATATTGAGAGGGAGCATCCCCTCCAACGCAGCTATAGTACCCCAAAACTAAAGGTCCAGAATTTCAGTCTGATGCGAGCATTACTGCTGTATCAAGGGAGCATGTATGCTCCTCATACTCAATATCCCTGACCTTGAGCAAGTCACGTCTTTTTGTGCCTCAGTTTCCCCACCTGTGGGAGGGAGCTGAGGCCACTGATATTTCTTTGTAAAGTACGCTGAGCTCTGTGGATGGAAGAGCCAATATAATTAGTAATAATCACGGGCATTGTAAGGTTTTGAAAGTACCTGATTTTACATAAGCTTTGAAAGGAGCAAATAAATCCCAACCAAGAGGCAATCAGTTGTTTATCAGCAGCAGTCCCACTGTCCTTGTCTCTCTCTTTTAGGTATAGCACAAATGAAGGGGAGACCTGGAAAACGTTCACTTTTTCAGAGAAACCAGTATTTGTGTATGGGCTTCTCACTGAGCCGGGGGAGAAGAGCACCGTATTCACCATCTTCGGCTCCTATAAAGAGAATGGTCACAGCTGGCTGATACTGCAGATCAACACCACTGATGCACTTGGTACGGGAACTGGCTACTCCTGCCCTCCCCGCTGCCCCCGGTGTGAGAGAGAGGGGAACTGGCTCCATAAGGGGATTTCAGCCACTACCCACTCTGCGCAAAACCAAGCAGTTAACCTGGAGGTGGTGGAAAGGCTGCACGGCAAACCTTTGAACCATCCAGCCCCCCTGTTAAACCCAAGACATACATGGTATTAAAATGCAACATTTTCCACATAGCACCGATCCAGTAAACTGGGCTCGGAAGCTGGGGAACTCAGCAGGGCATGGTGGTGAGGAATCCCGCTCTGAACTGCAGATTGCCACCGGAGCACCGAGAGCTGGGAATTGTCTCCTCCTCCCTGTACGCCTGCTCTGTAGGGTGAGGACTCAGAAAATCTATTTAGCAGTAGATCTTCCAGTCCTCCAACAAATCCAAGCTAAGAGTCTGCTCTGTAGCACACAAGGGTCCTGCATGGACTTCTGGGAGCCCCTTGTGTTGTGAAACCACAGCATCCTGGAGAGAAGGGAGGAGCACATGGGGAGCAGCGATGTTAGCCTGAGGTGCTGTTCTAGGGATCAGAGCTGCAGGGACTGTGCATGTTCATACAATACAACTCAGGCTACTGAAAAGACAAAACACTAGGCCGGATTCTCCACAGCTTTGCACCAGGTGTGGTTATTGGCCTCTGAGCAAAGAGCAAAATGGTAATAGATTAACCAATCTCCAGAGGCATTTAGCATCTTTAGCGCACCCCCGGCCCCGACTCCCCCCTTCTCCTCCCCGCATCGTGCACCCACTGCACAGGGTGTGAGGACAGAGGAAAATCACTCTTTTAAAACCTCAGGTCTTGGATACAGTTCATGGTGACTTTTTCTTTTAACATAAGCATGTCATTTATCATAGGAGTCCCTTGCATAGAAAATGATTACAAACTGTGGTCACCCTCCGATGAGCGAGGTAATGAGTGCTTACTGGGGCATAAAACAGTTTTCAAAAGGAGGACTCCACATGCAACTTGCTTCAATGGGGAAGATTTTGATAGACCAGTTATGGTCTCCAACTGCTCATGTACAAGAGAAGACTTTGAATGGTAAGTGCCAATTAATTCCCTTTAGTCTGGATTGCTATTCAGATATAAATACCAGGCACCAATAGCAATGAGCAAACAAACAGATCCAGTTTATTTAGCTCTTTGTATCTATGGCCTGATTTTACAGCAAAGAGGAGACTAAATAGACTGCAAACATCATTACATTGATGGGAGGTCTCAGGCTTAATGTCTTTGAAACACTGAGAGAGAATCTGAAAGGTGCCGTAGAAAAGCATCAGCGTAACTACTTCATCATCTCTTCCTTAAAACGGATAAGGATGATTTCCAGATATAGACATCTACTGCAGAAAATCTAAGAGACCATTTAACCAGCGGGATGGCATTGGTACTGCTATGCAATTTTATTTTCAATTTATACTTTAGTAAAACTAAATGTCTGTCAAGATAAGGGAGCTTTGCTTTGACCACCACATCTAAAAATTCTTGTTTAATGTGTAAATTGTTGGGCAGGGACCAGATTTTCTCAAGAGTTTTGCTCCCTTTTAGGCACCTAAATAAGGAATAATGAGGCATGTAGTTAGAGATAGTCAGACAGGGCATGAGGACTGTGGGACTGGTTTCCAGTTTTGCAGTTAACTCACTGTGTAACTTTGGACCGCTCGTGTGACCTCAGTTTACCCAGCTGTAAAATTAAGGTAACGCAACAATAATGTTTTTATTTAGTACTTTTCATCCATCCATTGCAAAGGTGGTAAGTGTCATTATCCCCATTTTACAGATGAGAAAATGAGGCCCGGGGACTTGCCCAAGGTCACCAGTAAGTCTGTGACAGAGTTGGGCATAGAACCGAGGTCACCTGAGTGCCCTAAAGTGCTTGGTGATTGGGTGGTTTAATTATTAATGCAGATAGAATGTTTTGAGGTCCTCTAATAAAAGCTGCTGTCTGATTGCAAAATGTAACCCCAAAGCAGGGTGTCCCTCACAGGCCAGGCTGAGGCACAGTCATGGCAGGAGGAGTAGGTATGGCTCTGCTCCATCCGTACCTGCTCTGGGGGCGAAGGGCCTTCACTCTCCAGGCCCTCAGCCCTTTCGCTAGCACTAAGCTCCCCTACACGCCCAACCAGAACACCACACGTCCTTCTGCTTCACAAAGTTGCCAAGGGGTTCTAGGGAGGATGGAGCTAGGCTGTTCTCAGTGGTGGCCGATGACAGAAGAAGGAGCAATGGTTTCAAGTTGCAGTGGGGAAGCTCTAGGTTGGATATTTCCCAAAGAGGGTGGTGAAGCACTGGGATGGGTTTCTCGGGAGGTGGTGGAATCTCCATCCATAGGGGTCTTTTTAAGGCCTGGCTTGACAAAGCCCTGGCTGGGGTGATTTAATTGGGGATGGCCCTGCTTTGAGCAGGAGTTGGACTAGCTGACCCTCCTGAGGCCCCTTTCAACCCTAATCTATGATTCTGAACGTTACCACAAATGAATTAATGGTCTTCCCAAACACACTTTGTGTTTCTAACAGTTTGTTGCAAAGAATACATGAAAATAGCAATGGAACCTGATGGCATTTCCTTTTCTCCCCCCTCTGCTCTCAGTGACTTTGGTTTTAAACTGAGTGATGATTTATCATTAGAAGTTTGTGTCCCTGATCCTGAATTTGCTGGGAAACCATATTCCCCACCCGTGCCTTGCCCCGTTGGCTCGACTTACAGGAAGACTAGAGGGTACGTACTGCACATGGACAAGAAATTTTACTTTTCAAATGAGTATTATTATATATTGCATTATGGTAATCCCTTGGAGCCCAAGTCATAGATCCCTTTGTGCTAGGTGCTGTACAAATGCAGGACAAAAAGAGAGTTCCTTCCCCAAGGAGTTTACAGTCTAAATTTGAGAGATTTCTATGAGCGATATTAAAGGAAGAATCAACTTAATAAGTGATGCACCCACAGAGTACACAATATAATGTGGTTTAACTGTGCCCTTGACTCTAAATCCTGCAAGAACCAGTTGGCTGCACGTGTTGCACATGCGAGCATGCTAACTTTTTCCATGCATGTGTGTATATGTATTCCAGCTACCGCAAGATCTCTGGGGACACCTGTGCAGGAGGAGACATTGAATCTCGGCTAGAAGGGGAGCAGGTGCCATGCCCTCTAGCAGGTAAGTCTGGGTGGGAACACTGCTCCTCTGGTGGCTTCCTAGCTCTCTGTGTTTCTTTGGCTGCCTGTCTATCCACATCTTCCCTTGAGGCTTTCAGAAATCTGAGAAAGGTACTGGAACTGCAGCCGAAATATCTTAGCTGGTGAAAGGTCTTTTCTTCCTTCTGGTTCCCTAAGACAGGTTTTTAGGGTTTAACCTTGCTCACATTCAAATTAGTGAGCGTTTCTGACATTGGAGCAGGTTTGAATTTACACTTTTAAGTGCCATGGAGTTTGGATGCCCCAGCTCTTCTTGATAGGGTGTTAGAGGAAGGGCTGAAGTCTACAACATGCTCAACACCTTTTACTCACTGAAGCTGAAGATGTGAAAATGGGTGATAATTAGGAACCAAACTCCCCTATGATTTTCTGACTCATATTGTAATAGGTTAAGAATAAGATTAAAACATAACAAATAGAGCAAGAATTGTAACTCTCTGTTTTCTTCCCCAGCCTGCAGGACTCCCATACAGCTGTAGCTCTCAGTCATGCCCCACTGTCCAGTGGTCTGACAGCTATCTGGTGCTGTCTGTGCCCACGCAGGACAAAGTTTATGCTGTAGTGTTGCAGTGGTGTCACCGACAGTCGCTTCCTCCCCTTCTCTTTCCAGACAAGAGGGCACTGCAGTGATCTCATTCCCCCTCCCCCCACCCCATGCGCTGCCAATCTAATTTGCATTCTATTCGTTAGACCCTTAATTTAATCTTCCATCATGAGCCGCGTGATTAATTTGCAAGACAGTGAGGGAGAGGTATCTGAGAGGAAGAAGGTAGGGCCTGATCCAAAGCAAGCGAAAATCGGTGGGAGTTGCTCTCCTGATGTCACTCAAGATCACCTACTCTTTTCCCTCTCTCCAGCTCACAACCTGATAGATGTCTTAAGAAGGGCAGAGTAGAGTGGTAATGAGAGATGCATGAAATGTTCTCTGCAAGAACAAACCTCAGTTGGTTTGGGTGTTTGGTACAAATTTCTTGACCAGGAACCCAGTGTGCTTAGGTGTTGTACAAATACAGAACAGAAGGACAGACTCTAAATTCTTACATGCTAAGTATTTTTGTTACAGTAGAACCAAAAGACTCTACCTGCATAGGAGGAATCTATAAAACATAGACACTTTTATGGCTCACAAACATTAAATGCATTTAGCCTCCAGAGACAACACGTGGGTGAATTTTTTTGCCAGTTTTTTGAGCTGGTTTATATTGTCAAAATTAAACATAGAAAAAGAAAAAAATAATTCAAAAACTAGTTTTGCAATTTTCTCCCCTTTTTTACCTCCCTGAATAAATAATAGCAGTATTGATTTCCTCTCACATCATTAATCTATAGATACTGATATACATTCATTAAAATATTCTCTCTCCTAAAACAAGGGCCTGATTCTCATTTATGATAAGGTCCCGACAGTGCAGTTTTGGTCAGACGTTAAGAGAACCCCATTTATTCACCTTATCCCCAAGGGAACTCATGGGAAAAGGCTTCTACAAATAAATATTTCTCTCTATCTCTAGAAGAGAATGAGTTTATTCTGTATGCCACGCGCTACTCCATCCACCGGTACGATCTCTCTTCTGGAATCAGCGAGGAGTTGCCTCTGACAGGGTTGCGAGGAGCAGTAGCTCTCGACTTTGATTACGACCACAACTGTTTGTACTGGGCAGATATGACGCTTGACATTATACAGGTGAGCAGGGTCCTTGGCAAATCCCGGCATAGTACAGTGATCTGGCATGTTTTCCTAGAAGAGCGTGTACCTTGTGTGAGCTAATAGCCTACTGGTTAGAATAGTGGTCTGGGTTATTATTCCTAACACAGGTCTGTTGGGTGACTTTATGTAAGTCACATCCCATTGCTGTGCCTCAGTATACCCATCTGTAAAATGGAGAGAATGACACTGATCTCCTTTGTAGAGTGCTTTGAGGTCTGATTATAAAAAGCACTATATCAGATCTAGATATTCTAATTATTAATGTAAAATACAGCCATAGCCAGGACACTGCTGTGTCCTTGGAGGTACATTGTCATATCCTGGAGACCCTAATGCAGCTTTTAGAAGGGTTAGTCTGGTCACGAATCTTCTCTGGGTTCTAAGGACCGAATCCTCAGCTGGTGTAAATCAGCAAGATCCATTGATTTTACACTTGATTTACACCAGATGAATCTGGTATGAGTATCTGGCTCTTTGTATATCTGATTTGTTGGCAAGATAGCAGTTTCTTAAAAAAAAATTATAATAGGAAAGAATTAACATTTATTTTAAGCCACAAGATGATTTTATTCTTTAAACCCGAGGCTTGGACTCTTCTACCAAGACAGAGACCTTCAACCTGCTATTGAGGTGGAGAACTTAAATTGAGTTTGTCATGTTCTTTTAGGTGAGACCTTGAAACCCATTACAAAGCACTTTTCAAAGTGCCTGTCTTCTGCTTTGAATGGAAATGAAGGATAGCACCTTTCACAGGAGTAGAGTTTTCCTCTTCGGCCAAAAATTTATCTTATCTCCTCTTTTGTGCTGGACACCTGTTTAGCTCTCTGCCTCCCTCGATCCCAGAAATGGATGCCTCCCAGGGGAGCTGTAATAGATATGCTTTGCAAAGTGCTTTGCAATGCAAATACTGCTGTTAGGTTTTTCTCATCAGTGGTCCTTCATTAATTCCCTACCCCAAACGGCTGAGTATGCTAATCTTGAGGCTTAGATTTATGTATTTATTTATTTTAGCGTCTTTGTCTAAATGGGAGCTCTGGACAGGAGATAATCATTAGCACTGGCCTACAAACAGTGGAAGCATTGGCCTTTGAACCTCTCAGTCAGTTGCTTTACTGGGTGAATGCTGGGATTCAAAAAATTGAGGTATGTCTTCAACCAGTCTTCATGGTAGCAGGTAACTGCCACCATGTTGCTTTGTGCTTACCAGGCCTTAAACGCATTGTACCATGTGTAGCCTTGAACCTCCATATTTGTAGAGGGAGACAACTGAATGCTAGCTGACATATTCGGGACGCTACGGCCATCCTGCCTTCTCAGGGCTGACTGAACAGTACTAAAAGGGATTCACAAGTACGTTCAGAAATAAATGGGATAAGATTGCTCTGGTGTTGTTCACCAGTATTTGGACAACTACAGGTTCCTTCAAGAAAATAGCAGTGAATCCTGAAAGATGCATAAACGTTATCACAATAGTTTACTCCCCCCAAATTTTTGCATCATTTGGATCCACATTACTTGTTCTTTCTCATCCTCCTATTTAAAGGCTTTATTCATCCAGTCAGGGAGCAAGAACACTAGCAAGAACACAATCATGTGGTTTATGGTTAGTAACAAATTATAGGCTACAAATGATTCAAATGAAGAATTCTGAGCAGAGCCAGTAGGCTGAAATTTGCTTGCACAAGCTATTCTTCAACTACAACCTGATAACAAACACATTCTTCAAAATTAAAGACAAGTTAGGAGCAACTGGAGAACATAAGGGATACATTTGTCAAGTAATTTACTTGCAACAGGTTATTTGAGTGGTATTAGATGGAACAATTTCCTCTATGTAATATGGAGAGATAGAATTAGCTGCACATACTGCATTACAGCAGTAAACAATTTGTTCAGCAGTGTGGAAATCACATAAGTAAATGAAACCCATAAACTCTGATCACTTGCCTAAAGATAACAGTTTGTCAAGAATGTGTATGTTGAACTGCCATTTGCTATATGGTTGTAATTAAATGCTACGGAATTTCATTTAATTTTAAACAATGCAGTTTCTCTTTCTATTGCAAACAAAAACCACATCCATATGTCTTGTACTCTTGCACTAGGTCGCCAACCCAGATGGAGACTTGCGACTTACTATTCTGAATTCCTCTGTACTCGAAAGACCCAGAGCCCTGGCTTTGGTGCCTAAAGAAGGGTGAGTAGGAGCTGTCTCGAAATAGTTGTATTAATTTGTATTGTTATAACTAACCAAGCTAGTCTAGCATTTTTCATCCATGCTAAATTCATACAAGATTAAAGCAGTATTCCTCCATGTATTCTTTTGAAGCGACACAAACAAGGAGTCCTGTGGCACTTTTAAATACTAACAAATTTATTTATCACATGAGCTTTTGTCTGACGAAGTGGGATTTTCTCCCACAAAAGCTCGTGTGATAAATAAATGTGTTAGTCTTTAGAAGTGCCACAGGACTCCTTGTTTGTTTTGCTGAACTAGACTGATACGGCTCCCCCTCTGGAACTTGTTTTGACGCTGTTTCCCTGCGTGGCCCTTTCTCATCTGAATACTATGGTCTGGGTAACTGGGCTTCAGTTTGGCTGAGATTGGGAGCAATTTTCCATTTCTCTCGCAATAAATTTCCCTTGGTAAGAACCAACATATCTGCCACTGACAACGCAGCAAAAGAGTCATGCACTGGTCTCTTCCGTGGACATGACCATGCTAATATGTGAGAAGTTGACCTCTTAGAAAGGGACTGTCTTCTGAATCACTGACTTACTTGTGATTCATGTGATGTTTAGATGGAGTCCTAGGCTATATCTACACTTGCAAGTTAGTTCGAATTAAGGAAGCTTAATTCGAACTAACTTAAGCCTTGGCCACACTAGGCTTTCATTTGTTCGAATTAAGGGCTTCCTTAATTCAAACTAATACATTCAAATAGACTATTCGAACTAAGGGTTAATTCGAACTAGTTAGTTCGAATTAACCAATGTGGCCATGTTAGTTCGAACTAATTGCTTACTTCGAACTAACCGGCCCATTGAACTCAATGCAATTCGCTAATTTGAACTAAGCAAGTGCCATGAATGAAGTAAGTTAATTCGAACTAACTAAAATTAGTTTGAATTAGTTACTTCGAAGTAACAAAGTAGACATAGCCCTAGAGCCTTGATATTCCTCCAGCGGGTGCATTCCATTGAGTGCCTGTTCAAAAGACATAGGGTATGTTTATGCTGATAGCGGCAAATTCACCACTATTAGATCAGTTTTTCAGGAGACAGCTGAAAAGACATGCTCAGTCAATCTGGAAATCTACATAATAAAACCATTGCTCAAATACTGTAGTGCTGCGACAACAGGAACGCATTTCCCACCGGAGCAGCACAATGAAGACAACATGCTAACGGGAGGTTCCAAAGTCTACTCCATGTAGCTTGCGTAACTCCCGTCGACTGCCACCAAATTTTGCCGGCAGTGTGGAATGGGCCGTTCTTTCTCTGTAAGAGAGATCGGATTTAAAGACGGGGCTTCAGAAACATGCTTATCGTCTGTTTTGTGTGGATATTTGGCTAGATGAAGCCTTTTATTATTTTAAATTAACTCTGCTTATCAACGTTACCAGGCTGATGTTCTGGACAGACTGGGGAGACTTTAGACCTGGCATTTACAGGAGTGAAATGGATGGCTCATCAGCCAGCTGCATTGTCTCTGAGGGCGTGAGATGGCCAAATGGTATCTCAGTGGATGACCACTGGATCTACTGGACGGAAGCCTATATGGACAGAATCGAGAAGGTTGATTTCAGTGGGGCGCAGAGATCTGTGATATTGGATAGTCTTCCTCATCCCTACGCTATTGCTGTATTTAAGGTATGTAAACAGTATGTACGGCGATGTATATAGTAGGTAAAGGGGCTCAGCTCAAACTGCCCAATTTAGGACTGAAACTCTGATAAATGCTGAGCTGTGTTGGGTGGCCCCACTTCACTGTGAACTCTGACCCAGTTCACTGGAAGATTTGCGACCTTAACACACGTGACTTTTGTTACAAGTTCTGCACAGATTTAAGCCTTTGTTATCTTCTTTAGGGTTAAGAACCATTCTGACAGTCCTGTTTTCCTGAGTCCTAGCTTTTAAGAGCCTCAGTAACCTTTGGCTAATGCCTCTCAAATGTCTGTCTGCTTATTGGAACCCAGTCATATCTGTGCTTTACTAATTCTTGTTTGTGTTTGTACCGCAGTGTCCATACAAGCAGACAGAAACATTTAGGGGCTGGGAGGCAGAAAACATGAATTCTGACTGCACCCCAACATGTCTTTCTTCCCCCACTTCTATAAAATGGGGGTAATGATACCAACCCAGCCTTGCAGAGTGCTTTGAAGCTGCTTGAAGAACAATGTATAAGTGGAAAGTAGTATTAGTGATGTATGAAATCTTGGGGGCACAGAGATAGTCTATGCAAAAAATTATCCTTCATTTTTCAGTTGAAACGGACTTTATGAAAGGGTCTTCTGCATTGGCTAGTTTGATGAAGAATCAGGATTAACCGTCAGTCCCTGATCTGTAGATCCTAAATTTGCAAAAGAATTAAGTTTGCAGAAGTAGTTGTATTTGCCTGTCCCCAAAGTGTGAACTAAGGAACAAAGCTTATGTTTCAGAATGAGATCTACTGGAATGATTGGTCACAGTTGAGTATTTTTAGAGCATCTAAGTACAGCGGGTCGAGAATGGAGATTTTAGTTGGTCGATTAAATGGGATCATGGATATGAAAATCTTCTACAGAGGAAAGACAACAGGTAACGTGGAGTGTTTGTAAAGACCTTTCTTAAGTAGACTGTAGAGTCATAGGCTGAGATTTTCAAAAGCCAACTAGGGTGGCTGCTTAATTCCCATTGTATGGGATTTAGGACTCTTATCTATCTTAACGGCTTACCTGGCTGCCCTTCACCATCGTATCTGAGTGCCTCCCCATCTTTTATGTATTTTATCCCCAGAACACCCAGTGTAGGGAGGGGCTGTTATCCCACTTTACAGTTGAAGTAGTGAGGCACAGAGGGAGGGAAATCACTAAGTAGTCTGGTAGAGCAGAGAATTGCACCCAGGTCTTCAAAGTCCCAGACTAGTTCTCTAACTAATACAAGCATCAAAGGGCCCAATTGTGTGAGGCACTGAGCATTCATTTAAGCCCCATTGAAGTCCCTGAGCATGGAGCACTCTCAGCGTTTCCCAAGCCCACACTCAAAGTATAACCAAGTGAAGCTGATACGCAGGGTGCCCAGGGAACTTTCATGGCCACCTGAATCCAAGGGATGTCAGGAGACGTAGTGCCAGGTTCCCCGCCGCGTATTGCTGCGCCAGTTATTCACTTTGCTTTCTCCCAGCAGGACGGAATGCCTGCATCACCAAACCATGCAGTTTGTTGTGTTTACCCAAATCAAACAACAACAGGAGCTGCAAGTGTCCTGAGGGAGTGTCCAGCAGTGTGCTCCCATCAGGGGAAGTGAGGTGTGATTGTCCACACGGGTATGTGATGAAGAACAACACCTGCATCAAGCAAGGTAAAACCCTGTTTAAGTTCTGCTGCTATTTAATCCTGAAAAAAATGATACAGTCTTTGGTTTGGCATTAGTGGAGCATGACTTTACCTTTTGCTCTGCGGTATAAGATGAAAAAGAGCTAAGGTCACTTGGCAAAGATAATGTCTCCTCGCCTAATGATAGCTTGTTTGTTTGGTTTTTTTAACATACACTGGGCACTAGAAAACACCTGTCTGCCTAACCAGTATAGATGTTTCAACGGGAACTGCATCAACAGCATTTGGCAGTGTGACAACGACAATGACTGTGGAGACATGAGCGATGAGAAGAACTGCCGTAAGTGCCTTCCATGGTCACACGTCCAGATCGGTCATCGTGTATTGAGCCATGGGCTGGGAAGTAAAACGCTTTCACCGGTGATGGAGAAAGAATTAGTCATAATGAAGATGGTCTTTCTACTTCCCTTACAAGCCCTTGTGGCATGATATATCCTAATGAAGCTAGTTCAGATACATTCCGGAAGGGATTTTCCCGCTGAAGGAAAATCGAAAGGTATGTCTACACTGGCAAACTAAGGAGGCTTAAGTCGACCTAAACAAAGCCGCGTCCACACTGGGCTTTTCTTAAGTTGACTTAAGAAATTCCTTAAATTGACTTAATAAGAGTTTAAGTTGACTTAATAACACCTCCTCTGAGGTTGATTTAAACCTTAAGCTGACTTCTTAAGTCGACTTAAAGCCAGTGTGGACGGGGATTAGTGCTAAGTCAACCTTATTAAGTTGACTGAAAGCCGTTAACTTGACTTAACAAGGTCGACTTAAGTCAACTTAAAAGTATTGTCACTCTGTTAAGTCAACTTAACAAGGTCGAATTTCGGTCGACTTTAAGTCAACGTAAAGGCGACCTTGTTAAGCCAACTTAACAAAGTTGACTTAACTTTGCCAGTATAGACATAGCCAAAGAGCTCCAATGAACTTGTACAGGGAGGAAACAGCCATCTGGCCAAGCTGTCCCAAAGTTTTAGGGATATGGGTCAGCCCTTTACGGAACAGGGCCAGGCTCAAAATTTGGACCCTGATTTGGATCCGAATCTTCCGACAGGAAGGGTCTGCTCCTTGTGAGTAGGCAACTTTCCTGCCTGCTCTGAGATGCCAGTCAGCAGGCCAAGTGCAAAGTTAGAATTCACCATCCCTACGGTTCAGCTTTATTAACAAGCAACAGAGCAATTACACAGTAAAGTCCAGGCTGCCCTTCTCCCAGGCTTAGCTGCTTCGAAGGTTCCTAATGACTTCTTAGACTCAAGGCCACTCTGTCAGGGCAAGCCAGCTCTGAAGCTTGCTTCTGCTTTTTTTTATGGCTGGAGAGCACTTTTCTCCAGGCTTGCTACTATAGGCTATGTCTACACTTGCACTTTTAAGTCGACTTAGTGTGTCTACACTTAAAATTAAAGTCGACTTAAAGGGGAACTTACAAAGTCAACCTAGAGCGTCCATACTGGATGCTCTAGGTCGACTTTGTGGGGCTAGGGGGACCTTGGGTAGGTCCACGGTGGCAGGGGGGGCACCCCCTGTGTACCATGGGGCAAAGGGGGACAGGGACCCTGGCAGGGCAGAGCCCTGTGTGTCATGCTGTCTGGATTTAGGGAAGCATTTATGATATTATTTTCTATGGATATCTCATAAATGCTATAATCCATAGGAACTATGTCATGTTTGGTATCAATAGAAAGGTAGTAATTTGCTGGGAATGATTATATAGTCTATGTCTAGGAATTCTATTTCGATTAGAAGTTAAAAATTTGATGTTATATCCATACCTTAACTTGTGTCATTCTGGACAAATGTCTTAGACGGGAGGGTGTGAACAACCATTGTCTCCTTAATGTTAAGGAATCTGCCAGGTAGAATGGTCCCAGGGAGTATCCTGATGAGCCATTGAGGACATAAAGAATACAACCATTGTGTCCTTAATGGCTCATCAGTTTACTCCCTGGGACCATATCACCTGGCAGATTCCTTACCATTAAGGAGACAATGGTTGTTTACACCCTCCCGTCTAAGACATTTGTCCAGAATGACACAAGTTAAAGTATGGATATAACATCAAATTCTTCTTCGAGTGATTGCTCCTGCCCATTCCAAGATAGGTGTGTGCACGCCACGTGCATGGACCGCCGGAATTTTTTCCCCTAGAGTACCTGGAGGGCCGGCCGAGGCGCGCCCTGGAGTGGCGCCTCTGCGCCGCTTCTATAAAGCCTCGGTCCGGCCCCACCTCCCCAGTTCCTTCTTACCGCCCTGACGGTTGCTGGTACATCTGCTTGCTCTGCTAGCAGTTCCCCTTAGATAGTTAGTTTAGTACCCTGTAGTTAGTTTAGTTTCATCGAACTCCCTCTTAGAGGGATCCACCCGCCCCGGGACCGGGGTCGGGGCATGCCCAGTTTCAAGGCGTGCGAGTCCTGCCAGAAGCCTATGCCCCTGGACGACCCTCATCAGTCATGCCTACAGTGCCTAGGTGAGGCTCACCTCAGGGGAAGGTGCAGAATCTGCAGGAGCTTCCGGCCAAGGATACAAAGAGATAGGGAGCATAGACTTAAACTTCTCCTAATGGAGGAGGCCTTGCGCCCTCCTTGGGCTGCGGACCAGGGATCCAGCTCGGCGCCATCGGTAAGACGCGCACCTGCCGCCACTGAGGCACCTAAGGACACCCGGCACCGTCTTCCTGCGGCGCCGAAGACCGCGGCACAGTCCCGGCACCGTTCACTCTCCCGCGGCCCGCCTAAGAAGAAGAAGTCGGAGAGAGGCCACTCCCCGGCCAGAGGGGACAAGTCCGCCCGACCGGTGAGACCCAAGTTGGGCCGCCCAGGTCCCGCACCACAGACTCCTGCACCGTTGACTCCGACGCCGAGGGAGGCGCCGTTGAGTCCGGTGTCAGTGTCCTCCCCTACAAGAGACATCTTGGAGGAAGACCTCCAACTCCCTTCGACTCCCGAAACATTTGAGGCTGCTAGGGAGCTAATTGAGGAGGCGGTGCCATCAACGCGGAAGCCAACTCCGGCACCCGGGGTCCCGGGGCCGTTGAGAGGCAAGCTGCGCCTAGTCCGGCCAGCATCACCCAGGCACCGAGCCCCTGATACCCGCCCGGTACCGGCTAAGGACAGGTCAATGGGCCCGAAGGGGAAGAAGCCTGCCGCGGCACCGGAGCCTTTGAGCCGGCACCGCTCCCTGGCACCGGAGCCCTCAGGCCAGCACCGCTCACTGGCACCGGAGCCGAGCCGGCACCGCTCCCTGGCACCGCCAGCTATCATTGCGGCAGCGGGCGCTCCTCGGTACCGGTCCCCCAGATACAGCTCGGAAGAGGAGCCCTCATCGAGGCACCGAGCACCAGCGGCACCGCGAGGCAGAGCGGACAGAGACAGCCCCAGGTCATGCTCCCCGGTGCCGCGGGGCACCACTCCACCATGGTCTCCCCAGAGTGGCCGGTTCTCGGGCTCGGGGGACGAATCCGTGGCCTCAGGCCAAAGCTTCCGTGCCAGCAGGAGCAGAAAGGGGCGCCCGTCTTCTCAGGAGCCCCCTCAATGGTGCATGCCACATCAGTGGCCGTTCTGGACCCCTTGGGCATACCATCAAGCCCAGGGTCCCAGTGAGACCAGATCATACTCAGTCTCAAATTCCCAGCCCCATCCATCCTACATGATCAGCGCCCCCCCAGAGGGGGAGGAAGTTTCGGAGGCTGGCTCGGGGGATAGGGGTAGTAGAGCCTTCTCAGGGGCAGAGCGGTCCGCCCCCACAGCCAGCGCAACGGAGGGTCGCCCACTGGATCCATCGGGAGAATCATCCTCCTCGCCCCCAGATGAGGCGGTTGCCAGGTCCCAACCCTCCGCTATTCCGGACGACAGCAGAACTCACCAGGAGCTGCTCAGGAGAGTTGCCCAGAATATGGGGCTCCAAGCGGAGGAAATTGTGGATGAGGCAGACCCAGTGGTGGACATTCTCGTACCGGAAGGTCCGGCCAGGGTAGCCTTGCCGCTCATCAAGACTATCCAGAACACCACCAAGGCCCTATGGTATACTCCGGCCTCAATCCCACCTACCGCTAAGAAGGTGGAGAGAAAGTACTTTGTGCCAGCCAGGGGCCACGAGCATTTTTATTCTCACCCGACGCCGAGCTCTCTTGTAGTAGCGGCCGCTAACGAGAAAGAAAGGCAAGGACACCAAGGTCCCACCCCCAAATCCAGGGACGCAAAGAAGCTGGAGTTGTTCGGCAGGAAGGTCTACTCCACCGCAGGCCTGCAGTTGAGGATCGCCAATCAACAGGCGATCCTCAGCAAGTATGCCTACAACTCTTGGGCCTCCCTGGAAAAGTTCTCGGAGAAGGTGGATCAGGAATCGAGGCAGGACTTTGGGGCCATGATCAAGGAGGGCAAGGTGGTCTCGCGAACCCTTCTCCAATCCGCCTTGGACGCTGCTGACGCAGCTTCCCAAGCTATGGCCTCTGGGATTACAATGCAAAGAAGCTCCTGGCTCCAGGCATCCGGGCTGCCCCAGGAGGTGCAGACCACCATACAGGACCTCCCGTTTGAGAGACCCGATCTGTTCTCAGCTCAAACGGACTCGAGGCTGCAAACATTAAAGGACTCCCGGGTTATCCTGCGGTCCCTTGGGCTGCATACACTGGCCTCGCAGAGATGCCCCTTTAGGCCTCAACCCCCCCCTCGCCCCTACCAGCGTAGGCAGGACTCAGATCGCAGAAGGGGCAGATACGGGCGCAGGAATGACAATCGCCCCTTGGGACAAGGGCAGGGCAATCAGCGCCGCCCCCCGGGCCCCAAGAAAAACTTTTGAGGACAAGCTCGAGGGCCTCATACCACCCCCTCCCACGGATCCTATCCTGCCCCCCTTCTCCAACAGACTGTCCCGGTTCCGCCGTGCTTGGTGGCAGATTACGTCGGACGAGTGGGTGCTCTGCACGGTGCAACTGGGATACTCAGTCCAGTTCTCCTCCTTGCCCCCTTCCTGCCGCCCGTCCTCTACCTCGCCCCTCTTCAGGGACCCCTCTCACGAGCAAATACTGCTCCAGGAAGTTCAGTCACTCCTGGACAAGGGAGCGGTGGAGGAGGTGCCACAAGACCGAAGGGAGAAGGGGTTTTACTTCCGATATTTCCTAGTCCCCAAGGCCAAGGGGGGCTTCCGCCCCATCCTGGATCTCCGGGGTCTCAACCGCTTCTTACGCAAGGTGCGGTTCCGGATGGTCTCCTTAGCCTCGATAATTCCCTCCCTGGATCCAGGGGATTGGTACGCCGCCCTTGACCTGCAGGACGCCTACTTCCACATTGCTATAGTGCCCCACCACAGAAGGTTCTTGCGCTTTGTGGTAAAGGACAGGCACCTGCAGTTTACGGTCCTGCCCTTTGGCCTAGCAGCGGCCCCGAGAGTCTTTACCAAGTGCTTGGCTGTTGTGGCAGCCTTCCTCAGATGGCAAAGGGTCCAAGTTTTCCCGTATCTGGACGATTGGTTGGTACGAGGCTGCTCCAGCAGGGAGGTGCAGGACAGTTTAATAAAGATCCAGCTCGTGTTCGACCGGCTGGGCCTCCTTGTGAACCACCAGAAATCCACCCTCATTCCGTTGCAGAGGTTAGAGTTCATAGGGGCGGTCCTGTACTCGAGGTCCGCAAGGGTGCTTCTCCCGAGCTCCCGATTCCTTGTTATAAAAAGCTTGATTCGAAACCTCCAGAGGCACCCGCTCACCCCCGCAAGGTCGTGCCTAAAACTGCTGGGCCATCTAGCGGCATGCACAAACGTGGTGAGGCACGCGAGGCTCCGATTGCGCCCTCTTCAGGGGTGGCTGGCTTCGGCATATCGTCCAAAGAGGGACGACTTGGACAACATAGTGACAGTCCCGGAGCGGATATTAAGCCAGCTAGAGTGGTGGTGTCTCCAGGCCAATGTCTGCGAAGGTCTACCTTTTCACAAACCCAGGCCACAGGTGACCCTGGGAACGGATGCCTCAGACCTGGGGTGGGGAGCCCACCTGGGTCGCCTTAACACGCAGTGCCTATGGAACCAGGTGGAGGTCAGCATGCATATAAACATCAAAGAACTCAGAGCCGTACGCCTGGCCTGCCAGACGTTCCGGAACCATCTTATGGGCAAGGTAGTGGAAGTGCAAATAGACAATACGGCCGCGATGTTCTATTTGAACAGACAGGGTGGTGCTCGCTCTTCTCTCTTTTGCCAGGAAGCCCTCGCCCTGTGGGAGTTTTGCATCCGCCACTCCATTCACCGAGTAGCAACTTACGTCCTGGGGTGTTAGAACTCGTTGGCCAACGATCTAAGCAGGAGGTTCATGGTTCACGAATGGTCCTTAAAGCCAGAGATCCTCTCGGATGTGTTCCAAAGGTGGGGACACCCCCAGATAGACCTCTTTGCATCGGAGAGCAACAAGAAGTGTGACCACTTCTGCTCATTCAGGGGGCACAGCCCAGGATCTCTGGGGGATGCCTTCGCCCTCCAATGGTCGGCATGGAAGGGCTATGCCTTCCCTCCCACACCGCTAATACACAAGGTGCTGCTGAAGGTCAAGAGGGACAAGGCTTCAGTTATCCTGATAGCCCCAGCGTGGCCAAGGCAACACTGGTTCTCGACGCTGTTAGATCTCTCAGTCGAGGAACCCCTGGAGCTTCCCCTCATACCAGACTTACTTTCTCAGGAGGGGGACAAGCTCCTGCATCCAAACCTCAGGTCGCTGCACCTCAAAGCATGGAACCTCCTTGGCTAGCCCAAGGGGAATCACAGTGCTCAGCAGAGGTGCGTGAGGTGCTCTTAAGTAGCAGAAAACCCTCCACTAGGGCGTCTTACAAGGCAAAGTGGACAAGATTCGTTGTTTGGGCTACGGAGAGAGGCCTTGCCCCAGAGTCGGCTCCCGTCCCGAGAGTTCTTGACTACCTATGGGGACTAAAAATTGAGGGCCTCTCCACCGCCTCCATTAGAGTCCACCTGGCAGCTATTTCGGCATTCCACGCAGGTGTGGAGCGGACACCGATCTTCTCCGCACCAACGGTGAAGCGTTTTCAAAAGGGCCTGGACAAGCTGTTTCCGGTCACCTGCCCGCCTACGGCGCAATGGGACCTGAACCTCGTTCTATCTAGACTGTCCGGCCCACCCTTTGAACTGTTGGCTTCGTGCTCGCTTCTCTACCTTTCCTGGAAAGTCGCGTTTCTAGTGGCCGTCATGTCAGCCAGGAGGGTGTCAGAAATTCGGGCACTATCGTCAGATCCGCCCTATACTGTCTTCTTTAAGGACAAGGTCCGACTGCGTCCGCACCCGGCCTTCCGGCCAAAGGTTGTTTCACAGTTCCACACTAGCCGAGACATTTTCTTACCTGTCTTTTACCCCAAGCCTCACACCTCAGAGAGAGAGTGCAGGCTACATACGTTGGATGTGCGGAGGACTCTGGCCTTTTACTTAGACAGGACAAGGCCATTTCGAAAGACTTCCCAGGTATTTGTCACAGTAGCCGACAGAATGAAGGGTGAACCAATTTCTACCCAACCCCTTTCATCTTGGGTGGTGGCGTGTATCTGCGAATGCTATAATCTGGCTGGTACGCGCCCACCGGAGGTCAAGGCGCACTCAACAAGGGCGCAGGCGTCGTCAGCCGCTTTCCTCGACCAGGTGTCCCTATTGGATATTTGCAGGGCAGCCACGTGGTCATCTATTCATACCTTTGCGGCGCACTACGCTATCGTCCAGCAGTCAAGAGAGGACGCAGCAGTCGGCAGGGCAGTCCTGAACTCTGCGAATCTATAGCGTCCGACCCTCCTCCTAAGGTAAGGCTGGTGATTCACCTATCTTGGAATGGGCAGGAGCAATCACTCAAAGAAGAAGAAATGGTTATGTACCTGTAACTAGTGTTCTTCGAGATGTGTTGCTCCTGACCATTCCAACTTCCCACCCTCCTACCTCGCTTCAGATCGAGGGAGAAGGAACTGGGGAGGTGGGGCCGGACCGAGGCTTTATAGAAGCGGCGCAGAGGCGCCACTCCAGGGGGCGCCTCGGCCGGCCCTACGGGTACTCTAGGGGAAAAAATTCCGGCGGTCCATGCACGTGGCGTGCACACACCTATCTTGGAATGGTCAGGAGCAACACATCTCGAAGAACACTAGTTACAGGTACGTAACCATTTCTTCTTAACTTCTAATCAAAATAGAATTCCTAGACATAAACTATATAATCATTCCCAGCAAATTACTATCTTTCTATTGATACCAAACATGACATAGTTCCTATGGATTATAGCATTTATAAGATCTCCATAGAAAATAATATCATAAATGTTTCCCTAAATCCAGACAGTGTCACACTGTGCCCACATGCCCTGCCTTTTCGGGGGCATGCCAGGCTCCCCCTGTGCCCCCCCCCCCCGGCAGGGAGGGCATTGGTGTAGTCCTGGGGTAGCCCTAAGTCGACTTAGGGCTACCCCAGGGCTACACTGGCTTAATTCGACTTTAAAAAGTCGAATTAAGCCTTAGGTCGAGTAGAAAGGTGGTTTAATAAAGTCGACTTAATTTTCATTAAGTCGACTTAAGCAAGCTGCTTAAGTCGATTTAGGCGAAGTGTAGTGTAGACGCAGGGCAAATTAAGTCGACTTAAGCCAAGCTTAAGTCGACTTAATTTACCAGTGTAGACGCAGCCATAGAGTGCTGCTGGCTTCAGCCCTATCTCCGGGTCAGACCATTAAACCCTTACTGCTCTGAACCAGGAGGAATTCATCCAGAACATAGCCGTGCTCATGTATTTAATTTTAATGGAAGCGAATTCTAGCTGTATCAAGAATGGCTCTTAGGATGTTCTTCCCCTCCATTTTATTCCGCTTGCCTTTATTTTAACGTGTGAGTTTGGCTCATGGGAGTTGTTGTTTAATCGGTGGCCTTGAAACCTCTCTTCTCTCCCCCCCGCCTTGCATTAGCCACGACAGTCTGTGATAGCGAGACTCAGTTCCGCTGCCAAGGTTCAGGGACCTGCATCCCGCTGTCCTATAAATGTGACCTCGAGGACGACTGTGGAGATAACAGTGATGAAAGCCACTGCGGTAAGCGTGAGAAGGAGTGAGCTGTTTGTCTCGGTTGGACGTTCTTCCCCTCCCTCTCTCCTAGAAAGAATACTCTTGCATTGCGCTGTTCTCTCCACCAGGCAGGGGGTGAGTCTCCCCGGATGGAGGCAATGCAAGGCAGTGCCGCTTTCTGGCTCTCAGGGAACCCTCCTTGTGTGCTCTCCAGGGCTTGCAAAGCCACTCTCTGGCTGTGATCAGGGAGCTAGTGCAGGGCAGAGGATGGGACGCACAGGAAAATGGAGCAGTAAAGTGCAATGACAGCACGTACCCTCCCCACCCCGAGACATCACACCTTAAGCTGGCAGGGAGGCTCTGGTATCAGATGTTCCCAGTTCCCCTCACCTGCCCTGCACATCTGCCATAAAGCAAAAGATCTGGGCAGAGATTAAAAATTACACTCCTGCAGCTTCCGGGTCTTAGTGTGTTCGGCTTTGGAGCAGTGCCAGAACACAGCTGCCTGGAGGCACCAATACAGGGTAGAGAGTGCCAAGACCTGGTATCTCCTAAAGCCATCAGGACTACAAATCCAAGTGCTGTGGCGGTAGATTCTGCTTCACTGTTCCCCAGTTGCTTCATATTGGTGAGGAATCCTTGGCCATCTGGCAAGTTCATGGTTGTCACTGCGCTGCAGGTCACAACCACAGCAGTAGCAGAGTCAGGACTCTGCCTCCTGCATTAACACCACGGACTCCTAGCCCCAAGGAAAGTCTCTAGCAGTTGTGTGCAATTTAGGGTATATGGCACAGTGTCCAGCAGCTCCACTTCCATCCTGTAGAGGGCAGTGGTGCTGGCACACACTAGCTGGTTCATTGCCGTGCTTCCTAAAGAGCCCAGAATCCCTAATTTCAAAGGAGATTCTGACCTAATTTGCAAAGGCAGCTGAGCATCTGCAACTCCCAACATTGTGAATGGGTTGTGCGGGCGCTCAGCACTGCTGCACGTGGGGCTGTCAGCCTCTGCGGCTGATAGTTCCCGAGTGGCAGATGGTTAAATCCACAGGAAGAGCAGAAGATGGCAATCAGAGTTACATGGTAGCTCTTCAGCTTTCAGGAGTAGAAACAATGCACTAAAAATGCTTTCAAGATAAGAAAAAATGTTCTGAGTGGGGTAGGCTGCCAGTTAGGAAATGTCGGCTCTTTCTTCTAAGTACGCATCTTGTGTTCAGTCTCCACACCCCATCAGCCCCTCTGAACTTTGGGTGCCTTATTTGTAGAAGCTCACCAGTGTAGAAGTGATGAATTCAGCTGCAGCTCGGGGATGTGCATTCGTCTTTCTTGGATGTGTGATGGCGATAATGACTGCCGAGATTGGTCAGATGAAGCAAACTGCACTGGTAAGCGCTTGGCTGTAATCCAGACCCCTCCACTGGAATTACTCATTGCTAGCTGTCGGCGGCCATAAGTGTTTTTAAAGGGTTTGCATTAGGATAGTTCTTTACATGTGCTGCCCAGGGAAGTTCCATTTGAACCCTTCTGTGTCATGAGATTGAATCTTCCATTGCCCTCTTTCTAGTGTATTCTGTGCTAATGGCTACTGCAGGGAAATCCTGATTGACAGTGGCTTAGAAGTTAAGATGGAAACATTGCAGGAACTAATGGATTGACCTGTGCTGACTGAAGTCAATGGAAAGATGCTTCTAGGCTTGGATTATGCCATAATTGAGCAGCCGCATGGGCTGGTGAATTGAGCCTGGAGCCAGAACCAATTTCTAATCCCAGGGCTGATTCTAACATGCCGCGAGACCATGGCTACATTGTTTAATCTCCATACCTCAGTTTCCTCCTCTGTAAAAGTGGGATAATAGTCCTGCCTTGCAAGAGGTTTTGAAGATGAGTAAGTGAAGTTGATTTGAAAATAAGGTGCTTTTTAAGTATTTGCTCTAGTGTGAGTGAAGAATGCAGTAAGACCCTTACCTCTGAATTGCTTCTCTTCTTTGCTGAAGTGCATACCCTACACTTGCCATGCTTTCCCATATTTAAAACATTCTCCTTGTTAGTTGTCAGATGGAAAATGTTGTTGATCATCTCTCCGCTTCACCTTCTTAATATTTATGGTCAAACTTATGTATCATTTTGTGCATATGAAATACCTTATAAAATACAGACTGATAGGAGGCCAACACTTACAAAAGAGTTACCCTACTGCAACAAACCCGGGCAGATATAAGCAATAGAGGAAATCACAATTTGAGGGAAACAAATTTTGGTTTTAAATTTCCATAGGTTATAAATAGTGAGGGGAAAACATGATTTTTTAAGAATGATTTTTAAAAAACTACAAATCTCTCACCTGCCAATGGCCTTTTTTGCACAAAGTGCCACAAACATGTTGCGAGATGTCCTGTTTTTCACAGATGCTGAACAACCTGTCAGTTGGAGCTGTGGGAGACCCAGCATGTACAGCTCAGGCCAGGAGACTAATAAGATTGTGTTCCTGAGAGAATAAGCATCTAGTTTATGATCTGTTGATTTTAGCAACTTAATTGCTGCATTTCTGAAAGTGCAGACTGTTTTCTCATGTGCACAGTGATTCATTTTTGCTTTTATTTGCAAGATTGCACTGATGGAATGACATTGAGGTCGTTCATCTGTAGTGTCGTTTATACCTGACAGTGCTTCAAAAACTTGCTTTAAAAATGTATTACCACATGGTCTGCTATAACAACAGGCTTGCCCTCCATTTGAAGTTCGGTAAATGAGGCGTATTTGTAACCATTGATCCAAAAGATCAAGATGATGATTAATAAGGGTACTTCTCCCTGAAATTTGCTCAGTTATTACAGGCTGAAAATAGGCTGGGTATGTACTGACCTAATTTCACAATTTGAACTCTGATTGTTTTGTAAGAGTTAAACACATTGCAGGAATCAGGGTTTTCTTTGCAATGTCTAAACTGTTTATCTCAGAGAAGGGACACTCAACTCCAATAGCAGCTGGTCTTCAGTGCAATCTTGGTTCTTTTCCTAGCATTCCAGCTGGGGCAGTTGAGATATAAAGAGCATGTAATTTATGCAAAGTCACAGGATCAGGACCTGATTCTCCTTTCACTGACAACTAACTGATATACACCAGTGCAACTGAGCTGAAGAGAATGGAGTCACCCCGGATTGACACCATTGTTACATCAGGCCTTGTGTTAGTAGACCTGATTCTCCAGTCATACACTGGAGTCAACCCAAAAATGACAGTGGAGTTTATAGTAGTGGAAAACTGATGTAGGAGAGAAGAGTCCTAAGGACATACTAAAATTCAGTCCCTGATTCTAGCCACTTTACATCTGCTCTGGTATTTTCAATTAAGGAGTCTTCAAGTATTTACACAGTGAAGAGATTTCTGATTGTAGAAGGCTGTAGCAGAAAAAGGCACAATGAAATTTGGTGGGTGAAAGTTGAAGCAAGACAAATTCAGACTAGAAATAAGGTGTAAACTTTTGAGGGAGGGTAATGAACTTTTCCCAAGATATGGTGGATTCTTCATCACTAGAAGTCTTTAAATCTAGACAAGCTGTCTTGCTAAAAGATACGCCTTAGCCCAAATGCTGTAGGTTAGATGCAGAAATTATTGGGTGAGGTTCTCTGGCCTGATGATGCAGGAGACCAAATTAGATTATCAGAATGGTTTCTTCTGGCCATAAAATTATTCAGTGTAAATTTCTCCATGTTTAAATGCAGTTTTTCAAGATATATATGTTTAAACAATAAATGTACTGGTTCTAGAGTACTTTTTTGAACAAATTCCCTTTTATATCAATAGGAGTTATACTGAAACTCTAACCACAGAATTTGGACATATGCAATTATTCAATCCAGTTTAGAATCTCACCTGCTTCAAGTATATATGATTTGAACTGGTTAGTTTGAGGTTTCCAGTGGTTGGTATTCCAAGTGTGTGGGTGTGGAAGGAGATACATATTAGTGTTGCTTATCTCACATGACTTTCTGAGTGAGAATTACGACAGGAAGAAGTGAACATACTTCCAGAATTGTATTGGGTGTTTAAGTTTAAAGTTGAAATTATCTAAAAGAATGACAGTTATTAGAGAAACATGTCCATCTCTGCTGACTACATTTATTGCTCTTAGCTAAAATAATTACATTTCACAAGAAATACCTAATGGAAGTGCATGACGCTAGTTAGGCTAAAATGTGGCAGCATGCAATTTGATGAAGTCAAATGCTGCTCTTCTCCTAGGTGACAAAGAGTATTCTCTCATGTTAGCACAGTTTTTTATTTGAAGAGATGCAACATATACATTAGGCTCCAAAACAACCTACTTAAACAAAAAAATACTTTAGATTGAGATTTTCAAGGTGGGAGCCTAAAGGAGTTGAGTACCCAAATTCCGCTGGGAATTGGGTGTCCAACTTTTAGAGAGATTTGAAAATCTAATCTTAAATCTGGTTAATATCAACCTAAAATACAAGCAAGTTCTCTTTTTGAAGTTCACTGCCAATTCAGACACTTGTGTACACATTCTCTCTGCTAGCAGATCGCAGCAGTGATACTGTTTTGGTGGTATCATCTCCCATACACAAGGGGTGTGCCAGCTTATCCAGGTTTATCTGTTGCTGTCTCACCAAGAGCCAGACATCATTACTTTTGCCAGCTGACCCAAAAGACTGAAGAGAGAAGAAAGGGCTGATTCCTGAGATTCTCAGAGAGCTTTAGAACCATTAGTTAGCCTCCACAGTCAACCTTATGAGGCACTGTAGCTTGGTAAGCATTGCCCCCATTCTACAGGTGTGAAAACTGAGGCACAAAGGAGTAAGAAGACTTGCTCAGGATCACAAAGCAAGTCAGTAGCCCAGCCTAATAGAACCCTGACACCCAGCTTCCTGTCCACAAAACAGAAGATGGGACAGGGATAGCCATTAGAGAACAATAATTCAACATGTATAATAGCTAGCATAGTGGGGTCTGGGTCCATGACTACCCACAATACAAACTATTATTATTAATAGTACATATGTGAACATATAGTTAAATATGTCATGTATACACTTAACAAAAGAAAAGACTGATGGTTTATTTCTATAGGCCCCTGTTCAATGCCTTGTAAAGTCAATACGAATCTGTATGTGGTTTCCTTTTCTATTTTTAGCAGTATACCACACTTGTGAAGCCTCCAGTTTCCAGTGCCGCAATGGCCATTGCATTCCCCAGAGGTGGGCATGTGATGGTGATGCTGACTGCCAGGACAGCTCCGACGAGGACCCTGCCAAGTGTGGTAAGAGCTCTGGTCTCATCTGATGAAGGGGGGAAATGATATTTTTTAAGGTAACTGACCCATGGAATGGAAGCTAGCTCAGTCACTCTTAAAGAGATACAAGAGAATGGCAGCAAACTTGGGGAGCTCTAAAACCACATCTTTCTGGCCTTCATTACTTTTTGGTTTACTGTGACGCTTAGAGGTTCCAAGCAAGGTTAGGGCCCCTTTGCGTGCACAGTCCCTGCCCTAAAGAGCATACAATTTAAATAGACAGTATGGTGCAGCAGCTGATCTTGGGGGGTCTCTCAGGGTGTAAAGTGCCCCTGGAGTTTGGCCATCCTGGACTAACAAACAAAACTATCCCCTAATTTATGTTTGTATTTTCCCCGATGCACCCATGCTTGCTGCACAGTAGACTGAACCTTGAATTTTTTCCATGGCTAAGGTTTCTTTTTTCAAATGAAATTATAGAAAAAAAGTGCAACGGTTTCCGGTGTCCAAACGGAACCTGCATCCCGAATAGCAAGCACTGTGATGGAATGCACGATTGCTCCGATGGCTCTGATGAACAGCACTGCGGTGAGTTTGTGCAAGGACTCGAGAGTTGCAGCACCAGATGGGACAGGCCCATACACCATTCTGTTGGCAGCAGAGATGAATACCTCATGCTTCAAAGGAAAGCAAAAGCCCTCTGTTTAATATATATATAGCCACTTATGTAGTTCAAGAGGCGGAGTGATAGATGATTCCTTCTTGATACCTACAGCAAACCGCTTTCAGCCTGACACATGCCGCCAGATAAGCCTGAATAGCTATATAACCTGTACTTCGGTCATCAAAATTATCCAGCCCCTGATAAGATCCAGCCACTGTATGTGACTCTCTGTAAGTCAGAGAGGATGGCTAAGTACCCGTAGATCAAATGACATATTTTGTGTGTAATGTTGTTGCGTATGACTTGTATTACCCTAGCACATAAGCGTCTCGTCATGAATCAGGATCGCATTGTGCTAGGCGCTGTACAAACACTTCTTACTGCTATGCACTGAAACACTGTCATTCTCCCTCCAATCCCTTTTGATTCCTCCAGAACCCCTGTGCACACGTTACATGGACTTTGTGTGCAGGAACCGGCAGCAGTGTTTGTTCCACTCCATGGTGTGTGACGGCATTGTGCAGTGTCGGGATGGCTCAGATGAAGATGCCAGCTATGCTGGATGCTGTAAGTGGTAACAGTGAAACTAATGCCTAGTGCTTTTCATCAGTGCATCTCAAAGCACTTTACAAAGGACGTCAGTTCTCTTATCCCCATGGAGGGAACATGATGCAGAGAAATAACTTGCCCCACACTGTCCAGCAGCAAAGCTGGGACTAAAACGTTGGTCTGTGGAGCCTCAATCCAGTACTCCACCAAGTGAGATGCACCGCTCTGAAGAGATACCAGAATGGAATTAAATAAAGAGTCCTCAGGGAGAGCTCGCAGGGGTTTAGTGCGTCATTTTTGAACTGTGTCAATACACCAAAACACTTCATGTTCCCTTTAAATCAGCCTCCTTGTTCTGGTGGTTGATGATTTGAGTCGCCCTTTGTCAACACTAAAAATCCAGGTTTCTGTTGGTTGATGTTTTAGGGGGTTGTCAGCAAAAGCCAAGCAGCTTTTTATGGTCCACGTTCAGCAGGACTAGCTGTTTTACCAGTGTGTGACAGATCTGCGCTTTTGGCCCATGTGACTCTGTCCTGGATTTTATAGCCAGAGTCGTCTTTGGGGGCCAGTGGGTGCAAACATCCTCTTCTGCTGATCATTCCAAGCGGAGTCAGTGTAATACCACCCCGGGCAGTGGAGGAGTGTATGTTTGTGCATGACCATTGGGATTGAACCAGTGCTTTCCTCTGGTGGCCGGTGCCAGATGCTTCTGAGGGAAAGTGCAGAGAAGCCCGTAGTGGACAGATATGTGCTGTCTTGCCTGCAGAGGATGCAGCTTGTATTCCTTGTATGTCTTGAAGCATATTCCTTATGCAGCAGCAATTCTTCATAAGGGTGCAGCGGGTGCTTCCTGTGCATCAACCCCATTGCACCTGCCAGGTTGGAAGGCTGTTCCCACTCCTGTAGATTGTTAGCAGCATTGCCTGGGGGAAGCTGCGCCAGTCTTTGCAGGCCAGCTGCACAAGGAATCAGTACTGTGGCTGTCTCCCATGCATTCTGCAGTGAGGTTGGGTGGATTCTCTGTGCCTGACTTCCCCATAGCTAAGCACACTCTGAGCCTTCGGTTTTGTACTGAAGCTCTTAAAAAGAACAGCTGGATTTGGCTTTTTATTTATTTATTTTTTTACATTCTGCTTTGTCCCTTTTAGCCCACGACCCAGAGTTTCACCGAACCTGCGACCAATTCAACTTTCAGTGCCAGAATGGCGTGTGCATCAGTTTAGTATGGAAATGTGACGGGATGGATGACTGTGGGGATTACTCTGATGAAGCAAACTGTGGTGAGTTGAGAGGAACATTAACCCCTCCAAGCCCACCTCAGTCTTATTTTGAATTTTAACAGAATTGTCTTGCCCTAGAATACAGAGTGGTCGCCATGTGGAGGACTGCAATAACTTGAGAGAGACAGGAGATTGATAATGTTTTTTGTTTGTAGATTTCAAAGGAGATTGATATCATTAGTCCTATTTTACCAGTAGGTAAATTGAGGCACGGAGCATTGAGCACTAAAAATAGCTTACCACTCCTGGTCAGACTTCTTCTGTCACCAGCTCTTTCTGGGGCAGCTGAAATTAAAGTGTCCCCAGCCACCAAAAGAAAACTGCCATTAGAGGCAAATTTGGCAGCAGGAGGCTTCATAAATGGACAACCCCCCATGCTGCAGAAAACAGCAGCCCAAGCAGTTTCACTTTCAGACTTTCAGTGGCTCTTAAAGGGGCAGCGCTGGTTGCAGCTCTTACAGCAGGTTAGTCTCCCTGCTGGTGAGTGAGGGAGAGATTTTTGTGGATGTTTTCCTTTAAATTACAGACAGTAAATTTGCATACTTTTTTACAGACTGTTGGCAGCCCTGGCTCAGGGACAGCCTGCAGGCCAGGGATAGAACTGTTACTAGAACTCAGGTTTCCTGAATGTCCGTCCTGGGTCTGTCCATTACACCATGCTGCTTCCTGTGACCAGACCCTCTGAGTTCTTGATAATCGGATATCATAGGCCCTTCGCTATACCATAGTTGACTTGAAGCCATATGTGAGTGTATTTGCTGCACCGATACCCAGCAAACCCATGGTCCTATATCTGAGAGCAGTGTAGGTAACTATTAGCTGGAAGCTGTAGGAAAACATGCCCAGCCAAACAAAGCAGCCACACATTCGGATTGTGATGGCCATGTTCACTGCTTTATTCCTCTTGCCTCATCTCTTGCCTTGTCGTGTGATGTCTAATTTCATGAGTAAGCTACATGGAGCAGAGTCTGCTTCTATTATGTGGCTATAAAGCATCTAGCACATTTTGGGAGCTGTGTAAATAAACGGTGATCAAACCATAGTGCAGACTGTCCGGAGTCAGAGGCTGGCGTATCAGGAAAACATCCCTTGACTGCACTGCCTGCATGAGCTATGGAAAACCACTAGGCAGAGCACAGCACAGACAGAGCCTGTGTCACTGAGGACAGTCAGGGATGCTGGACCTCATGGGAATATTTTGTTGTTAGAAAATCCAACGGAAGCACCAAACTGCTCTCGATATTACCAGTTCCAGTGTGAGAATGGCCACTGCATCCCCAACAGGTGGAAATGCGATGAGGAGAACGACTGTGGCGACTGGTCTGATGAGAAGGACTGTGGAGGTAAGAGCAAGCATGGCTGCTGTCTTCATTATCTGTTCCATAAATTAAAAAGCTAGAGGGCACTGTTGTGTGATCCTCTAATCTGACCCTCTGCATAACACAGGCCATAGAGCAGAACTTCTAAAAAACCTTCCAGTCTTAATTCAGAAATTGTCTATAATACAGAATCCACCGCAATTTTTGGAAAGTTGTTCCGAAGGCTAATAATGCTCACCGTCAAAATTTACACCTCATTTCCCATCTGAATTTGTCTAGTTTCAACTTTCACGTGTTGGAGATTGTTATACCTTCGTTTGTTAGACTGAAGAGCCCCTTATCAAAGCTTTGCTCCTCATGAAGGTACTTAGAGACTGTGATCAAATCACGCCTTAATTTTCTATTTGTGAAGATACATTGATTGAGCTCCTTGAATCTCACTCTACAAGGGCTGTTTTCCAATCCTGTAATCATTCTGGTGGCTCTTCTCTGAACCTTCGCCAATTTATCACCATTCTTCTTGAATTGTGGACACCAGAACTGGATACAGTAGTTGTACCGGTCCCAAATGCAGCGGTAAAATAGTCTTTACTCCTACCTGAGACTCTCCTGCTTATACCACCAAGGATCACATTAGTCCTAATAGCCACTGCTGCAGATTGAGAGCTCATGTTCACCTCAGTATCCACCATGACCATTTTTCAGTCACTGCTTCCCAGGATAGAGTCTCCTGTCTTGCAGGTATGGCCTGTATTCTTTGTTCCTCAATATATGGTTTTACATTTAGCTATATTAAGATACATATTTTTTGATTCTGTCCAGCACTCTAGATTGCTCTGTACCACTGACTTATCCTCTTCTTTATTTACCACTCACTCAGTTTGTCTCATCTGCAGACCGTATCAGTGCTTTTATATTCTATCTAGCCACTCATTTTTAAAATAGTTGGTGCCTCTCAGTGAGAATTCTTAGCTCTCTGCTGAATCCTTATTATTGCTTTGTTCATACAGAAGTAGTGAGTTCACGTTTATATGCGTTTTACATTGGTTGTAGCAAAAAACCCAAAGTACCCTGACTACGTAATTTCTACACAGTATGTTTGCTTAAGTAAATGATAGAGAAACTTCTTGTTCAGCAAAGAATCTTTTAGGGTAGTCTACCAAAAAGTATGTGCACCCATTTCACATAATGTGGTTAAAAACTAGGTTGGTTCAACTGATGCAGTCCCCTAGTGTGGACACACATAAACCAGTTTAAGCATGTCTACACTAGGAGGCTGCATAGAGGTAACTGAATTGGTTTCCAAATAGATTTAATGAAATAGGCACACATGCAGCATGTAGACCAGGCTCTTTGGATCACCTGCTATGCTGAAAGCTGGTGGCCTTTGTCTCTATTGCAGCCCCTTCCCTCAGGCACAATCGCTCAGAAACTCATGAACAGCCAAACAGAGCATGTCTCCTGCCCCAGATGGGCTGCAGTCCCTGGAAACATTGCCCTTGCCTCTTTCTTCTCCTGGGGGGGAAGACACACCCCGCCCTTAAATCCCCTGCTAGATTGTGTGACAGACAGGCAAGCACTTCAGCCTTTCGTGAATCTTTTATCTGGTCTCTCAAGGCATCTGGGCTGTCCGGATTAAAACCCTAGTGCCGCATTCAGATCTATTTGGGCAAATGCTTGCACCTCTGTGGAAAACCCTTGATATCAGTGGAATCTTGAGGCTATGTAAGGGTCCTCCCAGGTCGGTCTGCTTTAGTATGTGGAGAGGGTTTCTATGTTCAGGCAGAAAGGGTACTTGGCCAATATTTACCAACTGGAATTGCCACAGGGCCAGACTGTGGCTTGCCTGTATCCCCTTATGGTGAAGGCGCATAGGTGCAGGTCCATGTCTGCTGGAAACTGCTACTGGGACATGTCTGCAGGAAACCTAGGGAGCAAGAGAATAGTCTGTGGCCTGTAGGGGACAGGCTACAGAGCTCCCAGCAGTCACTGCACTGTCCAGCACTTCAAGTGGTACTACCCTGTAAAAACACACGGATAAAAACACAGTCCTGTGTGTTCCCCCTTGGGTTCCTTTTCTTTGACTTCTGCTTTGTTTTATGTTTTAGGTCTCATTCTGGGAGTCGGTCCTGTGCAGTTACATTAAAAATATAGCGCTTGTGATATATCCTCCCCTCCCCCACTGACATCCTGGGATTTTGCCTTTCAGTCTCCTAGGAGCAGGAAAAGCTTTTAACACAGCATCAAAGGCAGGAACGTGTTTGGAAAGCTCAGGACTCACTGGTTTATTTTTAGGTTCACAGATACTTCCCTTTACAACATCAGCCCCAGCCACGTGTTTACCCAACCACTTCCGTTGTAACAGTGGTGCCTGCATCATGAACAGCTGGGTTTGCGATGGATACCGGGACTGCACAGATGGCTCAGATGAGGAAGTCTGCCCTACTTTGTGTAAGGTTTCCGCCTCTCCTCCCCCTTTGTTTTACGTTCAGGAACCGTTATCTAAAAAAATAAGTCTCAAATGTAAATTTCAGAAGACTCCACATTGGTGGACCAAAAGGTACACCAGGGAAAAAGGGCACCACTCTATTGATTCACATGGGCTTGCACCCACTTGTATGAGCAGTAAATTTGGTCCAGTCACCATGAGTTCTAAGAATTGGTGGGAATATTTGCCATCTAGCAGTGACTGCTTAGAAATCACATCTCTGTCCCAGTGCAAACTAGATTACATGCTTTCAGCCATTTTTCTCTTTGCTTGTGTCCAGGAAGACTTTCACGGGGGAGTGTGTTTTTGTAGGTTGCATTCCTGACTTAGAAATCTGTGCACCTGAACATATGCCAGCATCCTCATTTGTAGGTTACCTTTAGAGTAACAAGCCTAGGTGCTTTCGCACTGCAGCCCCTGAACAAGTGAGGCAAGCTGGCCCTGGTTAGGTCATGTGAGATGTAGATAAAGGAGGCTGCAGTGGATTTCGTTACTTCTTTATACAGGAAAAGGCTGCCATCTAGTGGAGTGGGGAGATTCAAACTGATTCTGAATGTGAGGAACCAATAGAGAACTCCAGCTGTCAGTCAGTGCCATTGCTAGCGGAGAGTTCTGCTATGGCTCGTGTAGTTTGCTGACTGTGCGCGTCTTCCTCCTTTTGGTTTCCAATAGCCAACATAACTGCGACGTCCACTGCCTCCCTCAGTCGGTGCAGCAGGTTTGAGTTTGAGTGTCAGCAGCGGAGGAAGTGCATCCCTAACTGGAAGCGATGTGACGGCTTGAGAGACTGCCAGGATGGCACGGATGAAATGAACTGCCGTGAGTGCTCATTTCCTGCCCACTAGCCCTCACTAGGCAAGTCTTTCGTTGAGGAAAAGAATGCAGGAAAACTTAGGTGGACTAGCAGAATGCGTGCTTATGCTCTGCAATGAATAATGTGCTGTAATGCAAGTGATAATACATTGTCATGCAATGAGTGCAGTATTTGTGTAAAAACAGAAATACATTTTTAGCGGTATTACAGTAGCAGCTAAGGGCATTGCAGCACGAGATGTGGTACGGACATAGTGAGAGATGGTCCTTGCCTCACAAAGCTTCCAGTCAGACAAGCTGGGCAAAGAGCCGGAGTGGAAACATGCAGAGAGAGAGGAAATGATTTGTGCAAAGTCACACAGTAAGTCAATGGCAGAAAAAGAAGTAGAGCACAGTTTGTACGACTCTTAGGCCAGTACCTTACCCACTAGATCGCTCTGCCATCTTTATGTGGCTTTTTATCTTCAGAAAATTAGCATTGTTATATAGAAAACAATGTAAAGCTTGAGTGTCTATTCCGTCCTGTGGGTAAAGTAAGTTTTGAGTGAAACGCGGTGTCTGTGTTTACAACATTATTCCCCTAACAGAATTACATGAATTCATCAGAAAACATTAGTTAAATAATATCAAAGGAAAGGAGGTAAATATAATGGGAGCTGGTCACTTCATAGTGTGAAATTTCTCTCATTGAAGTCACTAGGGCTATGTCTACACTTGCACTTTTAAGTCGACTTAGTGTGTCTACACTTAAAATTAAAGTCGACTTAAAGGGGAACTTACAAAGTCGACTGGACGCCTAGGTCGACTTCTAGGGGCTAGGGAGACCTTGGGCAGGTCCATGGTGCCAGGTGATATGGGCCCAGGGAGTAAACTGATGAGCCATTAAGGACACAATGGTTGTCTTCCTTATGTCCCTAATGGCCCATCAGGATACTCCCTGGGCCCATTCTTTCTGGAAAATTCCTGAACATTAAGGACACAATGGTTTTACACACCCACCTCTCTCAGACATTTCCATAAAATCACACAAGTTAAAATATAGATATAACACCAAATTCCTAACTAAACTAATTTCTAATCCGAATTCAATTCCTAGACATAAACTATATAATCATTCCCAGCAAATTACTACCTTTCTATTGATACCAAACATGACATAGTTCCTATGGATTATAGCATTTAGGATATATGGATAGAAAATAATATCATAAATGCTTCCCTAAATCCAGACAGCATTGCACCCTGCCCACATGCCCTGCCCTTTGGGGGGCATGCCAAGCTCCTCCTGTGCTCCCCTCCCCCCCCCCCC
>ML685843.1:807134-817403 GCA_007922175.1 Pelusios castaneus | reverse complement strand
TTCCTTAAGTCGACTTAAGCAAGCTTAAATTGACTTAATTTACCAGTGTAGATGCAGCCTAGGAGTTTTGCTATTGACATTGGGAGTAGCGTCAAGGTCTTGCTACCCTGTTGTGAAAATGTGATGGGGACATGGAAACCAATACAAAGTCAAGGTCACATTCAGAATTAACTCCTCTGTGTAGACATCAGAATATAAATCTGTCATTTTTATATCTAGATAATTGCAGATGGAAAGATATAGCACCAAATTTTCAAATGTGTTCAGGGGACAATGGTAGCGACTTGGTGCTGAGAGCTTTTGAAAATCCGACTCAAGGTCTGAAAGTTGGGCTTCGAGACAAACAGACTTGGTTGTCTTATTTAGAACTCTCACGTTATCCCTAAGATATGCAAAACTTCTGTTTTAGGTGCCAGACTGCCATTTTGCCTCAACTTCCCACATTTGAAAATTAACCCCACTCCCTTCATCCACGGAGAGATACGTTAAAAGTCTTTTTTCTAAAAGCTCATAATAAAATCATTGTCTATCATTTGCTTGTTTAAAATTACTGTTTTATGCAACTGAAGATTAGTTGCTTAACCTCTGAGTACAAAATTAAATCCTCCTAATGCAGCCTAGTTACCAACATTGTTAGTGATTGATATCCTGTCACGCCTTTCATCCCAAAAGATGTCAGCGAGATGTTCTCATACGGAGCTTAACAGAGCTTGACAACACTGTGCAACATGTTCAGGACAGAAAATTTGTAAATGAGCTCTCCTGCTTTTAATCACACAATGCTTTTCCATCTTCCAGCTACACACAGCACACTACCCTGCCTTAATGGTTATAAATGTGAAGATGGGGAGGCCTGTATCATGACTACAGAACGGTGTGATGGATTTCTGGACTGTTTAGATAGTAGTGATGAGAGAAACTGCACAGGTAAGTAGATGTGCAATCACAGAGCTTCTCATGTTTTAAATAGCATAGGCCAAATTATAATACAAAGATTGTCTTATGGGTGCCTGTCCCTCACTGACAATCACCTTGATCAACCCTCCTCTGTTTACAGGCATATGGTCCATCTCCCCTTCCACTCACAATTGGACGTCTCCCTTCCTGCTTCCATGCACATAATTTCCCTTAGTGCAGCTACAGCGGTTGCAGGCATAGGGAAATGACATGTCATTTAGTGTCACACAAACACAGGAAGTTTCGTGATTAGCACATCCAACAAGTGGGTGCATTTTTGGAAGGACCTGTCCGCTGTGTCCTGCTCTGAAAACGTATCCCTGAGACTACCACCATTGAGCTAAGCTCCCATGTTCCCCCACTTACAATTCCTCCCGTGCCCTCCATCATTACCCTTGGAGGCAGACACGTTACACTTTGATTGGAAAAAAAAATCGAACCCTAGTCCATTCTGGTAGATAATAACAACATCGATCATGGTCTTTTCCCAGATGTGGGATTCAGCCATTTTCCCAGTAAACTGCTTGGGGTATTGAACATCAATCAGCTTGTAGTTCTTTAATTAAATATTGATTCTGAGAGGCAGCCCAGACTTGGGGCAAAGGAGCCATTGAGACCCGCAGATGGGCTGGAATGTAGAAGTGAGGCAAGAAAGCATCGCTTTATCCTACTAGACATGCGGCCGCTGGGAGATTTCATCCCCTCCCCCGGGGGCTGGCAGACTCTTTGGTTTAATTTTCAGCTTATTAGGAAATTTCAGGAGGAGCAGCTCAGAGCTCTCCATTTAGTTTCCTTAATAAACTGGAAATGAAACCAGTGGGCTAAGTAGGGTCTAGGGAGCGGCGCTGGAATCCGTAGCTCAGAGGCCTGGCAACAGAGCAGTGAGACAGAGGGGAGATGGCACGTAGAGGGACAGACTGCGCCTCAAGGGGTATAAAGTAATAAGACGGCCAGCAGGTGTACAGGAGGCTTGTATTTGCAAGGGATCATCTATGGGAGTAGTGAGTAGAGAGGGTGGAATTACCAGAAAGTGGGTAGCTGGAACATTAGTCAAGGGCTTTTTATCAGAGAATCTCAAAATACTTCTTGAAGTAGGTAATTAAGCCTCAGATGTTGAAAGTGAAGCACAGAGCAGAGAGGGGTGCTAGCTAGAACTAGAAACTATGTCTCCTGATGCTGGTCCCCATGTGCAGCCACTACACTGTGCTGCCTTTCACAGAGTAGAGCTGATTGGCAGCCAAGCCTACTCAATGGCATTGAGCTCGGCACACATTCTCCAATAAGGAGAAAGAAGTAAGTGACCTAAAGGAGTAATGACACAATCTGAATATTACTGGCTAGTACCAGTTAGCTGTCTAGACATTTACACAGCCCTCAGTGCTGTATTATCCACGTGCCTCAAAAACATCAGGGGGATAAGTGCCTATATAAGACAAATCCCAGAATATTGGGCCATCTGGTCTCCCTGCTCTGTTAGTGAACTGGTAGCAAACTGAGGCACAGAGGCTATGTCTACACTAGAAAAGTTAAGTCGACCTTATTAAGTCGATTTAACAAAAGTCAACAACTTTTCTAGTGTAGACATAGCCCCTTTTCGACCTTATTAAGTCGACTTAACACTTTAAGTCGACTTAATAAGGTCGACTTAGATGCTAATCCCTGTCCACACTGGTTTAGGTCGACTTAAGGAATTGACTTAAGCCTTAAGTCGACCTAAAACTAGGTGTTATTAAGTCGACTTAAGGAACAGTTTAAGTCGACTTAATAAAAGCCCAGTGTGGACAGGGAGTAAGTTAGGTCGACTTAAGCCTCCTTAAGTCGACCTAACTTGTAAGTGTAGACGCACCCAGAGAAATTAAATGACTGGCCCAAGGTCAGAGGGGGAGACTGCAGCCTAGAATCTAGATCACCTGAGTCCATTGCCTGAACCCCAAAACCAGCCTCCTCCATCCTCCGTGTTTTAGGCGTTATAAAGAAAAGCATGCAGAAAAGGTCCAGACTCTGGCCAGTTTACAATCGCCACAGAGATTCCTGACCTAGAGGTGTTTCACAAGTAGAATAATGACTTCTTAAGTCACATCCATGAAAAGGACCACTATAAAATCATTAATTCTCATCATTTCAGGTGGTGCTTTGTCCATGGGCATTGATTCTTTAAGTGTATGCTTCAGTCCACAGCTCTATGCACTGATTATGCCACATAACCTTTTACCCCTCCCACCCACTGTAAAGCACTGCTTTTCTTTGCCGCCATTAAATATTTTCTGTTGTCTGCTTAGAGGACACAATTGTGTACAAGGTCCAGAATCTCCAGTGGACAGCTGATTTCTCTGGTGATGTCACTTTAACGTGGGCCCGACCTAAAAGAATGTCCTCAACATCCTGCGTGTATAATGTATATTACAGGTAAATTGCACAGATCTTTATTTCTAGTGGATGAAACATTTGAGTAGCACTGAGTTCATTGTGACTACTCGTGTTTAAAACAAGGTGACTAAAAATCAATGACTTTTTCATTTAAAGCAGATTTTTTTATTTTATTTTGTTATTTAAATACATTTTAAAAATAAACCTGTTTAAAATGAAATCTGAATTTAATACAAAATGCATTAAAGCCTACATTTATTATAATCTCAACATTTAAATAAAATTTTAATAAAAAATAAGCATGCTGAATCCATGAGCCTCAAAAACTGTGTGTTAAAGGCTGCTTTTCTAAACAAAGAAAGGATCGGGAAAATCACCTAACTTTTGAGGGCAGACTATAAATTTGGTGTAACAGGTCAGCATAAGTAACATAGGAGACTGACTGACTTTCAAGAGACTTTGGGTAGACTAGGAACTTAAGTGCCAGTCACTTTCACTTAGACATATTTGAAAAATTTCCCAGGCTGATCTGAAATAAAGTTTAATCAGCTGACTACCCAGTTAATCCCTCTGTTCAATAAATCATTTAGTTGTAAAATGTGAACCATGTTTCAATAAGAGAAATCTATGTATCCAAAATATTTAAGGTTACTTTGTTTAATAAATATATTTGTATGTGCTGTTTAGTTAAATTTAGTTACCATCCCAATCATAACCAAAAAGTTAAGTACCTAGGAAATAAGCAATATATCATTTACCATTTTCTAACATACTAAAATGTACAATTAATAACTTGAAAATATCAAGATATGTAATTGCTTAAATAAATGTATATGGTTATAGAGTACTCTCCAATCTAAAGCTGTACCAAATCTAGTGTAAAGGCTCAATATAGTTGTAAATCAACATATTTTAAAGGTTATATCAACCAATGAGAATGCACTGCTTTCCACAAAATAATTGATGTACAAATGGAAAGTTGATTAAAAATCAATTATTTAAATTTCCACTAGGTGATTTAAATGAATCCACCCTGATTTAAAAGGAGGTGCTCTCTTAAGCACCTTTTGAAGTCAATTTAAAAATCTCATTTCTTCCTGAAATTGCTTTTACCTATTATTGTTACCAACAAGACTTGAAATGGCTTTAGCAAGAAGAGATTAGAAAAAAATTATTTGTCTCTCTGCTTTTCAGATTGTTTACCTTGTGCATTTAGAAGCATTTTCTAAATTCATGTTTTCTAAGACCAGAAGGGACCAGTATAATAGTCTAGTCAGACCTCTTATATAATACATGTCATAGAACTTCCCCAAAATAATTCATGTGTGAACTAGATCATATCTGAGTTTTTAAAAAGCCAATCTTAACATAAAAACGGCCAGCAATGTAGAATCCACCATGACCCTTGAATTTGACTAGCTTCAACTTCCAGCCATGTGTATATAGGCAGTTTCCCTTTTAGTTTGTTTGCCTCTTTGTGTGGGACATGAAGTGTCAAGAAGATAAAGCCATGTTGGAAAGAAATTCAGAAAGTGGCAAGTGTAAAACTTTAAATGACTTTTAACTCATATTTTGAAACTGACTAGCTTTAGATTAGTAAAACAAACAAAGAGTCCTGTGGCACTTTTAAGGACTAACAAATTTATTTAAGGCATAAACTTTGCTGGGCATAAGCCCACATTCTCAGATGCATGACATGGAAACTGTAGTATGTTAGCTATATATACACACATGCAGAGAAGGGTGGGTCACAAGATCAATTCAAACAGTTCCAGAGGGATAGTCTGCTAGCCTATCTCAGCAAAGCAACCAAGATGTTTCAATTCAAACAGTGTAGAAGAGGGTCCTATAAGCAATAGGTGAGGATGTTAATAGAGGAGAAATCACCTTTTGTAATGTTTTAGCCATTCCAAATCCCTATTCAAACACAGTGTGAAGATTTCTAGTTTGCATATGAATTCCAGCTCTGCAGTTTCACGTTGTAGTCTGTTTTAAAAGTTTTTTTGGCTGAAATACTATAACTAGTATGTTTTTTTAGAGAATGTCTGGGTAGATTGAAATGTTCCCCTACTGGTTTTTAAATGTTACCATTCTTAATATCTGATTTATGTCCATTTATTTTTTTGCACAGACACAGTCCAGTTTGGCCAATGTATATGGCAGAGGGATATTGTAGGCACATGACGGCATATGTCACATTAATAGATGTGCAAGTGAATGAGCCCTAATGGAGTGGCTGATTTGGTTAGGTCTTTGATGATGTCACTTGAGTAGATATGCGGGCAGAGTTGTTGTGTCCCTTTACCAATCAACGAACTAAAAGTAGGCCTTTGAAGTGTAGTCAGATGATGGGTGCTCTTCGGACAAGCCAACACCTCTGGCTACAAAAATATTTCCTGAATTAAGTGGTTTTATTCTCTCACAGGATGGTTGGTGAAAGCATTTGGAAAACTTTAGAGACTCACAGCAACAAAACAAACAGTGTCTTAAAAGTCCTCAAACCAGATTGCACCTATCAGGTCAAAGTTCAGGTCCAGTGCCTCAGCAAAGTGTACAACACTAATGATTTGATCACTCTGCGTACACCGGAAGGATGTAAGTGACCTTTGCTTGTTCTGTTCTAAGTTCCTCAATGTGTAACACTTCTGATCTGACAAGCCATAGCATTGTGGCTTCCACGTAAGAGAAAATGGTAGGTTGCTTTCTGAATAGCATCCTGCAGCCTTTTTCAGTAGGCCAAGGAACAGATACTCAGCTGGCATAAATTGTCATAACTCCTGATTTGAGGATCTGCCCTGAAGTGATTTTGTATATTTACCCAATGGTGGTATTGGGAAATTCATCTCCTCCGACAATGCCTTGAAGAGCTCTGTGGATGATATCCTTCCACTTTAACTGCACTTTTTTTTTTTTTGGGGGGGGGGGGGGGGCAAGAACAAAACAAAGTTTGAAGCTGACCACACTGGGCAAATTCCATTCCATAACTCCCAGGGACTTCACTGAGGCCAGTAGTTACAGCATCTCTAAGGCATGCATGGACCCATTCAGAGCCTGGCTCGTCTCCCTGACCGCACTCCGAAGGCAGCCTCCACATGTGGATCTCCAGCTTCCCGTGAGCGAAGGGTTGTTAGTTGCCCCTCCCGCTCAACCATGCCACGGGCACTCTGCTGGGCTGAGATCCATGGGAAGGGTGTGCACTCTTAAACTGCTGCTCCCCCTCTCCCCCCCCCCCCCCCCCCCCGCACCCACTGGCCAGGTGGTGTTTTGGTGAAAAAGTAACCAAGCTCCAGTAAGGAATAAACTGGTTGCTAACATCTGGGCTCCTGATTTTTTTCCTTTGTGACTATAATGAATAAACCATCACTCACACACTTGTTTCTTTGGTAGTGCCTGATCCCCCCCTTCATCTTCAGCTGTCCCTAAAGGACGAGGTGGATGGTGTGGTGATCGGCCGCTGGGCCCCTCCCGTGACCGCCCACGGCCTGATCCGAGAGTACGTTGTAAGTATTAGTCTGCGACCTGTTCCTGAGTGGAGACCCAAAGTTGGATGGGAGCCCTGCATGTGCAGCAGAGGGAAGGATTCCTTTCTCTCTGAGCAGGGTCTCACTAGTTTATGGCCCCAGGAAGTTGACCCTTCTGAACAAAACCATCTGCAGCTCTTCACTCATGGTGAAAATCACCGCTGTGCAAGGCCTCTGCACCACCTTAAGCTCCACAGACGCTTATGTTGTGCACTTAAGTAAGTGAGATTGAAATGGACGGATGTATGTTTCGCCCTCAGTCCATATATAGCATCTGTAGGAGTTTCAGCACTACTTAAGCCCTTAACACAGCCTGTGTGGGCCTCTCTGCACAGAGGTGTGGATCACCTAAGCACATTTAATTGGAAGCATGTGACTGAATCTCATTTAAATCAATGGGTTTTAAGCATGGGCTGAAGTATTCTCCTGAATTATTTACTGTTAGTGATTACTGGAATTAGTGTAGTACCTAATGCTATGTCTACACTTCAGACTTAGGTCGACTTGAGGCTTAAATCAACCTAACTAGTCCATGTACACACTAGGCTTTCATTAAGTCGACTTAAGGGGCTTCCTTAAGTCGACTTAATAAATATCACTGTTTAGGTCGAGTTAACAGCTAAGTCGATTTGTTAAGTCGACCTAAACCCAGTGTGGACACCCTCGGTCTTAGTTCTCTAAGTCGACCTAGGGCTGGGGACAGGGGAGCCATGGCTCCCTTCTCCCCGGGACCCCCGGCTCCCCAGTGGAAGGGAGCCGTGCTCCCTTCTTGCCAGGAAGCCTCGGGGTCCCGACAAGAAGGCAGCCGCGGCTGCCCTCTCCCTGGGATCCACGGGGGTCCTGGCAAGAAGGCAACTACCGCTGCCTTCTACCTCGGACTCGGGTCCCGGCCAGAAGGGAGCTGCAGGCTGGGTTCCCTTCTCCGGGACCGGAGCGTTCCCGGCCAGAAGGGAGCCCTGCTCTCTTCTCCCCAGACCCACGGCGTCTGGGCAAGAAGGGAGCTGCCAGCACTCCGCTGACGGGATTCCCGAGGTTCCCCTGTCAGCTGAGCACCGGCAGCTGCCTTCCCCCGCGCTCCAGCTGATGAGATTCCCGAGGTTCCCCAGTCAGCAGAGCACGGGGAAGGCAGCTCCGGCGCTTCAGTGTCAGCTGGAGTATGGCAGCTGCCTTCCCTGCGCTCTGCTGACAGGGGAGCCTCGGGGATCCCCTGTTAACGGAGCGCCGGTGGCTCCCTCCTTGCCCAGACCCGCGCCGGTCCGGGGAGAAGAGAGCGGGGCTCCCAGCAAGAAGAGACCTATGGGTCCTTTCTGCCGGGACCGCGGCTCACTTCTCAGCAGGAAGCCACAGCTATGTCCACACTTAAAAAGTTAAGTCGATTTGTTAAGTCGACTTAACAAGGTCAACCTTGTTAAGTCGACTTAACAGAGTTGACTTAACTTTTTAAGTGTAGACATACAGCCTAGGAATCCTAGTCATGGACAAGGACCGCCTTGTGCTAAGTGCTGTGCAAACACAAACAGAAAGAAGGTTCCTGCTCCAAAGAGCTTACAAATTAAGTAACTGGAGATGAGTGCATTTCAACTCAGTTAATTTAGGATTGTGAGGGTGCTCTTTGACAATTAGCTACTGTCTCAATGATGAGAGACTGAATCCACACAGGAGCAGAAGATAGAGTGCAATTATTGCAAAGATCATGTAAATATTTTTCCAGGTCCATAAAAATAATAACAGGAAGATGAATAAGTGAAATTCAGGGACGAATGATGGAATATTGAATTTTATTGGGGAACTCAGGTGGAATCACCTCTGTATATACAGTTACTGAAATGTCAGTTCAGATTTAATGATGTAAGGAAGCCTGCATTTATTAGAGACATGTGGGAGTACAGTGATGGTCCCTCTTTCTATGGGCTACATATCTTCTTTCATTAGATTGTGACAAAAAGAATTTTTAAAAAGGCAGTTCAAAAAGCTTTGCAACTTTAACATGCATCTCTCTCCTCCTAAATACAAAATTAAGTCCAATCTTTGACAATCCTTTATACTTCTAAGAACTGGTAAGATGAAGCTTATATGAATTATTTAATAAATTACATGAAGGTGTTATGTGCTTCACATGGCGCCTTACTGAGCAGGGAACAGAGGGAATCTTCCATACACTTCTTTGTGTGTTCCATGCACTTATTCATAGGGAAAATGCAGCCACAGGTCTGTGTACCTCAGCAGAAAAGGTTGCACATAGCAAATCCTATAAAAACATTCTTTCTGCATTCTGTGACTTTAGACAAGTGGGGGGTGGCAGTGGGAGAAGTTGCTCCCCAAATCTGAGCATTCAGATTGGGAGCTTGTGTTCTGGTCTCCCTTCAGTTTTAATGGTCCATGGTACTTTAAAACTAACCATCCATCCAACATCCCCCCTCCCTGTTCTGTTGTTAATTGTGATCCTCTGACCTCTTGTTTTCACCCTATCAGGTGGAATACAGCAGAAATGGTTCTAAGGAGTGGTCCTCACTCAGAGCTAGTAAGAACTATACTGAAATCGAGAACTTGCAGGTCAACAAATTATACACAATAAGAGTGAGTATTTTAAAAGTCAGTAATTCTAGGTGTACTGTTCACATTCTCTGGTCGTTTTCTTTTAGTAGTGTCTGACAGACTAGGGACATGGTGTCAAGTTGAGACACTGTATTGCTAAAAGTCCATAGAGGGCCACCACATTTGCTGACTCCATTGTGCTTTGAAAAGAAAACGCACAATTTACGGCCCATGTTTTGCCCTTGGTTGTCACCCCACCCAGGAAGCCCAGGTTGCAGTTTTACAATTAATCTACTGATGGCACAGTTCAGAAATCACTTTGGTTGCACAGGATGTAGGTCAGAGACAAATTTGGCTATAATGGTATCATTGGGGAAAGAAACAGGAAAGAGGAGGGACCTGATATCAGACGGATAAGTTATTCTTTGTCCATTGAAGGTAGGACAAGCAGTAATGGGGCTTAATCTGCAGCAAGAGCAATTTAGTTTAGATATTAAGAAAAGTATAAGAGTAGTTAAATTCTGGAACAAGCTTCCAAGGGGGGCTGTGGATTTTTAATAACAAGTTGGACACACCGCAGTCAGGCATGATCTAGGTCAGTGGTTCCCAACCTTTTTGGCTCGAGGGCCATAAATATAATAGAACCCTGGAAGGGCCACCAGTCTATTTAATTAAAAGTGAATTCATATCAAATTTTAATTGTAATTAATTAAAATCAATTAATTAAATTTAAATCAATTTTAATTAAATAGACTAGTGGCCCTTCAGGGTTCTAAAAATTACTTTTGTGGCCCTTGAGCCAAAATGATTTTTTAAAAATTTGAAAAAAATTGAAAAAGTTTAAGAAAGAAAGAAAGAAAGAAAGAAAGAAAGAAAGAAAGAAAGAAAG
>ML685843.1:784080-800266 GCA_007922175.1 Pelusios castaneus | reverse complement strand
CCAGCTCGAATCGGAGCCGGTCCCCCAGCACCGCTCCGGGACTCAGCTGCTGCCGCGGGGCTTTAAACCGCGCAGCAGCTGAATCCCGGAACAGGGGAGCAGTGCTGGGTGACCGGCTCGGATTCGAGCCGGCCACCCAGGTCCGTTCCCGGGCTCAGGGAAAATGGAACACTGGGATACATGCCCAGAATGCAGTGCGCTAATGCGCATTCCAGGGAAAAATCCTGCTCCAGAACAAGGAGCGACGTGTGTACGCGCTCCAGCGCGATAAACATCACCTGATTCTTAAAGCGCAGTTCAGAAGCTGCGCTATACTTTGATCGTGTAGACATAGCCTGAGGCAGAGCAGAACACAGGAGTTTAGGACAGCTGTGAAGAATGTAGTTTTGCAGCTGGGGAATTTAGGCAGATCATGCTGTAATTTGGGCAACAAGTTTAACTCCTCTGCTGGATCAAAGGTTCCACGGCATCTTTCATGACCCCAGTTGGTCTGGACCAGAATTTTATGTCTCCTTAAAAGGCAGCAACACCCCCACCCCAAAATAAAACACCATGCTGAGGCATTGGGTTATTACAGAGTCAAAGGGAGGAAGGCTATGCCATGTCATGAATTCCCAGCATGTCTGTAATGTATGACCTTGTATATAATCACATAGTTTGGGTCATTTGGCTGATTATATCCCCTACAACTATAGAACAAAGCCACTGAATAGCCTCTCCTTTGTTCTTCTCTACAGGTCTATGGCATTTTCTATGCCACGTCGTTCCTAGAACTGTATAGAAACCCTCATAACACAACCACTACTTTACACAACATCACTGTGATTGTGAACAGGGACGAGCAGTACTTGTTTCTGGTAGGGTACTTTTTCTATTTAGTCTCTGTACACATATAGCTTGGACTAATGTTTGCTCCTGAAATCTTAAGTCATGATTTTCATCAGACCGCTCTCACTTTAAGGTACGCGTAATGTCTCCATATCAAGGACCACCTTCTGACTACATCGTGGTGAAGATGATACCAGACAATAGGCTTCCCCCTCGGCACCTGCATTCTGTGCTCACCAGAAAGACATTTGCCGTCATCAAGTGGGAGTCGCCATATGATTCTCCTGACCAGGACATGGTAATATCTTTGTGCTTATGACTTGTGCTGATGGACAGGGTTATTCAAATCTATAAAAGTGCTTTAAGGTCCACGTGGGGGATATCTACTCTAACAGTGAGATCAGTGCTCTAATAATGGGGAGCATTCAGTGTCTTTCTGCTCCAGATTGTGATCTCACTTGCTTTGGGGTAACAATGCATTTGGAAAGGTGTATTCAGGTCAGAATCGGCCACTGTGCCAGTGGCCTACGGACGGACCTTGGGTAAGTGACGTCATCTGCTCGTGCTTCAGTTTCCCCACTGTAAAATGGGGATAATGATGCTGCCTCCATTGTAAACCTCTTTGAGATAATCTGCTGGTTATGGATCAACTGATTAAAAGTAGATATTACACACTATTGTTTGTGTGTGTATACACACACACACACAAGAGCAATAAATCCTCCTTATTTAAAACTGGAGTCTTAAACTGAATATAAACATGGCAAAAGATTGTATTTTACTCTGAACTACAACACAAAAGTGCAGGCTTAATTTTTCCCTCCTCTTCCCCAGTTGCTAGATTTACTGTGTCAGTAAATAGCTTTCTGGGGTATTGGTCCATCTGCTGATGATAATGTGCTGTAAGACGTCTGAAATCCCATTTGGCGTCACAGGTTTCCAACATATGGAAGACTTTGTTACATTTGGCTCTTGCCCTGCGTCTCGTGTACTGAGTGGCATTTTATATTATTGGCCACTGAATGGGAGGTAGGAGCTTCTACCATTCACTGTGTCACTTTCCTCCCTGCAGCTGTATGCTGTCGCAGTGAAAGATTTAATTAAAAAAACAGATAAAATCTACAAGGTGAAAACCCGAAACAGCACTGTGGAATACACCATTAAAAAGCTGGAGCCAGGAGGAAAATACCACATAATTGTTCAACTTGGGAACATGAGCAAAGAATCTACTATGAAAATTAACACAGGTAAGGAAAGAATATTAATATTGGATAGCGTGGCAGGTTATTGCATGGTTATCCCCTAGTGGAGTCCAGCACCTTTCACCAAAACAGCTAGTACTGCCCACAGTTGGATGCAGGATTTAGGGCTAAATGGAGCATTGATCTGATCTGCTGTGAGACTCCAGTGTTCCTATGTCATCCAGTCCATCTTCCTACTTGAGACCTGATCCTGAGTGATACTGAGCTGCTGCAACTCCCAGGGAAAGCAATAAAAATAAAAAAGGAGTCCCGTTCGCTGAACTAGACTGACACGGCTACCCCTTTGAAACAATAAAAAAAACCTTCAATATAGAGCCGTCACGAAAAGTGGCAGGTGGGAAATATGTCACTTATTTAAATGGAGGAATTAAAAATGTCCTTTTTGTTGTAGGGAGGAAAAGAATATCCACTGTGGGTCTGCTCTCCCCATTGATGCCAGTTGCAAAACTCTCATTGATTTCAATGGTGCAAGTCCTTTGCCATGACACAATCTATACAGAATACTGTGCTGAGTGTAATGTGTGTCTAAAGTTTGTGGATGTATGTATATAGAGAGATAGATAAATAGTCAATAGCGATCTTGTCTATTGCAATTTTCTAAAAATAGAGACATTCTCAATAAGTAATGTGTTTCCTCATTTCCCACGTTTGCAGTTTCACTCTCTGCACCAGATGCCTTAAAAATTATAACGGAAAATGACCACATTCTACTTTTTTGGAAGAGTTTAGCCTTGAAAGAAAGTCATTTTAATGAAAGCCGGGTAAGTCCCAAAGTTTGCTTGGGTCATTGTTTTTGTAAAAAGAACATGATTTTGTTAGAGATGAATTGACTGCTGTTCTAAAGAATGGTTTGAGAACACAACACACTCATGTACGTGTCTGTGTACACACATCAAGCATGCATGTGGAGATGCAGGTATTTCCCTTGTTTCCAGCTTGCCTTGTCCCACACTAGCAGGACAGTGCAGCGGTCCCAGTTACCCAACTTGCCTTGGTCTCATGTCGCTGAGGGTTAGAGAGAATGGTTAGAACCAGCAGGAACCAGTATAGATTGAAGGGTGAGGCAAGTTTGAGCCCCTCTTCCTTGCTCATGGATCTCCTCCCTCCAGACTCTGACCTAGGGTCACCATTCTGGTCTTTTTGAACTCCAGATAGCTTCTCTGAGGGCAGGTCTTCCCCCTTACTGACCCAGACCCCCATCCTATGGGTATTTTTCCAGGAAAGCTTGAAACAGAGTAGCACTAGCCTAGGAAGGTTGTCTTCATAAACTCATTGCAGTACACCCTTTTCCACAAAGCTTTCCTGGTATTCCTCTTATATGGTGGTGGCTCTATTAATCACTATGTGGTTTAAGTACTAAAGCTATGAAACCCATTCCGTCAGCTTTTCAGAACATGATCACTCTCCTTCTGAAATTCTCTACTACACTAGGCGATCAAATGGTCTAAGGGAATGGGAGTAGGACACAGCCATTCACATGTAGATCACCACATCCGTAGTGCCTGAAAAGTCACTATCTAACAGTTGATGGAAGATCTATGGGAAATGAAGTACTGGTGCTCTCAGTCCAGTTCCTAGCGGATGGGGGTCCGTGTCACAAAAGTGTCATTCCCTTTTTGTTCATTTCAGGGAGGTGGGTAAGCACTGAGTAGCCCATGGAGACTGAAATCTCTTTCAGTTCCAAACTAGTCTCTTCAGGTCAGGGTCAGTGCTCATTGAGAGGGTTTCATGAAGGAAGGTGGCACTATTGCTGTCAATGGGATGCCAACCCAACACCTTTCATCAGGGCTAAATTCACTAGCAGAAAGAAATTTAGAAATGTCAGAAAGTACCAGACCCTGAACTTCAAGGGTCATTCAGCTGAGGAACTGAGTGATGTGAGTTTTGTTCTCTCCTTTTTTTCCCCTTAAATATGTCAGGGTTATGAAATACACATGTTTGACAGCACGATGAATATCACAGCTTACCTTGGGAACACCACAGAGAACTTCTTCAAGATTACCAACCTGAAGATAGGCCACAACTATTCATTCACAGTTCAGGCCAGGTGTCTTTATAGCGGACAAATATGTGGGGAGCCTGCTACTCTTCTGTACGATGAGCTAGGAACTGGTACGTGTTCATTTGTTGTGTTTCTCCCTTAACCCAGAGGTGATCACAGCTTAAGTTTTAAGAATGAAAACAAAAGCTGTGCTATATTTTTGTTGTTTTTTATTTTTTTTACTGTGTGCTCTTCAGGCCAAGAACTTAATGCAATATAATACTGTTAATAAAAACTACAGTTGTGTCCTTTTGGAAGGTTTCTAGAGGACATCATCACAGCTACCAGAATTCAAATGTCATTGTGATATTACACCATGCAGATTCATTATTCCTCTGGCAAATCTTCTGGAAACTGAATAGATAGTTTTCTGAACACTGTAAAGAAGCAGTTGACAATGGCAGTTTTTCCCCATTCCTAGGTGAAGATGCCTCCATGTCTAAAGCTGGTAAATCCACAGATGTAGCTGCCATCGTGGTCCCGATATTATTCCTGTTGCTTGTGACCATGGGGATAGGGTTTGTGGTATTATACACGAGACACAGAAGACTTCAAAATAGCTTTACTGCCTTTGCGAACAGCCACTACAGCTCCCGCCTTGGGTCGGCCATATTCTCTTCAGGTGATGATTTAGGTAAGTAGCATGATTCCAAGTCCTGAGATTTTATAAGATGTCTGTGCATCTGAATCCATTGAGGTTCTCCTGATTCATTGACCTGTGCGGTTGGTAAGCTATTGAAATTACTGCAGTTCCTGGTCACATTCCAGTGACCAGGTTCCAAGCTCCCTCAAAGTGACACCCAAAATGGCCTTGGCTCGAGGCTCAGCTTCCTTCACAGCAGACATCTCCAAGGGTGTAACTGCACAGTATGTGAGCAGGGCCACTGACAGTGCCCTCTCAGCTATGTGTAAACATAGTACATTACAGCTGCAGCTCTGTCCAAGAAGGATCTTGAGAGTGTGGATGGACGCATCCCATTCTTCCCTTCTTATCTGCCATCTCTTGGCATTTTTGATACATGGAAGCACCAATTCAAATCCTAACAGGGCCACCTCAGCCACTTCATCCTTCTGAGTCAGATAAATGGAATATTCCATGCCGTTTATTGAAATGGGGGGTTTCCATCTTGTGTCCATTGGACACAAAATTCCCATCCACATCATAGGTCTGGGATCTCAGGACTAAACTCCTGGCTACCATAACTACACTGAACTTAGTTGAAGCCAGCAGAGAATCTAGTCCCATGTCTGGTTCTGAGAGAATACTACAGATCCCATGAAATACTCATTGTTAGAGTCTGAGTTTACTCTAATGTCCTCAGTCAAAATTGCCCCAGATCCACCTCCACCCCAGTGATGGCTGTATTTTCAATGGCAAATCAATTATGTTGTATGTACATCAGGCCATATCCAACTCCTAAAGAACTTCCATTGACTTAAATGGTAGCAGAACAGGCATAGAACTTCCATTTTGGATTCTGGGGACATTTTGGGATAAAGGCTCTGGATTTGTTTTTGTTCCATTTGAAGTCTATTGGTAGGGTTCGATCCTATGTGGCAGATCAGGCCCTACAAAAATTCAAGATGCTTTTTATTGTTACCCCAAAACTTATTTTTGAACAGAAATCTATAACATGAAGCAAATTGTCCTCTACTACTTCAGTTAGAAAGGGGAAATGGCTCAAATGCTAGAGTATTTTCTTAACATCCTCCACTACATTATTCCTGGGTTCAGGGGCGGCTTACCGCATGGGTCTATGGGGCCTGTGCCAAGGGGGCCTCCACATTGTGGGAGCCCTCCATCCTGCTTGGGGGTGGTGGGTAGGTGACTTGGTCCACCCCCTGGCACAGTACAGGTCCGTGCTCCTGTCCCGCTCCTGGGCTGGCTGGTCCGCTTCTGGGGGCAGGACGGGCCAGCACATGGTCACTCTGTTCTGGGGACAGGGCCAGCTGGCGTGCTCTATGACCTCCAGCGCAGCCTTTCAGGGCCATGGCTCTGGAGGGTCCCACCAGAAGCCGCACCATGCGCAAGTCAGTCTCACTTCCCCCGGGGACAGACCAGTAGGAGCAGGGCCCCAGGCCAGGGGGGAGGGGGAGGAGGAACAGGGCCCCAAGGCCCCTTAATCTGACCCTACCGAGGTCAGACTAGATGATGTAATGGTCCCCTCTGGACTTAAAATGTATGGAACTATTGTAGCAATGTGACAGAGCCTTGTGTTCGCTTCCCAGGAGATGAGGATGACGAAGCCCCTATGATAACTGGATTTTCAGATGATGTTCCCATGGTCATCGCATGAAGAGTGCATTTCTGACTGTAAACCAAATGGTGTAAATATTTCATTTGATAAAAATAGTTGATTGTTTATTTTAAAAATGCACTTTGAGTTGCAATACATTATTTTTATATGGGCCAAAAAAATAAAAAAAAGAAACCACTTTGTAGTAATCAAATGTGAACTGCAGACCAGGTTGATTTAGTAACAAATTGCTTTGTTTTAATATTAATTTAGTCTTACAAGGCTGTGCTTGCTGGGCATGCTTTTAAGTCTGTGAGATGTTTTCTGTTGACTAAATTGGCTACTCTTTTTATTTTTCTAAGATAATTTTATTTTAAAAAAATTCAGGAGATTATATATAGAGAGAGAGAAAGAAAGAAGAGACAAGTAATATAGTCCCTGAAGGTTTTACATATACTTTAAAAAAATGCTTTGGAGTTTGTTTTATAAGAAAGTATTTTTGTTTTGTTAATTTATTGGCAAATATGCTTTGGATCAGATTTTCAGCATTGTCAGACATACACATTGTGTGCCACTTTACCTTGCAAGGCAGCAGATTTTTGGTATCAGAATCATTGTTCTTGCCATAATAATAAAATTTTTTAATTTTTAATTCCCACCATTAAAAAAACGGGGCCACACTTTTTAAAGTTGGGGCCCCATTCAGCAAAGCACTTCAGCACTTTAAGCATATACTTAAATCCCTTTGATTTCACTGGGACTTACACGTGTGCACCAAAGCTTTTCTGAATCAGGTCTGGGGGTATAAAGTGAGGCACGTAAATGCATACCTAATGACCTAAAATGGAAGTGGCCTGATTTGCAGAAAGAGGACCCACCGGTCTCACTGGCTTCAGGTACTGAGTCCATTGGTTCTGATGTAGTCAAGGTGCTTAAGCGTGTGTCTATCTATATTCATGTAAATATTCCCCATTGAAGTCACCACTCATGTTCAGTTACACACATACTTAAGTACTTTGAGGAGTCAGAGTCTTATTTAGATGATTATGATCCAGATTGTGCAAACTCTTATGCCTGAGAGTAACTTTACATATGTAAGTTAATACCATGGTTTACATAGTATTTGTCCCAGGAATGAAGTTACTTCTATGTAACTCTTCAAAGGTCTGGCCCTTAATATGGATGTAGATGACTAACCCTAAACCCCCAAATTTCCAACTATGGCCCTCACTTTCTGCCTGACAAAACTACCATGTAGCTCTGTACATCACCAGCATGATCCTAAATGCTTTAGGGTTACGTAGAGTAGTGGATTCGCTCGCCATGCTCTCCATTTGTAGCCTGATAATTTAAAGTTTCCAATTTTTGTCAATAGCGTAAGAGGGAGGAAAAAGTGGTCACAAACTATCTTTGAACACACATTTCAATACATGCTGCCAAATGCAATTAGATAAACACATTTCTTCTATTCAGCTTCTTTAAAATGCTAATATGTTGATGGAAAGAGCTAAGGGATGGGCTGAGACACACTATCCAAAACTGGGAAGTGTGCTTAGATTGCAGGTTTTCCACTGTCTTAAGAAGCTATATTTATCTGAACATTTGAATTCATTTGGGATTACTAAAGAATACTATATTCCATCATTATCTTTCCTGAAATTACTGTGGTTTTCACTTCAAACTTCAGAAGTAACCTATATATTCAGATCATTAGCTATTATGCCCTTCCTGTAGACACACACTGGCTACAAAGCTAAACGTTAGCAGTTAAAAATGTTCGGTACCATTGCCTATGTTTTTGTGACAATAGATGTCCCACCACACAGTCAAATTACTTGCCAGCCCCTGAGCAAAATTATGTGAGTGTTCACACTTCACAGATCACATCTATACATCCTTTGTATATGCAAAGCTTATTAGCTCTACACCAGTAAAATACAATGTGTTGTCTTGTCATGATATAAATATTTTATTTTAACCAAAAATATCTTTGTTGTGTAACTTGAAAATATAATTGCAGTCTTCCTATGGAGGGAGTGGGAACAGTATGGGCTGACTATGTTTAGCTAAATAAGTGATTCATTTAATTTCAAAAATGAAAATATATGAAGAGTAGAAGTTCTGTATGTTTCAACACACTAAAGAAATACTAAATATATTTTCAACTACTGGCAGAATATCATTTCCCAAAGACAAATTGGTTCTCTCTTTTCTTTTTTACTGGGGACCAAAGTTGAATGGGATTTTGTGAACACTGCTTCTTTATTTTAAACTTGGAGAGTTGTGATTTGCTTCCCCCCCTCCCTTTTCTTCCCCCCTTGATTTGCAGGCGAGATGCTGTTCTGAGTTATAAATTTTGAGTAACTTTAGCAAAGTTTGGTGTAAATGAAATCACTCCTGGATTTACACCAGCATACCCAAGATCAGAAATCTGACCCAAGGTTACAAATTCCTAGATTTATTTAATGTTACCAATGCAAGGCTAGGAGGGAAAGGCCAAAGGAAAAAAAATATTTAACCTAAGGATGTGCTTATTATTTCTTATTTAACAGGTATTCCTGCACTGTTATTAAAAGATAGCCTAATAGTCTCTCAAAGGGAGAAAGGGGGGGTGTTATATATAGAACACTGATTTGGATCAAATTCTGCATGCTTTACTCACTTGAGCAAGCCCATTGACTTCAGTAGGCCTACTCACCTGAGTAGGGCAAGCAGAATTTCTCCTATAGCCTTTTGTTCCTATATAGGGAAACATACATTAAGGACCAAACCCAATAATTAATCTCATGGCCACTTTCAATATGCTGTGGCCATGATTTTTTCACATTTTTGAAGTTAAAAATCTACTGCAGCTGGGTTACTGACCATGGCTGGTCACGTAGACCAGTTTTAATGCATTCACTTCTCGACTGCACAAAATATAGACTCTTTCACTTTGAAACACTTGGTTGCAAATGAAAAATACTCCTGGTTAACAGTGCCTCATGTAATGCAGTGCGAGTGGAATAAAGCTCTGCACTGGCTCTGCACATTTTCCCTGGACATTGCTTTTGCTCCATTTGATGGTTTAAATGGCACTTACGGAGGTCATAGGCCTTGTGCGAGCTCTCTGCCTGGGGGACGGGTTGTTGAATTTCAACTTGTGTGAGAAGTACTGTAATGGAGAGACATCCTCAACCCTCAAAACTTTCCCTTACTGCAAAATTTGCCGCTGTGCTGTCGGCAAAGCAGCTTTACAGGGCTAGTGTGTTTTATATAAATAAAAAATGATAAGCTCTGGGGAGTTATGAGCAGGACAGATGCAGTTATGAATAAATTGTATATTTTTATGAAATTCTGAAGCACAGACTGTTGTTCACAGGCATGGGGGGAGGGGTTGTAAGTATGGTACAGAGATGCAGATTTTGTTCTGGTTTTGTTCCAGCAGCTTTATGAAATGTGAAGCAAAGTTGTAACCCTAAACGTAGGGAGGTGATGACGAGGTTTTTCCTTACTGTAACAAAACAAAACTATTGAACACATCAGTTAAAAGGCTGTCAGATGGGACCCTGGTTATGGAGAATCTTTTAGTTTTTTTAACCCTGATTGAACATTGGAGTCTCTTTTATTGTTCGTGACACACATTAGAAACAAACTGGCATTCTTAAGTCCATTTGAACTAAAGACAACGGATGAACTTTTAACTCTGTTCACTACATGGAGAAATACACATGGGGGCACCATTTCCTGAACTTGAAATCTGAGGGCCCCTTCAGGAAAATAAAACCAGTTCCAGTTTTTCCCTCTGCTTTGACAAATTACTTCAGTCCTCCTCTGTACAGCAGCAGCCTCATCCATAAAGTGGAGATCTGCACTCCGCTCTGTCTGTACTGAAAACATACATGGATTTCACATGCAGAACCTACACTGACTGCAGCATGCATTCTGCATGTAGGATTGATACACAATTTTCAGTAAAGAGATTTCCATCTCACAGTCAGCAATCAAAACTATTGTATATATACAGCATCATGAAAATCCTGACTACCAAAACCCATATTTACTCTTGGTTTTACAGCAGATTTGTACTACAAATTAATGGAACTTCACTTTCAGGTCACCAGCATAATACAATCCAGATCATATTTGGTAAATGAGTTGGAAGATCTCTGTCCATTTCTCAGTAGACAGGTAACCACAACATTACAACTACTGACACCACTGCATTAATTAGTGAAGCTGTTTCCAGATTCAGAGAACCCAAAACCATATGGCCAGGAGTATGGAGACTGAACTTTCTTCTCAGACCTAAACATCATCGCTCCAGGGCTGATGTGAAGTAACATTGATGTCAGGTTGGCACAGCATGGTCCATCATTGATCATGCTTTGGCCAAAGAGAGGATTTCAGTCTCGCTGACGCTAAAGAGTCTCTTCCCTTTAAATGCAACCTTGTCCCACAGATGCACACACATACAGAGAATCACCATATTTTCATCTGTTTACAGGGATCACAAACGATTTCGTGAAAGATTTACCTGATTTGTCGGTACACTTTTAGAAACTCTTTTCAAGAAAGACCAGAATAATATTTTCCTATACAAATTCCTCATCTCTTTTTAATGGACTTCAGAATGACTGGTGTAATTGAATTAGTCACCGTGGCTCCCAGTGAGCTTCTTCACTTACAGTACCAACTTCAAAGGTTTTATTTATATTTGTAACAGTGATCAATATAAATAACAGTGACAATTCAAAAAGTGCAGCACCTAATATAAGGAACCGGTCTGAAACAGGTTACGATTAGCTTTACCTCTGTGAGCTCTTTAAAGTGGAGTTTAGTCATTTATCACTTAAATTGTTTTTCTATGTTTTTTCAATCACTAATTTCTGCTGAAGATTTTAGTATCTTATTGCACAATTTTGAAGGAAATTTTTTTCCTTTTTGTCTTTCAATGTCAAATATTTTTCACTGAATAAATAAAAATTCATTGGGTCAAGAAAACATGTTAAACATCAACTCTACATGTGTCTTGAGGGTTTGATTTTTAATGGAAAGGATTTATTTTGTAAATAAATAGGACAGTTACCAATAACAGAGTGAAATTGACCCTCTGTGGCTTGCCAGCAACTCCCATTTCAGTGATGCCAGCTCTCGTGGTTTTAATCATGAATCTCATGGCATTTGATCTTTTCCTTAAAGCCTCTACCTTTGGAGTCATCTGACTTTGTAAGACTTTCAGCTTTTCTTTTAAAAAATAACTTCTCACCTTATGGTTTCAGAGACAAGCTTGTAAACATGACCTCTTGATTATTTTCCCAAAAAACTCAGGATTTTCAAGGCAATCTCAAGATTATGTGGGACTTGGTTTTTGAACAAGTGGGGTTGGCAAGATTGCATTGGGGCTTATAATGTAATGCACAGACTTTATCACCCACAATGAGTTGTGATACACTAGTACGTACTGCTTCTTTGTGACTCAGCATACTCAAATTCTAGCATGTTTTCAGTATAAGAAAAAAAATAGCCAGTTAACTGAGTTCTGTGGAGAGTGAAAATTTTCATGGTAAATACTTCCGTACAATTCTGGTTCTTTGACCCTATCAAAGGATCATACCAGACTCCCCAACACATGTTAACATTATTATTACTTTTCTACATTTATAATAAGATGGCTCCTGAGAGCACAATCAAGAAATACCCCATAGTGACAAGCATAATACGGAGAGAGATGTGTTCCTACACCAAGGAAATTAACCCAAGAGCTTTTCCCCCTTTTCCCACAAGGAAACCATCTCACCCTCCAATAGCTGAAAAAAGTGGGAAGGGTGAGTGCCTATAGCAGTTTGGCACGAGAAAGTCAAACATGCATAGGGGCAGAAAGTCTCATAGCTGGAGGCCTGAATGTGTGTTTATCTTCCAAGCTGTATTTACATGGCATTTTTGCTATCATAATACATGTATCACCTAGCCCTTTTCATCAGCAGATCTACAAGTCAGTCTTGTGACTCCCATTTCACAGATGAGAGTACTGAGGCACAGACTCGTGAGGTGACTTGACCAGGATCCCCGCACAGGCCACTGGCAAATCCAGGAACAGAACCCATGTCTGGGTTCCTCCCTGTTTGATGCTCTTCTCAGCCCATACTGGCTCCCTTGTAAAACCTCCTGTGAGTACCTGTAAATGAAATTCAGATCTGTGCAAGGCAGCCCAAGGGTGATCCAAAACATGAGGGCTGAGTTGGGATTTAAGGAGTGTGCCAGCCCATGTACAGGTGATTTCCAACAGCTACTTCCCTTTTCGCAGGGGAGGAGAGACATTTTGAGATGCCTTGGTGAATGGTCACTTCATCAAAACCCCTTGGCACAGATCTTCCTAGGCAGCTGCCCCCTGTGCCTGCTGGTTAACCATAAGGAAGGTACTGCACCAGCTGAATGACCTGTCCAGCCAGGACCCTGGCTACTTGAGATACCACTTACTCCCCCAGGCACGTAGTGCATCAGCTGAAGCACCTTAACTGTGAGTTAAAGATGTGGTGGCAGGGTGATTTCAGTGACTGGCCCTGGTTTGGAGAATCCACTTCCACCTCTGATCTGCTATAGCCCCTTTCTGGTCCTGTGCAAGGTTTGCTTTTTGCAGGCATTTGCTAGGGAGGCAGGAGGAAGACAGTTTTGGCTAGCAGCTGTTCTCACTTGGAGTAGTGTCCCTGTGAAGCCTGTGGCCCCTGGGCTGTCCATCCCTTAACAACAGCCCTGCACTTGTGATGCCCCTAAGCCTGTCCTGCGATGCCCAGGTTAAGAAACACTGACCTAGAGGAATGAGTTGATAAGCCCCCTGAAGAACCTCTGTGTACCCTCAAGAGAACATGCACCTCTAACTGAGAACCACTGCTGTAAAGGACATTGAGCCGTGGAAGTTTGGTTAGAAGAGTAATGCTTCTTCCCGCCCCTTCCTCCCCCAACATGGTCTCTCCTCCCCTGCCATGTCCCCCATGCTGGAGTCAGAAACCAGCTCCACTGGCTTTGTGCCAGGAGGGAGTTCACCTTCACCAAGAGAATTTTCCATAGTGTGTTAGGGCCAGAATCCAGCCCTGCTGCACCATTTCAGCAGCACAAAGTGAGCAAAAATGCAGAACCCAGCTCAGCGTGTCTTCAGTGCTAATGAGGGCTTGTGTCCCGTAGGGACTGGGCTCAGACCCACTAAATCTGCCAGAACTGGTGGTGACGCATCAACAAGGTCATAACATTTCCAGCTTTCAATTACCATTGACTTAGAGAACAGCTCTGGAATCCCTTCTTTAAGCTCTCCTTTGCCACAGGATCTACAAACAACCTGACCACAGAGAGTTGAAACCACTGCTGATCACGTCAGTGCACATTGTCTTATTTTCTTCCTTACAATCCCCTGTCTGTCTCCACCCCTGTCTCATCTCTTTGGGGCAGAGACTGGGTTTATACAGCACCAAGCACAATGGGGTCCTGGCCCGCAGCTGGGACTCCTAAAACAACAATAATAAAAATAAGAATTAATCCTAAACCCAATGGCTGAGGTATCATGGGCTGGGAGCAGAACAAAGCCAAAATTGTAAAAGCATTTCAAGAAACAAATGAACTCAGCGATCAAGACAGAGCAGCTGATGAATTGGTTCATGTGTTCCTTCCTGCTGTGACCCAAGCTTATATACCCTGCATCCCTGTTAACCCCTCTTGGCATGAAATAGGCTGAAAAAAATTAACTCTCCATGCAGGACTAGAGTTTGGTTTTATGATTAAGAGAACGCAGCTTTCAACACGCCCAGTCATCGCTGTAGTTGGGGAGAAAAGGATCTGCGAGTAGAAAGATTGGTGCGAGAAGATCAAAACCCTGGCTTTGTGTGAAGGAAAGAAAAACAGCATGTCCTAAAGAGCCCTGCCCTGCTGCTCTTCTTGTGTCTCACGGCTGGCATTTTGTGAAGCATACACCCGAATGACAAACTCCAGCCCACATTGCCAAAATTGCACGTGCCACGTCCAGTTGAGGCACCATTGATTTGCACTCACCCACCAAGGTGCCTGTGATTGAATATGTGGTGCTAAAAAGAGAGGGCTTCGCCGGTGCTTCCCCTGCAGTGGGAGGCATTGTACCAGAGTCAGGCTGAAAAGAGGCCACTGGGTTATCAGAAGAAGGTGGTGGCAGGAAGCAGAGGCACCGTGGGCAAGGTGAGGACACAGCCACAAGGAAAGGAGGTGGGGCACAGACCCAGAAGGAAGCAGCGAAAGGGGGCTGTTGGCTCACGAACAGCGGGAAGCAGGTTTGGGCAGGATGGCTAGTTAGGGTTAGAAATGCACCTGGGCTGCCTATTTAATGACTTCAGAGGTAATTCCATTCTTCATACCACTTCATAGCCATACAGCAACTTCCAGCTAAAGAGCTCAAAGTGCTTTGCAAGCATTAGCAAGATGAGCCACACCCAGCTCAGAGGCAGACAGATACTGTATTTCAGAGATGAGGAAACGGAGGCAGCGAAAGGCAAAATGGCTTTCTCAAGGTCCCAGAGGAAGCCATTGACAGGCCCTAGGAAAAGAACCGCACAGATCCGACTCCCAGTCTCCATTCCTTTTATCCCAAAACCTGCCTTCCTTTAGTAGAGGCCTGCTTATCTGAGTAATTCCCAGCTCAGCAACCGTTTTACACAGCTCATAGCTTATCTGCCTACATGTTCGGGTATAATGGCCTCTTCACCCTAATTTCTGAGCCAATAGGGATGACGGGACAGCTTGGCTCATCCAGCTGAATCTGCAGCATTCCTTTCCCTGTCCGCTTACATAACCATGCCTCGAACACCAGCAATGACTGCAAGTGCAGGTCTTCTGGGAGGACGTGCATGAAGAAGAATCTAAGGCAAACTAGGGTGATGAAAGGGAAAACATTGGGAAAGGGACTCTATTGCCTTGACTTTGGGGAATATGCCAATGACTTGTTAAATTCCAGTCACCATAAATAAATAGAGGACATTTACTGTCTGGGTCGGCAGGCGAGCTCTGGAATGTCTGAGCCTGCCCCAGCAGGTGGGGCTAAAGGGTGGGTTCAGTTCCTTATTCTGAGCCGAAACAGATGTGGCATTTTCAACTCTGATTTGTCCTGCGACTTGTGCTGCAGCCATTTGCATGCAACAGCCTAGTGCTTTGTTAACACTTCCCATATTAAAGGGAAAGCTCAGTCCTGAGGGAGGAGTGAACACCAAGCAAGAGGCAGCAATACAAAATGGAGCTAAAATGGAAATCTGGGACAATGTAGCTACTTAGCTGCTCAACAACGGAGTTAGAAAAGAGCAAGCCTGACTCCAGCTATGTTTATACAGTGCTGGTGACTGTGTAGGGCACCCTGAGTCGACTACTTCCGAAACAGAACTGATTACTCACTCTCTAACCCAGGGGTCCTCAAACTACGGCCCGCGGGCCAGATACGGCCCGCCAAGGTTCTTTACCCGGCCCCCGCCCCTGCTGCGGCCTGCCCCATGCATCTGGGGCAGCGGAGTGGCCGCGGCCAGGGCAGGTTGCCGGTCTCCCACCCACCGGCCACCTCGACTTCCTGGCCCAGAGCCGACCCCGCCCCGCTCTGCCGACAGCGTCAGCCTCCCGGCATGGGGCCAGGATCGGGCTCCGTTGCCGGGGTCTGTCTGCCAAGCCGGGGCCGCGTTCGGTCCCCGCCGGTGCTCCCTCCCAGCTGTGCAGGCTGCGGCCGGGCTGGGGAGATTCAAATCTCCCGCCCTGAGCATGCGCAGATACAGCGTGCTCAGGGCGGGAGCGGCCTGGCCGGCAAGCAGCTCTGCCGGCCGTCACTGTAGTTCCCAGCCTCC
>ML685843.1:703115-783680 GCA_007922175.1 Pelusios castaneus | reverse complement strand
TCACTTTATCTTCAATTAATGCCTATAATTTCTGTCTTGTGAGTTTTCCCCAAAAATTTATTCTGAAAAAGTTTTTCACACGGCTTGAAAATTTTGCACACAAGCCACCAAACCTAGAGGGAACATTGGCTACTAGTTGCGTACACAACAGCAGGCCAGCAGGCTAACATCGGTCAGTCCCACACTCTGGGCCTGGCCGGAGCCCACAGCACCAACAAAAAGTGTGTGGATGCATTACTGCCTGCCACCCAGTACCCAGAAACACAGGCCAGCAGCAGACGTGATAGCTACGCATTCACGTTTTTTTCTAATTATAATACGGCCCCCCAACAGTCTGAGGGACCGTGAACTGGCCCCCTATTTAAAAAGTGTGAGGACCCCTGCTCTAACCTGTTGTGTATCCAGTCCAAAATGGAAATATTAAACGAACTAGTTCTCAGCACAGTAATTCGACAGTCCAGTAGATGGCAGCATAACCCTTATATCACAGAGAACTAAACTGAGATTAGATCCTTTTAAAAAAAACTTCTGGTGGCCTCAAAAATTATTAGTTCTAGATGAGTTCTTGGCATAATAACAGACCGTTTAACCCACTCCAGTTCAAATGCAGCATTGTCACATGTGAACTATACATCAGAGATGTGTTTTGAGGGGTTTTAAAATACACACACACAGTCAGCCCATGGTCATCAGTAACAATGGCACTTTGTCAAATGAATCTTGCTAGAGTGGGAATGAATTTATCTATTCAATCAGGAACCTCTGAACTGGTTGTCTCTTTGAAGATTAGTGTTAATAAACCATACCAGTGGGCATTTTGGCTTGTAAAGGATAGCATTTCAAACCACGTATGCTGTTATTGTTGGACACAAAACATGCACACTATGCTCCGTCTCCAGTCTTGCCTTTTGCTGGGGTTACCTTTATTTTTTCCACTGTTTTAAATTACCTCCCTCTTTCTTCTGGTCCATCAGAAAAAGTGCCATGTTTCCTGGGGATCAGGAGAAAAACTACAGACTAGATAGATTTATAGGATGTTTGTGCTATGTTAGTGGCTTATTTGAGGACTGATGCCGTACATAGATAACAGATATCAAAATTATTCTTAAAGCTAGTGGAATTCTCCTCCATCAGAAGAATGGCTATATTCTGTATAACTAAGTCACGTTTTAGGGGTGCATGAATCACTTGAGCCTTGCAAATAAGTAAAACTAGTAAATATACTAAAAATGGTACATTAATTTGCCTCTACAACTCGCTGTACATGGACTACAATCTGAGGATCTCAATGCACTTTCAGATTTTAAGCCTCACAAATGCCATGTCGAGTGAGCACATGAAGTATTATTTTGCTGATTCTTTGCAGAAACGTAAATTATGCTCCAAATGACTTTCATTTCCCCATTCAAGTCATTTCTTAACACAGTCTTCCTCACGGTCTCTCTAATAACTAGAGATATAAAGAATAAAAAAACCCTGTCCAGGATGAAGTTTGGTCCTTCAGATGACATGGTATGTCTTCGGACTGAGTGATTTAATTCCTTGTGACAGGAACTGTATCTTCCTCTAATACTAAGAGGCAGAGATGGGCTCAGTCTGGACTTTGGGGGAATACCCACACAATTGGCCTCTCTGACTATATACATGGATTGAACAAAAGCATGGATTAACACGATTCCATGCTTAGGATCAGGATCCGTGCTTGGTGATACCAGTAGTTTAAATGACAAGCCCAAAATCAAAGCTTGAGTGAGTAGTAGATCTGGGAAAAAGACCCAGAATCTTGGCTCCCAGATCCTCATTCTCAACCGTTAGCTAAGGTTCCGTCTCGTGCAAGCTTATAGGCCAAAATCAGAGCTCATACCACCAGCCTCTGGCTTTCCAACAACATACAGCTCAACATTCAACCTTTAACTGTTTAGGGCACATTCTGATCTGACCATTCATTCATCAGCAATACGCAAACTATTTAGTCTCTAGTGACTTAAATGACCCTCTGCTGAGGGACTAAATGGTGCATGGACTTTTTGCACAGGAATGAATTTCACTCTCTGAGATGAGTCTGAGACCACACAGCAGCAAAGCTGGCACTAAAACCTCGGAGTCCCAGCACCTGCTCTTATGTCTAATCCACTGGCCCACAGGGCTCCTTAATGGCCTTGGGAATGTGCTGGTAGTCAGCTTTGGCAGAGCAGAGCTCTGAATAGGTGCTGACAAATCCAGCTTTTCCCAACATTGTTTTAGCCTTCACTGCTTATCGGATTTCCATTGCTCCCTTTTCCTTGTTCCTTCCCCCCTCTTTTTTGTAAGCTCCTTTGTTCTGATGTTTACAGTAGCATCGATTTACTGTCAGAAAGCAACATGGCCTTGGAGGTTCTGTATATACAGTAGGAGTGCAGCCACCTGGAACCTGCCCCTTTGGCATTTATCTACCAGCTCCATTAACTGTGTCACGTTCAATGGCTTCAGGTGATGCTATTTCCCTTCCCTCAGTCTACCACAAGATTACACATTTAGAGGTAAATCCTGCCTACCTTCCTGATGGCTGTAGAGAGTCCTGACTACTCCAGGGCCAGCATGGGTAAATGGACAGCTGGAACCCCATGCAAGTGATCTGCAAGTTATTCTCTGCATGGGGAACTGGGAGGGAGGGGCAAGTAGGAGGAAGCTGGAGATGGTGTTAATGAACCTGCAGGGTCAGCTGGGTCCCAGGAGCTGCTGGGGCCACTGTAGCCCAGAGATTGCAACAATGGTCACAGGTGCTGCATATGATGGGAGGGTTCCCTGACTTTCAGCTGACACTAGCAAGTGAGATTTTCCCCTGACAGTATCAGCTACTTTCTGATACCCCAGAAAAATTTTAGTATGGCACGTGAGCAGTGTGACTTCCAGAGCAGCCCAACCATACAAGAAATTTACTTGGCACCTTTTGGGTGAGGATCTCTAGGTCTTTTACAAAACAGTATGTCTCCAAACCCTCCTGTGAGGTAGGCATTCTCTCTATTTTACAGAGAAATGGTAGCACAAACAGATTAAGTGACTTGCCCAATGTCACACAGAAAATAGTGGGCCAGAACCCAGGAGTCCCGACTCTTGGTCTTACACTCTTATGGTCAGACTATGTTCTCGGGCAGGGCTAGATTAACCGGCTTCGGGAACCTGGGCTGTCCACCACTACAGCCTCCTCCCAACCCAGCTCCCCCTGCCTGGGACCCCACACCCTTGCAATCCCTTGCCTGGGGCCCTGGACCCCCACCATGGTGGTCTGTGGGTGGGCTGTTGCTGAGGGTGAGTCCTGGGGCCAGAGGGTGCTCCACCCTAGCCCTGACCCTGGTCCAACCAGCCTGGTCCCAAGGATGGAGCCAGCTGGCATGTGGTGCAGCCTCCGGTACGGGCCCTGGAAGGTTACGCCAGAGTGGAGGCCCCCCCATGCACCAGCCTAAATGAATGTAAATGCTACATATTGCAAATGGAGCGAGTCCATTCTCATTCCTTTAAGGTATCTACAAGGTTGCCTTCAAACACACAAGCCCTGGGTAAATTGGAAACCAGGCACAACAACCCTGCCAGTCCATGCTGCTTTTGAAAGCTTCAACATGGACTTGAGCACTGGTGAACAGTACCGCACTGACTGCCCTGAAGACTGACATCCTCTGTGTATCCTCAGAGCAGATACAACATGAGTTGCAGCAGCATAAGCTTCCCCTACAAACATCCTCATCATCTCCATACAATCATCCTGAGAGGTGAGGAAGGAAACTCAGTTTCCCAGGTCCTTTTAGTCCTTGGCCTCTCTTGGGGAGGTAATGAGTGCTAGTCCTGGTTTGGATGAATCTGCTTCCCAATAGGCCAAACTAGCTACAGTAAATAAGAGCAACTTCCACAGACTGTAAGGTCAGAGGGGACCAATATGATCATCTAGTCTGACCTCCTGCACAATGCAGGCCATAAAATCTCCCCCCCCCCCCCACACCCTGTAATAAACCCCTAACCTATGACTGGGTAATTAAAGTCCTCAAATCATGGTTTAAAGACTTTAAAGTACAGAGAAGCCATCAGTAAGTGATCCATGCCCAACTTCAGACAGTTATGCACCGCCAACCTCCAAGACAGGCCCCATATCCTGCTAACAAGTAACTGGATCACCTAATCTCTCAGGTCGCAGAACAGGACTTGATACACAGCCCACTGAAGTCAAGGAAAGACTCATGTTCTCCATAATTCTCCCCATTGTGTTAGCTGTGGAACCAGTTTACCCAAGACAAAAATAGTGGCAAGTGATTTTGGACACTCTACGTGGGTCATTTTTTTTTCCTCATCTCAAGTCAGGCAACCAAAATCAACCGTGAAACCTCTGAAGGTTTAGGCCTAAATTTTTACAATCCTCAAACATCTATTTTCATCCCTTGTTTTAGCATCCTATTATTTAGAGCTGATTTCAATGGAAGACTGGGGAGGGACATGATACCCACATATATTACATCATCTATAGGAAAAGGGAAGAACCATAAGGAAGGCTGGGTTTATTCCCCCCAGAACAGATGAAGGGAAATGGCAGATAATTCCTGTTTATTGTGCCCTGGTTCAGCAAAAGATAAAGGAAGATGATAAGATTTCAATTAATGTCATTATTAGATTCCCATCCTCACACAACATTTCTTACTCTTGTGAGTAACTGCCTGGACTTCAACAGGACTAGTCACCTGACAAAGGGAATATAGTGAGTAAGAATTACAATTTACATAGGGTATGTGGCCCATTGCAGAAGGCCAACAAATTGCTACTACATGACTTTTATAATAAAAGCGGAAAATCTTTTCTTCGGGGGGGGGGGACGACAATGCATGGACATGCTCATATTAATGATTCCTATCACAACAGTATCTGGGCATTTCCACTCTTCTTGCAATGCATCTTAACACACTTTATAAGTGTCAAAGGAGTTACCCACCCAGGCCTCTCCCTGGCAAATCTACTATCCACATTTAAGAGGGAAGGGGCACTGAAGGACAGAGAGATTTACTAGATCAGGCCCTAGATTACACAGGATGTCAGGGTCAGAAGTGGGGAGAAAGTCAGGATTGCAAGCCTCTTCACAGTGTGCTTTTCATAAATTCTAAGGCCGGAAGGGACCACTGTGATCATCTAATCTGACCTCCCACATGGTACAAACTAGATAATTTCCCCAAAATAATACCTGAAGCAAATCTTTTAGAAAAACATCTGATATATACAGGGCCAGACCAAGGGTTTTTGGCACCCAAAGCGAACTAGGACTTGGTGCTCGCCCCCCATATTCAATATAGAGAAAGTTGATAACAATTTTTTAAATGGAGAAAAAAAGTTCACTTTCATCTAACTTGGCGCCCCTTAAAGCCTGGTGCTCTAGGCAACTACCTAGTTTGCATATATGGTTGGGCTGGCCCTGAATATAGATATAAAATTGTCAATGATGGAGAATCCACCATGACCCTTGGCTAATTGTTCCACTGGTTAATTACGCTCATTTAAAAAAATGTACACCTTATTTCCAGTCTGAATTTGTCTCAGGTCAACTTCCAGCAGCTGGATTGTATTTCACCTTTCTCTGCTAGATTGAAGAGTACTGAATATTTGCTTCCCAGCTAGGTATTTATACACTATAACCAAGTCACCCTTTAACCCTCTGTTTGTTAAGCTAAACTGACTCAGCTCCTTGAATCTCTCTCTCTAAGGCCGGTTTTCTAATTCTTTAATCATTCTCATGGCCCTTCTCTGAACAGCCTCTAATTAAGCAACATTCTCCTTGAACTGCAAGTATCAGAAGTGGACGCAGGATTCCAGCAGTGGTTGCACGACAGTGTCTTATATAGAGGGACAATAACCTCTCTATTCCCACTCAAGATTCCCCTGTTAATGCATGCCAGGATTGCATTAGCTCTTTTTGCCACAGCCTCATACTGGAAACTCATGTTCAGCTGACTATCCACCAGAACATCACTGCTTCCTTGGATAGAGCTTTAACCACACAACCATCCTTCCTCTCCTCTAATGACAGACCCCAAAATGAGGACCTGACACAAATTCCACAGTAAATAGTCATCTTCCTGCAGCATGTGCATACACTTTACTCAGCCTCACTTCTCCTGCACCAGACCCACCACATTCTATAAATCCCAAAATGACTGAAGAAGGTGGTTTTTAATTTTTTTTTTAAATAGCCATTAGAAAGGTGTGAAATATCCGCTGTATGTATACATCAGTGTCTATGATAATAGGCTAAAATGTGTGACTTCTCTTATTTAATGAACCAGAAAGTGGCTTTCATTTTGGTGGTGCCTATTCTGTAAGCTACTATATGATATTTCATATTTTAATAGCCCAGTGCATTTGCTTTGTTTTTAGAGATTTCAGTTTAGATTTCTGAATTATTGTGCAGTCACTGTATGTAACAACAACAAAAGTATTTAATAGCTTTGCCCAGGTATTGCAGAATTACACATAATTCATCTTTTCTGCTTAGATTGTTGCACTATAGGGGCGCTCTGAGCTGAGTTAAGAAGAGAGTGTCATTTTGAACTGCTGAACCAGTCACACTTGGCTGAGGCAATACGGAGGCACTAGAACAGCACTGTGCTGGGGGACACTGTGTTGTTGGAGGGGCATCTATCATTTGCTAGGAGAAGCCAAGGTCCTGACACTGACGGGCGTGGAACTCAGAGGTAATTACTTCATGAATACTGTATATCACTGGTTAATAAGGGCAAGTTTCCAATGCAGCACAGCAGACTTGCACCTTCCTTGGAGACAGGATGTAATGTCCTTGAAGCTGATGGCTTTGCCCATTGTTCTTCAAGTGTGTGCTGGTGTGTCCTTATTGGGGACCATTGTCTTTTTTCCTGTTGGTTCTTCCCACAGTCCTCTGTCAAACTAGATCAATGCACTCGTACAGGAAAATCTTATAACCCAATACATGACAACTTCCTCTCAATCACCAGTCTTGCCAAATCCATGGCCTCAATGACTTCCTGCACGTCACTGAGGACTCTCTCTCTCTCTCTCTCTCTCTCTCTTTGAAGGCTTGGCTGACTGCTTCTTGCTGACATGTTTGGGTCTAACCAACTGCCATAGGTGGGGCCAGGAAGAACTTTTCCCCCAGGACAGATTGGCAGGGAATTTTTGAGGGGCTTTGCCTTCTTCTGCAGTGTGTGAGTGCAAGTCACTTGCTGGGATTATCTGGGTGTATCTCAATCATTTCCCTGCTACCTTGGAAGTGGTTCACCTCCACCCCTTCTATTCTCTGCCTCTGGCACATAATAGTAATATAGTCTCTTCTGGGCTGTGATACTGTGATCTAAAATTTCATTTGTTTGGTTTAGTGTGCAGGGAATGGTAGTGGCCTGTGATGTACAGGTTGTACAGACTGGATGATCTGGTCAGTCTGACACCCCGTGGTTCAATGAATGAGTATTGCACTTTTATCTAGACAAAGTAGGAGGTTTCAGATCCTGATGGAAGGTCTTCTCAGCAAGTGTTCCCTCTACGATCAAGATCCAAATTTCCTAACCTAGAAGTCTGACAGAAGATTATGAAATTAGACATACATTCATCAAAAAGCTCATCTCTCAAGGTATATTTGGCATTTGGAAACAGTTCTTATATGAGAGCAGGAGAAAGGAATGGGACTCCAGAAAAGAACTAATCCCACAACTCAGAACCCTAGCCAGATGAGCTAAACAATGGTTCCAAACCTTTCATGTGTCCGCAATCAGTAGCATAATAAATGCAAGAGCCAGCTCCATACTTTCGGATAGATGCACACAAAGCTAGATTTCTGAAAACAGCACACCTTGCTCTTGGTCAGATCAATTTTTTCCAGCATGAGACAATATGTTAGGTGTAATAAGATTTTCTCTGCCCTCATTCACACCTTTGCCAGCTATAGCTATACCAATTTAACTCTACTGTAGGTGCACCTGTGTACACAGAAGAATTCTTCTGTCAACATAGTTAACTTCAGAGCCAGACGGGTACCCAGAAGTCAACTACTGCAGGAGAAGCCCATGAAAAACAACAACAGAACGCCACTGGTCACCACCTACAACCCCCAAGCCAGACCTCTTCAACACATCATCAAAAATCTACAGCCTATTTTACAAGATGATCCCTCACTCTCTCAAGCCTTAGGAGACAGACCTCTCCTTGCTTTCAGACAGCCCCCTAACCTTAAAAGGATACTTACCAGCAACTACAGATCACAGAACAGAAACACTAAAGCAGGAACACAGCCCTGCAGCAGACCACGCTGCCAACTTTGCCCTCATATCTACACTGATGACACCATCGCAGGGCCTAATCATGCCACCTACTCCATCAAGGGTTCGTTCACCTGCTCATCCACCAATGTGATTTATGCCATCATGTGCCGGAAATGCCCCTCTGCCTTATATATTGGACAGATAGGACAGTCTCTGCGCCAAAGAATCAATGGACACAAATCTGACATCAGAAATTGCAACACTGCAAAACCTGTAGGGGAACACTTCAATCTCCCTGCTCACTCCCTTGACGACTTGTTAATAGCTGTGTTGAAACAGATGAATAACAAATCACAGCTTCAAAGAGAGACTGCAGAACTCGAATTTATATGCAAATTTGACTCAGTTGTCTTGGGGTTAAACAGGGACTATGGATTTTTCTCGCATTACAACAAGTGATTTGACCTCCCCCCTCCTCTATGTGCTGTTCCCCAGTGTTTTGAATCCTAACACCTATTTTGATTTGCTGTTACAGCCTGACCTGATGCTATGTCATACACTCCCCTGCATTTAATTTCCTCCCACTCTGTAACTTTCCTATCTTCAAAGCGTCTGACGAAGTGGGATTTTCTCCCACGAAAGCTCATGCGATAAATAAATCTGTTAGTCTTTAAAAGTGCCACAGGACTCTGTTGTCTTCATTCACAGAGGGAGTGTTCTTGCACTGACAGAAAAACTCTTGCTAGTGTAGGATGCATCTACACTATAGAGTTATTCTGGCCTACCTACACCAACACAACTATGCCTGTATAATCTCTAATTAATTAAAAGATCATTTACACTATCCTACAGCCAGGGAGAGAATTTCCGCTGGTATAGGCTTTGCACAGACCACTTCTGCTTCTGCCACAAGTCAGAGAGCAGGTGGGGTTGGGACAGTAATAGGGCAGAGAGGGTCAGCACTAGGGAAGTTGCCTTGCGCAAATTCTGGGCAGCATGGCTACCATAAATGAGGCAGTTCCCTTAGGATCCTTTAAAAATCCCTGTTTAAATGTATAGGGTCAGATTCTGCTATTCCTATTTGTCTGTGTCACAAGGTGCTCCACTCGTCGCTTGTCCAGCTTCTTCTCCTAGTCACTTAACCCCCTCGAGGTCGACATCCCTTTCCATGGTTCACACACTCGCTGGCCTGCAGTGTCTCTCTTGTCCCAGGAACCGCAAGGTCCACCTCTTTCAGCTGCCCAGCTGAGTCACTCTGCATTTCCCCCTTCCTGGAGTACAGTCCTTCAGTTCTCTGCCAAGCCCATAGTGAAATGCCAGCAGTCTTCCCATTCACTGCACTACTGGTCCATGCCAGGCCCTCGATGACTGGTAGAGGAATTAAGGCCTGCACGCTACTCCGGGTTCAGTCAGATGCCATCAACCCAGCAGTTCTGGCCTTTACTCTCCCAGCCCTCACTGCTCTTTCCCTGACTGCTTCCTACTGTTCCTTGTCCCCCTCCTACTTCCCTGTGAGTACCAGCTCCTGAGCTCCCATGTCATCCTCTGTCTTTAACAGCAGCAGCCAGCACCCTCCTATGTTGCCAGTTTCTTGCCTTGATATGCCTTGCCTCTTTCTATCCAGCAAGACCTGCTTGCAGTCAATTCCCTGCTCCCTGGTTCGCTCTCCAGGTGTGGCCTGCAGAGTTAATAGGCCTACCTAGCCACCTTAACCACCTCAGCTATGTCTACACTTACTAAAGTTAGTTGGAATTAGTTAATTCGAACGAACTAATTTGAACTAATTTTAGTTAGTTTGAATTAACTTAATTCAAACTAGCAAAATTTAGTTCGAACTAGGCAAGAGCCATTCATGGCACTTACTTAGTTCGAATTAGCGAATTGCATTGAGTTCAATGGGTAAATTAGTTCGAACTAAGCAATTAGTTCAAACTAACATGGCCACATTGGTTAATTTGAACTAACTAGTTCGAATTAACCCTTAGTTCAAATAGCATATTCAAATTTATTAGTTCGAATTAAGGAAGCCCTTAATTCAAACTAATTAAAGCCTAGTGTAGCCATGGCTTAAGTTAGTTCAAATTAAGCTTCCTTAATTAGAACTAACTTGCCAGTGTAGACATAGCTCTGGTCCAGAACACCCATCACCATCTGGTTGACAGGTATCTTACTCTGTGAGTACCCTCATTTAAGCTAACAGGACCATTCATGGAGTAAGATGCTATTCAGCACAAGTAAAGCTCACAGTATCTGACCCATAGCTAACACATAGAGATGATAAAGGTTTATTTTCTGAAGCTTTGCCCTTCCAGGAATAGGAGCCATTATTGGACAAAATAATCTTGACCTGTCCTAGACACAAGTCTCATTTCTCTTTGCCCTTCCAGGAATAGGAGCCATGTTCAAACTTTTGTAGGAAATATGGAAAGCATTCCTGTAGAATTACACACTCTTTTTGTAACTTTTACGTGTGGCAGAAATGGTACTGATTCATGTCCAGGGTTCTTTCTTTCAGGACCAAGAGCTCTCTAGGTCATTCATTCTCCTTTAATTTCTTTCAGCCCTGGCACATGTTGGAGCCACTTTCCATGGTTCATATATAAAATTAATAGTCTCTTGAGTAGCCAGTAACTGTTTCAGTTTAGACACCTTTGGGTTGCTTTGAGTATGAAGAAAGACCAACAGCCAAATTTCTCTCTCAAGGGAATCTCTGGAGTCAGGAAGGTTTCGTGCTTAATACACTAAACTTGGACCCAGGAGAACAGTTTTCAGTCTTCAGCCTAAGCAAACTTCCTCTATGACCTGAACATGTCATTTAATCTCTCTAGCCTCAAACCCCATCCGTAAAATGGGGATGATGATTCCTTTCCCTAGCTAAATCATGTGCCGTTCAGGGCAAGGGCTGTCTCTTAGGATGAGTATACTGCCAAGCACAATAGTGCCACACTCTCAGTTCACATGACTATAATACAAATAAATAATGACAGAGTTACATCATTTACAATGATGCAACATTGTGGAGAGCCTCGGAGTTCCATGGAGTTACTCTCCATTTACACCAGTGTAAATAAGTGCAGAATTTGGCCTGGACTTGGCGGAAAGTCCGGATAAGTCCTGTTCTAGCAGTCCCTCCTATATTTTCTCTCTCTTCAAAGGACATTCTTTTATTTTGAAACGGTGGGCTTGCAAAACAAGCTTTTCAGAATTCAAGCAACTCTGAGAGTCCTGTTTGAAATTAGGAAGATCGCTAAATGAAATATGGAAAAGCAATCATAAAGGGTGGTTTCCCAGTGCTTTCAGTCTTAACAGGAACCTTATATAAACTCACCAAAGATGTAATATTTTTTTGTTTGGTTGGAACAGAGGATCTTACTTAAACGGTTATCCTGCCTGGGCTTTAAGGATGTGCTTTGGTTACATGAAGAAATTCTTTCACATTTTGGATGTGGGCCACAAATGCAAGTGCTTTAAAACTGGAATCTGTAAAAGTTAGAGCCCTGTCTAGTTCAAATAAAAGTTGCTTTTATAACTGGTATACTTTTTTTTTTTCATTACAAAACCTAAATATATTCCATTGTGCTGCAGCAAGGTGTGCACACCACATTGCAGAGAAGTGCACACTTTTGATTATGGTAGCACCTAGAGACCTCAACCAAGACTGGCACACCATTGGGACAGGCACTTGGGGTAGTTAGTGCATGCTCCAAAGACCTTGCCATTTAAATAGAGAAGACAAAAGACACAGGGGCAGAGAAAGATGAAGTGACTTGCCCAAAGGCACACAAGGAGGCTGTGGCAAACCCAGAATTAGAACCCGAATCTCTTGATTCACCATCCACTGCCCTAATACATTACAGCACACTGCCTTCAATGTCTACCCTGACTGGTGTGTTACTGTGGATCCAAAAGTTGAATCTCAGGTTGTGAAAAGCCCTGCAGAGAGAGGCTACGTAGCTATGGAAAGAAACCCACCCCTTTCTTCTGGTGTATTGCAGAAGAGTTTTGATATCAAACAGTTAAGGATGTCGGGCAGGCAAAACTGCCTTCTTGGCTATTCCTCTGTCAAGCAAGCACTTTTATAACAACTTAAATGGGAACGCTTTTTATAGCTAGGGTCTGAAATAAGAAACATGCTCAATTACACTTTATAAATTGATACTTTATACACAAAGATCTTTACAGGGGGAAGATTCAATTTGACTTTTTTGTTGTTGTTTTTTGTTCTGGAATCACAAACTGCTGCAAAGCAAAGGATACTAACGAACTGCTTTCTCCGAGATGTTTCACATAAACAGAGCAATCAATCATTTTCAATCGCTGGAGCTCATTAGTATGTTTAATTATTTTCCAATGATGGCCTTGCATAATAAATAATAATAAATACAGGAAATCAGAATCAACCTAATCTACTTCACCAGGCAAAGATAATAAAAATGTTACATAATCTGCTGTGCTATAGAAGTAAAAAACGTCTCCTTTCTACAGTCAGTTACACTGATCTCTAAGGTGAAATAGACTATAGTATATCCTTTAATTGTTTTAGTCCATTATAGCAAAATCACTGACTTACACTGGTTAAGATATTTTTTATTATTATTTTAAATGTACAGTCCTTTGCTCTACAATTTCCTTTGACACTGCAAACACATTAATTGTCCCAGCCAGAAGCCTTTTTGCTTCTCATTTCTATTCCTATTTCTACCCTTTGATTGGCTTGCAAAGAAACCGCAGAGAACCAATCAGAAGCAACTTTTCCATGCATGTCCTAGCAACAAGCCTTGTTCCAATCTTTCTCCAGCAAACTGACACCTGAAAAATTACATCATGAATAATAGGGAAGCAACAAGGGCCAAGAAATTTTTTTTTCATCTGTCTGCTGCAGAGTTCATTTAAGGTGTTTCAGTCTAGATTCTTAAAGCTACACAGTTCTAAATTTCTGCTGCACTTTTTGCATTTCTTTTCTTTTTTCTTAGTGAAATATATAGGTTAATGGTTTACAGAAATGTATTTGATTCCCCCCCATCCAAAAAATTTCTATGGTATTTATCACCTTTGCTCATGGGCTCTTTAATTACAGAAGACTGAAAGAAAAGCTAACGGATGCTATGCAAAATAAATGTGTCTTGCTTTGTAATAAATAAATAAAATAGAGCAGCATAGATATCAATTACTGTGTGTAATGGGAAGAAAAAATATTTCTGTGATATTTCCTTTGCTTATACCCTATGCAAATTTTTGTCTAGTGTAGCATGTATTTTAAGAAACAGACATTCAATAAAGGCTGCAATGTGTGTATGAAACACTTGAAGCTATTGCTTAAAGGTTTAACACAGGCTGCATATTGTTTTTCTATACAAAGATCAAAACCTTTTGCTTGCTTTCCTTGCTATCATTTTTAATTAATGAAGGTAGAAATGCCTGCAGATACGGCACAACAGAGAACTACTTCCCTCCTTTGCATTGTATTTTCTTAAAAGAAAATTGGCAGGAAAAACCCAATGATCAGCAAAGTTTTTAATAATACAACAGATTTCTATGATTAGCAACAACGAACAAATGAGACTTCTTAGCATGCCAGAAAAAATACAGCTCAGAAAATACATTTCCAAATGATTCAAGACGAACAAAGACAATGGGAGAAGGAGACTAAATTCATTTAATTTAAATATTAATTGTTCATTCTAGTAGTGAGACTGTTTCTTTGCAAATAGGAGAATAACCTTTTTTATTAGCACTGCACCAAGACTTATTCACTGAATAGTATTTGCCATTTTATGGAGGAAGAAAAGAGAAAGAAGGGGGGAAAAAACCTGCAGAGAGAATATAATACTGGCACAAAGAACTGTAGCTGTAGTTGGAAGTGCCTGCAATACCCTCAGACAACTCTTGGAGGTCTCTAACACCACTCTAGGTTCAGGTTGGGAAAAAAAACCAAATGCATTTCAGCAACAAAGTTTCATTTATTGCTCTCTGGTGAGGGCTCAAATGGGGTGGGCTGTGCCTTGAATTACAGATTCATATTATGCTCTGGGTGTCCACCACTTTATTTATTTATTTATCTGGGCGTTCGCATAAACAGTGTCTCATGATGCAGCAAATAGTTACATTAGTGTCTGAGTTCAGACTAAATTTTCAGCTCTTGAGAACAATCACCACTGGCAGCAGGGTGAGGTTGGAGACTCTGGCATGCTGCCTTGCTACTTGAATAACCACATGACTATATAAGGCGAGAGGAGGAAGAAGAAGGAGAGCGAAGAGGAGGAAATATTGGGAGTATAAATATGAACATTTAGCAAAGAGAGAAACAAATCTAAATCTTTTTGTCACTTACACTTGGAAGCATGGGCTCACGTTATGGAGTTGGCTTCCTACGTTGTGCATCTGAATTGCAGAGTCCAAATAAGGACACTGTGCACTTAACTTCAGAGCACATTACAGGTTAACTAACTCCCTCAACCGGTGATCCCCTCTGTTGTAAGAATTACTGCCCCCGATTTAGAGCTGGGGAAAATGAGGCAAAGAGGAAAGGTGGCTTTGTATGTAAAGGAGATCTGGGGCTAATTCCTGGCTCTGTGCAGGGTTGGCAAAGGGGGGATGTATGCAGAGGGGGTGTATGCAGAGGGCCCTAGTATGCCTGTAATGGAAATATTGTGGGAGCTCCATCCCTTCATAAAGTCACTCATGCCAGGGGGCACTTATGTGTGGAGACAAGAGTGGGCCCCGTAGGAGCTGGAACCGGCTTGGGGGAAGCTGGAAACTCCTTGGACTCCTCCTCAGCCAGGAACCAGCTGCCTCACCTCCCCACCAGGTCTCAGTACCTTCCGTCAGTCTATCTCCTATCCTCCTCAGTTGCGTGTGTGAATTTGGACAAACCACTTAATCCCTGGGCTTCGATTACCTGTCAAATGTGGATAAGAATCCTTCCTTTCTCTGTTCATTGTAAACTTCTTGGGTCAGAAACTCTCTTTCACTATGGGTGCATACAGCAGCTAACACAATGGGATTCTCATCTTGGTGCTGCTATCATAAAAGTGATGATACAAAGAGAGGGTAAGTGACTTGCCCAACGTGTCAGAAGGTTTCTGAGAGAGCTGGAGAATTTCAACGAAGAAACAAGCTAAACTTTGCTATCCATCCCTCCCCCGCCTCACATTTTCTCATCAGCACTAACAAGACTTTCTAAATCCCAATTCCTGTGCTCAGACCTTTAGCTGATACCACGCTATTGTGGTCAGAGACCAGCTGGTTTGCAAAGCTGCTGCCACATAAGAATATGAGCTGGAGATTTTCACAACTGGTCCATTGCTGACAGTCCAGCTGTGGGTTGCGAGTGTTGCTAAGGCAACATGTTTCAGCCAGTATAAGTAGAACAAATCTCACACCACAGACCATCAGCAAGATCTGATCTCAAGAGGGCCACCACCACCCAACTTCAGCAGTGCACCTCTTTAGCTAATGGGCTGCCTCTGGAAGCCAGTAGCAACAGTAGCCCTTCCATCTCTGAGGAATGGCCACAGAGGCAAGGGATATATCAAAGTTAAGAAACATACTGAATGCACACTGAAGCTACCTTTTTCTTAGGCTTGAGGGTGGCTGTTCCGATACTGTGGCTGGACATGGAGACTTGAGGCTAGGGTTAGAAAGAAAGCAGTTTCATTGGGGTAGTGGATTTAGGATGTCCACAAGGGACGTTCAGAGTGGCTGTAAAAACAAAAGATCTTCCTTTTCTACAGCAGAGACAGCACTATCTGGGGTGGGAATATATTCAAACCTATTGACACTTCCCTAAAATAAAGGTTCCCAAATATTTAGGTTTGGGTGCGTTTTCCTCCCAAAGCCTAGGGAGCAGTGCTCACTATTGGAGCACAAGACTAGGTGCCAGGACTCATGAGTTGTACTTTGAGACCCCAGGCATGTCACCTCACTTGATTTCATAGTGCCTCAGTTTCTTCTGTGGTGAAACAGGGATAATATTGCCTCACAGGGCTGTTTTGAGACTTAAAGATCCCATGGTGCTTTGCAAATATTAACAAGTGAAAAACATAAGGAATTAACAATATTTCTGTGTATTATGGAATAAACACCCAGCAGTCTTTGGTAACATAACACACAGCATATCATCATGTGTTTGTGACTAAGCATTTTTGTCCTGACCCAAGGCACACTGAAAGCAATGGGGGTCTTTTCATTGACGTCAGTCAGCTTTGCATCAAGCCCTTGATGCAATATGCATTTGTGCTCTGCTAAACTTTCATCTAGTCATATAATGCAAAGAGAAGAGGATCTTGAATTAGACAAAATACCTAATCAGCTGCATTTACTCCATGCTTCAAACACCGTCCTGTGATAGTATTACATCTTGTAGCATTCAAACTGCACCGAAGATTTCTGTATAGCCTAAATCATGGCATTATGTGGCTGTATTTTGCATTGGTTAGGAAAGCAATTTATCATTTGAGATGACTTCAAAGTTAGGAAGCAACTGATTACGGAATAAGAATTTCATAAATCAACATATTACAAACTCACAGTCATTAGATGAGTCATGTGTTCTTGATCGTATTTAAACAGTATGAAAGAGTAGCCATATTCCAGTTCAGAAGTATTAGTGAGTGTCACAGTGATTCTTTAATTTGTATGTAGGAATGACTCTTAAGATCAACAAGGCCTTGGGGTTTTGCAAGAAACGTATGACCCCACAACTTGTAAAACGTAATGTGCTATTTAAATATGATACAAATAAAACAGTGCTTTCTGGAATCTCCTTTAATTGAGGGTGACTGTAACGCTAGCAATAAACCTGGAGTCCCTCGTGAATTTGGGAGTCCTTTTCAGCTTGTGGGTATAAATGATAGATACCTTATGATAGTTATAGCCTATACGAGTGGATCTCAACCACTGTGTCATGACACGTTACTGTGTCACCACACAGCATTAAGCACGTCATGGAGAGCTGGCAGTCACCCACCGGAGCTGGAGCACAGCAACAGCTTCCTAATAAGGGCACTGGATTCTGTGGCAGGGTCACTGGTGTGTCCTGTAGGATCGTATATGCCCCCAAGCATGTTGCAAGCCACAAAAGGTTAAGAACTGCTGGCCTATACCACATGTATTACCAGAAACTACCAGCAAAGGATGCTACCTTAATTTCGACAGCTGCTTAAATTTCTCTTGTTAAATTACACATAATGTAATTACAATATTAGCTGTAAAAAAAAAAAAAGAAAGTAGAGAAAATATAGCTTAGGTAAATCTCCTTGGTCTTTTACAAAATGCCACCCTCCTTAGATAATGGTTTGAGTAGCAATTCCTAAGCGCCAAAGTTTCACTGGCTTACAATTGAACTTGTGCTCCTAAATCACTTAGGTGCATGTGGAAAAACCTGCCCTAGATTAGGACATTTGTGCTCTGATATACACTGAAACATATCTGACATACTGAATTTGTGATTTTAAATCCTACATCAAGCTGTTAAACTTAGCACAAGCAATGGGGAGGGGGAGCGCAAATAAGGATCATTTTAGAAATAAGGATACCACAGAGACAAATGAAGTGCAAGTTGAGATAAAACTGGATCTTTGAATCAAAAGACTAGGAAAGTTAGAATCACGCAAGCTAATTCTGAGGAGGTTTATCTAGCATATAATGAGGCTACACTACCATCTGGGTTAGATAAAATTCTTCATTAAATAAAGGGATGTGCATCTTTGTTTGTTTTATAGAACTGTGATATCAAAAAGCCGAGATTGCCATCTAGATTTGAGACAGGAAATTTAGGGAAAATGTTGCCTGTAGCAGTCCATGTAGAGAGTAAAGATAGTTCAGTGGTTAAGAGTGCTAAGTTGGTAGCCTTCAGTTCAATTCTCTGCTCTCACATTATTCTCTCTGTGTGCCTCAGTTCCATCTCTGTAAGATGGGAATAACAGTTGTCTCCCTGAGGATAAATATGCAAAAGCTTGTGAGGTGCTCAGATAATGTAGCATTTCAGGCCAGATGAGTATTTCTGGCATACAATGATGTGTCAATTATAGAATTTCTTATTGCTTAAGGTAGGGTCTGAGAGTTAGAGGACCTTGGTTTTCACTGCCATTATGCCAGTAAATCACTGTGTGCTCTTGGGAACAAGGTATGTAATCGCTTTATGCCTCAGTTTCCCCATCTTGTGAAATAACACTGACTCATCACTGAGAGCACTTTGAGGTCCTTGTTTGAAAGATACTGTGTAAGTGCAAGTTCCAAAAGGGTAGCCATGTTAGTTTAATTCAGCAAAACAAACAAGGAGTCTTGTGGCACTTTTAAAGACTAACAAATTTATTTACTGCATGAGTTTTGTGGGAGAGATCCCACTTCATCAGATGCTTGAAAATGGAAAAAAACCACCACACTATAGGAAGGAGGGATAAATGCAGTGAAGTGAAATCACAGGATCCGGTCAGATTACTTCAGCAAATCAAATAGGTTGTATTGATTCAACCTTGGTGGAAAAACAGATAGGGAGGCTGAGAGAGATGATGAACACTGTTTATAATGAGAAAGCCAGGAAATCTCTCTACTCAAACTCAAATTGATGGTATCAAATTTGCACATGAATTCTAACTCTGAAGTCTCTCTTTGAAGTCTTGACCTAGAATAAACCTGTTTAAGGATTGCCAAATATAAGTCCTTCACCGAGTGGCCAGGGAGATTGAAGTGATCTCCTGTTAGTTTTTGAATGTTGCCATTTCTGATAGATGTGTGTCCATTTATTCTTTTGCACAGAGACAATCCAGTTTGGCCAATGTACAAGGCTGAGGGGCATTGTTGGCACATGACGGCATATATCACATTGGTGGATGAGCAAGTGAATGAGCCCCCAATGGAATAGCTGGTTTGATTAGGTCCTGTGATGGTGTCATTAGTGTAGATGTGGGCAGAGTTGGCATTGGGGTTTGTTGCAGGGCTAAGTGCATGCCTTAGTGTTTCTGTTGAATGGTCTGTCGTTGCTGGTAAGTATCCGTTTAAGGTTGGGGAACTGTAGAGGTCTGTCTCCCAAGGCCTGAGAGAACGATGAAGTGGGATCTCTCTCACGAAAGCTCATGCAATAAATAAATTCGTTAGTCTTTAAATTGCACAAGGCTCCTTGTTTCTTTTTACATAAGTGCAAATTATCATAATAATCTCAGTTTTGTTTCTTTTTTAGGAAAAAGCATTGCTCTCATGATGTTTAATAACAACATGATGTTGCTCCTGGCAGGTTCAGACATTCGTCCTTGACTAACGCTAGACCTGTATAAAAACATGTACTGTTCTCAGATGGACATGCAACAGTTGTTTCTAAAGAGAAGCATGCTCCAGCTCCATGTTAGTGCTCTGTACCTGAGTACTGCAGACAGAAAGTCCAAAATGGTGGCTTTCTGATATACACAGTCAAATATCTGAGCAGAGTATTTATCTTTCCTTTGTCCAGAAGCATTTTTAAAGGCTCAGAGGGCTAAAATAATATGAGATTTGTTTTTTCTCAAGGCATTGCCACCATTTTAGAACTGAAATATCATAAGAGTATTGTAAATGACTCTCTGATGTGTTAAAAAAGCCAGTGACAATGGAAACTTAAAAAAACCCCAAAACACCTGAATGCTGGTGCATTCTCTTATTTTCTCACATAATGTTTATCCTCAAATGCTGATCTACCACACAGCCATTCAAGCCACTTTAAATTTAGGATTATATAGGTTCTTCATCTGTGTGTGAGTGTAAAAAATGAATTTCAAAGGAAGCTTTCCAAGTGTTAACCTATCCACCATCCTGGAAGGTAGCTGGACAGAGCCCTAAAAGTTGTGGGACTGATTTTTAGAGGTGCTAAGAACCTTTAGTTCTCACCGAGTCCGAAGGGAATTGTGTGTGCTCAGCACTTCTAAAAATCAGCCCCTTGACCTTTAATCTATCCCGTAAGCAAAAGGCTTTGGCGAGGACTTAGACCACTTGATGTTATCGAAGCGAAAAGGCTTCAGTGGTTAAAAACAAGACTGATTTTCGTTGCCTTTACGCTGAACCTTAGTATTGGAATATTCAAAACAGCAGACTTGCAAAGAAGTGGACTGTGTTTTCAATTATAAATATATTACACATACAATCCTGCCGCCAACATTAAAAATCATGAGTGAGATTACAAAGTCAAGCATTAAAAGTTAGGAAATGCCAGTACTGAGGTTGCCTGTTCAGCCTTAATTTGGCTCCCTTCCACAGATGCATTGTGCAAAAGTTTTTACAGTTCATTTACAGTCTTTGTTTTTCACCAGGAAACCTTAATACTGGGTGGTGCCACCAGCCTTGCTTGTAATATATGCACACTAAGACACATGGACTAATTTATTTGTTCTACATTCACATTATTGACCTGTTTTATACATAGACCTGGTGCAAGCAGAATGACATAGATAAAACACAAGACCAAATTATGAGCCAGTCCTGCAGACCTGCCACATGCAAATCTGTTGACTTTAATAAGAATTTTGCCTGAGCAAGGACTGCAGGATTTCTGTAGACAGCTACTTCCCAAGAAGACGAGCACGTTGAATTGTATGGCAATGTTTCCATCAGAGTCCATATAAAGGAAGCCGGTAGCCAGCCAGCCCAGCAGAGCTCTCAGCAGTAAACTATGCAAAGAAGCAGAGGGAAGGCACTGTAATTTTTTCTCACAGAATTATAAAAGCTTGGCCTAGCTCTCTGTGCCAGAGCCTGCCTAAAGTTTCTGTCTCTCTCTACTATTCATTAGTGATTACATGCCCCCTGAACACCTGCAAGAGCAACTCATAAAGCAAGCATTCATGGGTCCTGGCAGCACCAGCATGGGAACTGCAGGCTACAGGGCGATAGTCATTGTATCCTCAGATAAAAACATTCTCTTACCAAGGCCTCTGAAAATAGAAGCTGGCTGCAGTTTCAGTTCGGCACCACAGGGTATTAGAAAAAAAAATAAAATAAAGAAGGGTTACTTCACCTCGGTCCTTTTTAAAGTCAGGAAAGTGCATGACTGCGGTGCTATTGGGAACCCTCTGGACAGTCAGTGGCAGCCTCTAATACTGCAGCAGGATAAATTGCAGAGATCCAAAGAAATGTTTTCTCCCTGAAGCATCTGGCTACAGTGCAGCTACTGCCATACCACTCTCTTAGCCTGCCAGTGATTCGGGCTTACTGTACATTAAACAGGCGATGCCATGCTTTGGCGTGCAGCAACGTAACGCAAGGGGGAACGACTGCTGCTTGGAAAAAGTTGGATGATATAACCTGGAAAGGTTAAGGTAACAGTGAGAGAATTCAGAAAAGGTGAGCATGTTTATAAGCATTTGAAGATGTTTTTGTTTTAACTTTATTAAATCCAAACACTTCTGCTACATTAATGCCTAAGTTGTAGAAATATCAACAAGTACAACCTTGAGTTAAAATGGTTCCTAGCATAGAATCATAGAATATTAGGGTTGGAAGGGACCTCAGGAAGTCACCTTGTCCAACCCCCTGCTCAAAGAAGGATCAATTCCAACTAAATCATCCCAGCCAGGGCTTTGTCAAGCCAGGCTTTAAAGATGTCTAAAGATGGAGCTTTATAATCTCCCCAGGCAACCCATTCCTGTGCTTCACCACCCACTGAAAAATAGTGAAAAATATTGGATATTTTTCCTAATATCCAAACTAGACCTCCCCCACTGCAACTTGTCAGAATGTATCTGCCTTTTTAAAGGACCAATGGTGAAGTGTTGAACAGGTTGGCTGAGGTGTGATCCACTGCTGAAGTCATCCCAAAAGTCACATACAGGTTTGCGGCCTGGTCTGGAAAGGTGTTGAGACTATTTGAAGTGCTCACAGGCTCCATGATGATAGTATCCAAAGTGCCTCCCCATCTTTAAACCTCTCAAAACCCCGGTGAAGCAGGAGTGTGATATTATCTCCATGCTGAGGCACGGAGACTCTAAATGACTTGCCCAAGGTCACAGAGGAAGTCCGCAGTGGGTCAGGGTGGGATGTGAATCCAGGTCTCCAGAGATCCACCTCTCAGCTACTAGACCATCCTTCCTTTTTGCTGAGAGCCTTCAAACTCTAAAATACTGCTCAGAACTTAGCAGGAATGAGCCATTGTTTTCTAATTATGCTCCCACTGATGCTAATCAAAGCATTATTATTTAGAGGCTAGGAACCCCAATCAAGGATCAGCCCCCCTTTGTGCCTGGCACCATACAAAGATGTACAAAAGGACAGGCCCTGGCCATGACAGCTCAAAATCTCCAGGACAAGTCCAAGGTTGTACTTGTACATTTCTGAATTATGCTCAGGAAATGTGAAGAACTTAACAAATACTTCATGGCAGGCTTGCCATAAATATTAATAGCTAATCCCTCACTATTCTATGGTACTCAAGGCACTTTATAAATTCAGATTGATCAACACATTTGTACTCCAGAGTTCACTTTATCCAAAGCTGAAATGCAAAAAAACTCTAGGATGAAATACAATAGCTCACACTGCCACTAAAACCTAGTTTAAGACAGGAAGTGAAGAGGAATACAATAATCAATGGAAACTGGGTAGCTCAGTTAGGGACTGATTTAAAGTCAGCATTGTTGTTTGCTTATATTGACTTCAATGGAGCTTGGATCAGCCCACTGAAGAGCTAGAATGCAATAACTCAAGTCAGAATTTAACAATACAATATGTAAAATGTAGTTTTTTGGACTGGAAAGTCTAGTGGATGATCTTGTCTATCAGATCCATGCATCATGGCAGGATTTATTAAACTATCACCTGTCCAATACAAGTAACCACTCTGCCAAGATTCAATGCCTGAAGACAAGTTCCAAAGGGGTAACTGCGTTAGTCTGTGTACAGCAAAAACAGCAAGAGTCTTGTGGCACCTTAAAGACTAACACATTTCTTCGGGCATAAGCTTTTGTGAGCTCCAACCCACAAAGTGATGAATTGGGTTGGAGCCCACGAAAGCTAATGCCTGAAAAGAATTTATTCAGAACCTGGTTATTTATTCATGTATATATATAATACGCTAAATACTAAACACTATCAAAAAGCAGAAAACAAGAATCGAGGATTCCATGTACTCTATTGCCTTTGAAGGGCAGCGGATGAAATATGGAGTGAAGGTTATTTTAAAACACAGGACTTTTGAAAATACTTTTTTTTAAAAAAGCACCTTTATTAATCTGTGAAAAGGTTCATTTGTACACGACTATGACTTCACAAACAGCCAGTGATGCCATGGCTTCTGATTATTGACTAGCCAATCACTGTCTGATATGATAATACAATCTTTTTAACATGATATCCTTCTATAGGGCCTGATCAAAATGCAATGGGAGACTTTCCATTTATTCCAAAGTGTGTCAGCTCAGTCCCTTAACACTTGTCCACTTTATGAAACTACACCATGTTATAACATACATGAACTGACTTGATGATAAATGTGACTCCGCAGTGAGTGCAGACAAAAACGATTGTGTTTAAAACCCAAGTTAGTTGGTTATTGTTAACCACGGGGCAAGTTAGGGCAATTTTAGATAACAGAATATACTTACACAATGGAAACATACCAGGACCACATTGTTTAACAACCTTGAGAAAAGTGCCATGGGGATCCCGAATGGGGGCAGGAAGTTGATTTTATATGTTAACTGAAAGAGAAAGTTCTTTAGCAGCACTTGATGGAGTAGTGAGGTCTGAACTGACTGCATGGGAAGACCGCCATCTACAGCCCTAAGTCATCAGTACCATTTCTAACAGCTGTTATGTGTTCCTTGAAGGGAGTGCTTTTTGTTCCAAAAAAAAAAAATAAAAAAGGTGCCAGTACTCATATCTTGATAGTAAATTTGAAAATTGCCTCTCCCACCACTCTTCTTCCAGCGGTTTGCTCCTTTCCCCTGCTGACCCCCCACCCCCCACTGTGCAAAGATGCCAGTACTTGGTACCCCTGCCTACCGACACACAAAAAAAGCATTGCTTGAAGGTCTCCTGCCCATATCTTGACCTTGCACTGACTGTGGGATCTCAGAGGATCACAGGACAAGTGGCTGCAGCATACATAAGAAGATACCACCCCTCCGAACTGCTTAACGATTAGATATGGACTCAAACAAGATCTGAATTTCCCCATATATCAAGTGTTTCCAGGCCTGGGACTCTGGTTCAGACTCATCTCTTACTATCATAACATTCTGCGGTTTGGATGCCGTCAGCTTATTCGCTCCTTCTTTCCTACAATTAACTCCCCACTGATAAAGAGAACTGTGCCTGAGGGGCAGAACAGACCACATAGAGGGTAACCAAAGTTCAAGATTAATTCTCTGATGTTAACTGTGGACCGCAGTTTCAATGTCCTGGGTTTAATATCTGAGTGAGTGAGTTTAGAACAGAAGGGACTGCCATATTCATATCATTTGGCAGATCTTTGGAAAATAGGGTCTGATTCACAAGGACGAGCAGGTGACATCATCATTTGTCTGCCCTTGAATTTCCTATTGCTTTAAAATGCTCTCCCTAGGTGTTATACCACTGAAGGTAGTCAAGGGGTTGCATATCCTCCAATTATGATTTTGCATATCCTCCAGTCATGCCCCCTCCGTGGCTAGCGCCACCCACCTTCCACCTTCTCTGGTGGATAATCCACCTTCCACCTAATCTGGTGGATCCCTGTGCAATTGGGTATGGAAGCTCGATGCCATCACAGACCCAGGGACAAACATATCTGGGAGACAGAATTTATCTAGTATGATCTCAAAAGTTTGCAGTATCAGTTCCTTTTTCTTCAGAGTGAGTGAATAAAATAACATCTTCAAAAGAAAAAGAGGGGGGAAAGGAGGAAAATATGCAGGGAGCTCTGCTGTGTGTGTTTTTGACTAAGTAATATCTGTAGCAAATTTTCCCAGGAGACACAAACAAACACATGCTGAACCAGAATATCAATGAGGTCTTTTTTAGAGCAGGCACATTAAAATGCAAAACAGGAGATAATGAGATAAAGCAGCAAGTTACAGGTTTCTTAATTCCAGATTTTTAAAAGCAGTAAAGTAGTTTTAGGAGAACAGCTGGGTTAAGACTTAGGGTAGGGTTTGGCTGCTGGGCAACTCATCCAAGCTTGCATGGAATGACCCAGAGTTAAAATGAGGGGAAAGCACTGGTGATCCCAGAAAAATAAAACCAACATATTTCTTAATCATGATGCCAAGATTATCCTGAAGAGATGACAGTCTAAATCCGTGGTCTTGGATTCCAAAGTGCTGATTTTGACCCCGGATGCTTCTCCACAGGTGTAGAAGGACCATGAGGGAACTGCAAAAGGGCAGGAAAGAATTTCCCAGGTGCAAGAGCAGTGTAGGGCTGACATAAGCAGGGACATACTGGGAATGTGAGAGGGTCTGCTTGTAGCATTCAGCTCTACAAGGCTTCTCAGTCCATAGGTTGCTGAAAATTAGAGCAGTGTGTGCGCTGGGGCCCCTTTTGGACCCTGCAGCAGCCCAGAATGCAGGCAATAAGCTGCAGAGTTAGCAAAAAGTCACCTTTGCCCTGGCACTGTGCGTGTGGGGAGTGGGAGGGAAGAGGAACAGAATCTAACCCTGATATCTCACTGGCTAGGAGGCAGCGAGGCAATGCAAGTGGGTGTCAGGGCTGGCCAGATCACAATGCACTCTGGCTATCTGCAGACTGGAAACAAGGTACAAATTGTTAACAGTCAGGATAAACCCCTGGAACAATTTCCCAAGAGTCATGAGTCCTTTCTCCACCACTGGCCATTTTAAAATCAAGATTGGATAATTTTCTATAAGATCTGCTCTAGTTCAAACAGGAATGGATTCAGGAAAGTCTTCTGTCCTGTGGTCAGACTAGATAATCACCCTGCTGCCTTCTGGCCTTGGAATTTATGAACCCCAACTGCCTCCAAGGCTTTTAAGTGAAAACTGATATTCAGATAAAATCACTTAACTACAGAAGCAGGGGCTGTGGGCAAAAACCTAAAGTGCCTGTGTCTGTTATTACTTATTATTTGTATTGTGGAAGTTCCTAGGAGCCAAAGTCACAGACCAGATACCACTGTGGTAGGTGCTGTACAAACACAATCCAAAAAGATGATCCCTCCCCAAACAGTTTACAATCTTATCTGAGTCTGGTTGAATTATTATTTTTTCTTTTTTTTCTTAATAGAGAAGGAGAATGAAGTACAAAGAGCTTAAAGGCCAGGTTTTCAAAAACGCTCAGAGATGAACACTGGGGCCAGATTTGCCAGACTGCACGGCACCCATTGGCTCCAGCTGAGACAAATGGAAGATGATGGTGCTGAGCAGCATTTGAAGACGTGACTCAAAGTCACACAAGGAATCGATGGCACAGCCAGCAGCTGACTCCCATCTCTTAAGTCTCAGTACTGTGTCTTCATCCCAAGACCAACCATCGTCCCCCTTAGGGAAAACAGATCAATGGAAATTGAGTCAGAGGGATGGCAAGAATATACAGTGCTCTTCTTGGCTATGTCTACACTACAAAAAGTTTAGATCGACTCTGTTAAGTCAACATAAGAAGGTTGACTTTAAGTCGACTTAAAATCGACCTTATTAAGTCGACTTAACAAATTGCTGTCCATGGACGTGGACTAAGTCCACTTCGTTAAGTCAATCTAACTACTTTTAGGTCGACTTAACAAAGTGGACTTAAACGTCCACATTGGGTTTAGGTCGACCTAAAGAAGAATTAGGTCAACCTAAGCAGGCTTAAGTCGACCTACCTGGTGGTTCTTATTAAGTCGACTTAAGGAATTTCTTAAAGTCGAGTTAATGAAAACCTAGTGTGGACGCGGCTTAATTTAAGTCCACTTAATTTGCCAGTGTAGACATAGCCCTAGAGTCTCTAGGATTGTTCTAAGACTTCTGGTTATTGCAAAGTAGCAATGAGAAGGGAGAGGGGTGTGTGTGCATGTGTGTGTGTGTGCGAAAGAGAGAGAGAGAGACCTTCAGATCCTCATTCCTATGAACGAAATAAAGAAATGTCTTTACATGTAACTGATCGACTCAATGCTCTTGGCCCACTAGATGACCTTGTTAAATGACAAGGTCATCTTGAGTAGGTGGCATTTTAGATACTGCTGCCAAAGAAATCATGAAAGGAAAACTGAAAGAATGAATGGGAGGAAATGGAGAGGGGGAAGTATATATAAAAAAGAGCCATTATTTAACCAGACCTGGTCAGAGGTAAAGGTTTTAATTCTTTCCAACTGCCATATGTGGTTGCCTGTGGGAGAAAGGCAAAGCCATATTTATCTGACTGAACCAATAATTCATATCTGTTTCAGAAGTCCGACTTTGGTGGATTGTAGCTCTACAGCTGTTCTTACTCTAGATCCAGACTCTCCCGGTGGGAATCACCGTAGCAACACGTCTCACTTATAGGATTCATATGTGGGGGGATAGGAGACCAAAAACTGTAAATTAAAACCTTGTGTCTATTACTTCAGTGTATTCAATTCAAAAGTATTTAGGGGCTTCTCAAAACGCTCCTTTCACTGTAGAAAAAAAACAACTCCCCCCCACCTCCAACTGAAAGGAAACAGATCTTTCATGTTTACCCTTCCTATTTCTTGCAGGAGGTCTTGAAAAAAAGGTAAGAGTCCTAAGCCCTTTTGTATTTTGCCAATAAAATTTCAGAGCTCTTGGTCTGGTATGGGGCGTGAATGTGTGCGTGGAGGGGAATATCACGTAGCTGAGGAAAAAAGATGAAAGAAGCAAATACAAAGGTTGAAACACAGATCTGAACACTGTTGATGCCTCCATTATTTTGTTGGAGATTGTTCAACTCCTTGCAAAACACTCACAATCTCTAAATTAATTTTCAGCACACAGTTTACAATCAGATTTACGTACAGTCAAACAAACAGAATGAAGTTAAACATTAGAGACTTGGAAGGCAACATCACTAGATCAGTTTGCACCAATGGAGAATCAGGCTCATTCTTTCACTCGATTGTGTTAGCTTGTGTTCATATCATTGTGGGCTGTTGAAGGATCTGTCTTGATGGTGATGCTCCGACCCATAGAGTATAGCTAGCCCCTTTTAAACTGATGGAGCTTTACGGGGACATTATCACTAGACACAGTTGGGGAAAATGACACACAGAAAGGCCCAAAGTTAACACAGCCAGTCACTGGCAGAGCTAGGGATAAAATCCATAGCACCTGAGTCCCAGTCTTGTGCTCCATCAATTAGACCACACTGAAACTGGCATACATTGTAAGTGTAAAAAAGTTGTAGACTTCTACTTTGCATGTGTTATTAAACTCAGGTAAATCGGTCTTGCTTGCCAATATACATCATCTAATCCAATACGTATAGCTGGCTGTTGTGTTTTGGACGCTATCACTTGCAGCCATTTAAGATAACATTGCATTTTTCGTAAGAGGTAGGATGTTAATCTCAGCATCCCAAGCAAATTCCAATTCAGGCATTTATAGTCTGCCTATAATTGGCCACAGTTCGGCTTTTGTCAGAAACAGCATTGCTGTGCACTCTGAGACAGCTGCTGTGTTCCACCCCAGAGACAACTGCATCTAAGTGGAGCAGTAAGGGTTATGTAAAAACCGGGTGTTGTGAGACGAATTGATTTGTGGGTTTTGTGTAACATGCTTTGAGATCCTGGACTGAAAAGTGCTACACAAACCCAAGCTCTTCTTACCACTAGCAGCAATACACAAGTGGTGTACCGCACTGTACTTCTGAGAACTATTTGTATTTGACCTTACTTTTGTTATATTTGCGTCTTTTTGGTTTTGACTCATGCATTATGTATAACTGATGTACTGGGTCTTACGTCTTGCTATTTCAAAAGAAGTAAAGCATTCTGAACTTCAGAATATTCTGTATATGTTAGAAAATAATAACCACGGTTTCTAACTAATATGGGCCAAATACTCTGCTGGAGTAAAATCTGCATAGCTCCACCAAACTCAATCAAGCTCTTCCAGTTTATGCCAGCTGAAGATCCAGCCCCATATTCTCATCCATTACTGCCTCTCTCCCAAAATTATTATATTAAGAAAGAGGTGGACAAATGAAAATCCAGAGGAGAGCAGCACAAAAGATAAAAGGTTTATGAAGTCTCACCTATGAGGAAAGGCTAAAAAATCCACACATGTTGAGTCTTGAGGGAAAAAAGACTGAGGGGGGACCTGGTAACAGATATGTTAAGGGCTATTATAAAGAGGACAGTGGGCAATTGCTCTATGTCCACTGAATTTGCACCCAGGGAGATTTAGGTTAGATTTTAGGAAAAGCTTTTTAATTCTAAGGGTAGTTAAGATCTGCACTAGGTTTCCCAGAGAGGTTGTAGAATCCCCAGTCACTGGAGGTTTTGAGAGCAGGTTGGACAAACATTGGATGGGCTATGTTTACTTGGTCCTGCTGAGAACAGGGAGCTGGACTCGACAACCTCTTGTGGTCCCTTTCCACCCTTTGTTTCTATGAATGTATGATTATTTGATTTGTATTGCTGCTCCAGCCTCTGGTGCTAGGTGCTTTGTGCAAACATACAGTGAAGAAGATGGCCCCAGCCCCAAAGACTTTACAATCCAAGTATAAGACAAAAGGCAACAGGTGGATGAAACAAGACACAGAAGCCACGAGCTCGGTGTAATAAGCAGCTGTCACAACACACCAGCTGCCTACCCATTGTCAGGTTTTTTTGTAGGCATCACAGAAGAGATGGGTTTGAAAGAGGGACTTGAAGGAAATTGGACAAAGGGACAAACAAGACTGGCATCAAGGAGAGAGCGGATGTTTCAATAGCGTGAGAAGGAGAGAGACATGTCAGGTGTGGACAGGTCTTGGAAGTGAAGACACTTTCTTTGTGTTTCATGCAATGGAGAAGGCAGAGCCAACAGAGGGACACAAACAGGGGCATGGCCTGGTTGAAACAGCGAGCCAGGAAAATGACATTTGCCTCAGTGTTTGAATGGATATAAGTGGAGTGGGATGGCACTTGTCAAAGCCAGAGTTAATGTGAAGAGATTCTTTAAACCAGGAGGTAATTAAATTGTATTGCACTTCCGATCCAGATGTCAGATCTTTATAGTCTGTGATACTGGTTGGCTCCAGTATTTGGTTTTTGGGAAGCTTTACTTAAAACCATATGATAGAATTGTTTGAGTCTCAGAACCAAATGTTTAAAAAAATGTAATATAGCTGGGGTAATACAGCTGCACTTTAAGAGGGGGGGCGTGTGTGGAACTTTATAGTTGCAATGTATTTATTAACCGAACAAATGTCCACTTAGACTGAATTAGCTGCTCCATTGTGTTACCCTCAGCAGTTTAAAACAAATCGGGCCTCTGGGGATGAAATTATTTATGAGATTTTAGTTGTAACACCTTATGCTATGTCTGATGTTCTTTAACTACACATAGCAGCATATCTCTTGAAAATATGAATACGGAAATAAGGGGTGGGAGGGAGAAATGGTGCCCACAGTGAGGAATTTTTAGCATTTACTACATCCTGGCACGTCTCGGCATAACACAACTCTGCCAATACACCTATTAATGAATTGGCTTTGTATGAAGTTATTGCCCATTAATGGCTTGCTCATCTAGAACAAACCCACTATTATTTCTACGGGGAGAAGGGTCACGTTTAGCCCACATGGTAAGGGACTTGTATTTTTGGGTACTCCTATCAAGGTTCTAGACCCAGCTGATTATGAATTATTTATTATTGATCCTGTTTATCACAGGTAATGTCTGGGATCCACTGAGAATCAGGCCTTGGGCTAAGCACAATAGAGAGTCATTAACGTAATGAGTGTGTCAGCATATAGATTCTTTGAATCCTTAACTCCTGCTACAGAGCATGTTTTGTTCTTCCAGATTTGGGCTTTTAGTGTGCAGTTATGTATGGTTCATTGTGATCTGGGCCAGCATTTACAAGAAGTGGAGACGAGACCATCAAACCCATTTTTGCTTGTGACCTAACATTCTTTACAGTCTCAGAGGACGGTTTGGTAAAGATAGCCTAATTGATTGAACAAAATAGGAGTCCTTTGGCACTTTTAAAGATCAACAAATTTGTTGGTCTTTAAAAGTGCTGCAGAACTCCTTTTCTGTTTTGCTGAAATAGACTAACACAGCTACCCCTCTGGAACTTGTCACCAACTGTTTGATATTCAGTGTCAGGGCACCATGGGGGAAGCTTGCACTTTTGGGACCTTGCAGTTCCTCTCCCATGGGAGATGAGAAGACATGAATCCCCAGGACTAACAGGATGATAGCTTTCATTAGAACTCAGGTCCTGATCCAACAAAGATCGATGCACTTACTCATGTAATTAGTGTTACAGAAGTGCTCTATAGTTGTCTATAGGCCCATTGTTATTTAACAGATAAGGTGCCAGAAGAAGGCACTCAAGAAAGTGTAGCATAGTTCCTGGTTTTTGTAGGACCAATACAATTTGTTGGGTATTGCAAAGGGCTTCCTCTAGTGGCTCTTCACATCAGCTCTTGACAAGTAATCCAGTTGAAGTGAATGGTAACTATGCAGATGGTTAAAATTTAGCATGTGCTGAAGTGCTTTGCTGGATTGGGGCCCAAAGCCATCAACAAATTTAAGGGAAAAAAGAATAAAAACTCTTGGACCAATGTTCTTCACTGAAAAATTGACCCTTTCTGTTTTCAAAGAGATTTTCATAAAGAAATACAATCATTTAAAGCTGTGCTTTCAAAGTCTTTCCATCTTTTTTATTGGTAAATCGAAGCAGACAGAAAACTGAATTTCCTCAGCTGATGTGTCACGTTGTGCTTTGTGATGGATGGGACTGGGTCTGACAAGTTGTGGGAATTACTAGGTCAGTTGTGACTGATTCAGAAGCAAGCAGCTCTCTGCAGCGTGTGATTAAAGGGAAAAAAACCCCACAACAAACAACCACCCAATCCCCCAATAATTCACAATCAGTAATAATAACCTTTAGGACCAGCATCATGCTTCACAGATTTGTAACTCCGTGCACAAATCAACACCTTCATCCACACAACACTCCCATGATGCCAACATTACTGACCCCATTTTACAGATGGGGTCATAGAAACAATGAAGAAATTCCCCCTCCTGTTATAGCACCTGTACTTTAGCTGTCTAGAAAACAATTCCCGGAGGGGGGGGGAGGGGTGACAGGAACGTCTTCTGTAATGTATTTTGTTTTGGGGCTTCCCTGCTGCTGTGGGCTACTAAGCAACGCATAGGCAACCCCCAAAGAAGTCTCCCATGAAACCAATCAGCTACTGGCTCCTTTATTTCACATCAGAGCTCCACTGGCCCCTAGAGAGGTGGACACCTTTTGCCTCTCTAACCCTGAGCTGCACTGTGGTGCTACATCTCCAAACTACACATAGCGCAGAATCTCAGCCAGAGAGGTCAAGGCAAACATTAAGAAGAAGCTGTGCAATGAGCCGAGGGTAGATAAGTTGGGAGGTGTGGCGTGATTATGCAGGCAATCACAAGGCATTTAAAGAGCCAAATCTACCACTGGTGGATTTCCATTAAATGACAATTTACAGCAGATGAGGATCCTGCCCTTACTCTGATTCAATGGTGGAGTCATCATCAGTGTTAAAGACCTTCCCTCAACCAGCCTAGCTAGATATTTATGCTGCATTTGTCACTATAGCCAGTTCTCTGGCGATAAACTTTCAATAACTTCTCAGCCAGGAGATGTATTTTCCCCACTCCTCTCTCTGTTTTTCTACAATCCCTATTATCATTTGCTAAATATATTACTGCAGAATGTTATTTATTTTGGGTTCAGAGCTTTGAGACTTCAATGGGTCTCCTCCTTTTCTAGGAATTTAATGAACAAATCCCTGGCGAAGAGCTAGGAAAAACATGTTTCTGTTCTTTGTATGGTAGGTGATTGCCTACGGCTCAGAGAGAGATTTGATCATCCTGCTTCTAGTCGCATGTTGTGCATCAGCCTTCCATGTCGGGATTCAAGGTGTCTTTTGAAAGAGGAGCAAATCTTGATGAATTTCAGGAAAGTCATACCAACTCAGATATAAAAGGTTTCAAATTCTGGACTGCCCCCTTCTCCTGAACATTGGCACTCTGTAAAATGCAAATGCTGTTTGAATCAGTTTGGTCTCCTGGGCAGTACAGTTGTGACGTGGTTTGTCATTAGTAGCCCATTACAATGAACAGAGCGCAGTGAAAGAATCACCAGGTGGATGTGAATTGTTAGTTAGACCCTCTATCAAAGGCAGTGTGGTCTAGTGGTTAGCAAACTGGCAGGGGACTTAGCAGACCTGTGTTCCGTTCCAAGCTCTGCCACTGCTAAGTGATCCTAGGTCAGAAACTCCACTTCTCTGTGCCTTAGTTTCCCTATCCCTAAAAGAGGGGTACTCAGCGTAACCTCCTTTACAGCACACTTTGAGCTCTGCTGATGAAAATCACTGTATAAGAGCCAGACAAAACAAATAAGGAGTTTTGTGGCACTTTTAAAGACTAAAAAAATTATTTATCGCATGAGCTTTCATGGGAGAAAATCCAGGTATCTTTGTCATAGGAGGACTGGATTTGGGCTTCCATGTCAGTGAATCAAACTCAGCATTCATTTCTTGCTGTGTTCAACTGCACAACCCCCCGAGCCTTTGGATTTCAGGGAGCGGATCAAGAAGTCACAGCTTTAATGTACGGTATAGACATTAGAGACCAACAGCCTTATATGGACTGTAAGCGCTTGGGACAGCGACCATCTTTGTGTTCTGTGTTTATACTATGTTTAGTGCAATGTGGTCCTCATGCAAGACTGGGCATCCTGAGAGCTACAGTAGTACAAAGAATAAAAAATAAATCCCAAGCCAAAACCCCAGACCCAAACATGCTCAGACTTTAGGCGCTGACCTAGATCCAAATTCGGTGAATGGACCAGACCATATTACAGGGAGCTGACGTTCTCCCATTAACTTGATTCGAAAATAGGCAGCTAGTGCCCATATCTAATGGGCACAGGAGTTATATTTCTGCTGTCTGCTCTTTTATGATGATAAAATATATAGGGTAGAGGGTCGCCTTTACTTATATAGGATACACTCCTATTTACGTCAATGAGAGCTGCAGAGGGGGGATCAGAAGGCAGAATTCAGCCCTCAGTAGCTATGTAACTTCAAAAATAAAAATTAAAAATAAAACTCAGGACTGATTTCTCAAATAAAGGCAAAGGGTTACTCAGGGATTCAAGTGTTTCTATTCCATGGCCGGGCTCTGCTACCTTCCCCCACCATTACCCCCTGCCATTGCTTTTTCTCAGGTGATAGGAAAAATCAGTCAATGGACCCCGAGGCCCTAAATCCTTCACTGACTCTCTGCCTTAAGCACAGACCGCTTTAGAAAATGCAGATAAAAGGGAAGCCGGGGGGAGGGCTTCTGGCTGGAAGAAACAGCCGTCCTGGCAGGTCCTTTGGCAGGGGTCAGACTATAGGACACAGATGAGATATATTAAAAGGCGGAAAACCAAGGAATCTAAATAATCAGGCTCCCCACTGGATAATGCCTTGACAAGCGGAGACTCAGTGAGAGCCAACGAAAACTGACTTGCACAGACGGACAGAAAAGTAGGACGCCTTCTTGGAAGGGACCAGGGGCAACAGTGGGGGGATGAAATCGGGAAGGAAATTAAATAATAGCCTGAAATTCCCAGGTGAGAGACAATGGAATTAGAAACCTAAAGGCCTCCAGGAGAGAAACAAATCAAAGCTGGGAGGTGAAATGGAGGCGAAGGGAAAACGGGAGGCTGTGAATGCAATCCGACAGGGTTTTGATATTATTTTTTATATTACAGTAGTGTTTAGAGATCCCAGATGAAATCAGGGTCCCATTGTCCCAGGCACTGCACAACATACAGTGAGAAAAAACTAGTCTCTGACATGAAGAACTTAGAGTCTAAACAGACCAGACAGAAACAGTGAGATAAAAGGAATTATTATCCCCAATCTACAGATAGGCAACAAGGCCTGATTTCATTTACACTTGGGCCCCTCTAGAGTGCTCTGGCTGTGTCAAGAAGCCTTAGTATATAGGAGGTATAGATGGCTTGCCCAAGATCAGGTAGGGACTCTGTGGCAGAGCCCAGGATTAGGTCCACATTTCCTGAGTCCCAGGAATGAATCCTGAATTGAAAGACAGTAGGAAGGCTGATTTCATAGTATATGCTTCAGGTATTTTCTTTGAAATGTGAGAAAACAAGAAGATTTCAGGCCCAGTTTGGTAGAATCAGGAGGTTCAGAAAATTCGCATAATCCCAAAATAAAGGCCTAGCAGTAGAGTCTTCGCCACTGTAAACTGGTGTAGCTCCATGGACTTCAATAGACATATACTGATTTATGTCGGCTGAGGATTTGATCCTTTAAATTTTGGAACCAATTAACGAGGAACCAAATCGTACTTGGCAGCTCTAGTGCTCCTTAAGAACGTCAACTTGTGGATCGACCATGACAGCACCCTGCCCTATTGTTCCCAGTTTATAGTTGAAGAGAATGAGGCACACACCAGGGAAGTAACTTGACCAAACAGTGTGCCAGTGGCAAACCAATAAATAGAACCAAGAAACAGCCTGTGTCTTTTTACTGCCGGTGCTTTGCTTATTCTTCCAGACCACAGGTCTAGATTTGCACCCAGAGCTAATCACCTGGGGGCCAGACCTCACAATTGTCCCCTATAATATCTCTGCAATGGGTTTAAATAATATTTGGAAGGTTCCAGATCCAGATGTGAAGTTTGCAATTCAGGAGGCTGTCTCATATTTTAAATCAGCCTTCTCTTTGTGGTGCACAGCGGGGCTGTCAGCAAAGCCCTGCATTTTTCTGAAGCAAGTCTAGTTTGCGTTCGAGAGCCTTTTCGATTTCCTTTTCTAGTGCCACATGCTGCTGTGTCAACATAATACGGGGTCCTCCTAAACAAAGGAATGTGTGTGTAGAAACTATCCACATAGAAATGATGGACAGATCCCAGCTAGAATAAAACAAGTAGCTCCAATGCAATCTTTTTTTCATTACTCAGTTTAAACAGGGTAAGCTACACTCTAGGGAGGTAGGAGTGTGTGTATTTCCGGTATGTAGCCTGAAACACTAGACTGAACCCAGAAGAAACCGTCTCATGCAAACTGGTATGGTTTTCAGACTGCCTGAGAATATGCTGTTTAAAGACAATCCCCCCATGGAACAGTGTGAGGGAAGGAGCAGTTATTGTCTACAGCTGCTGACATGTTGCCAATAGGAGATCAATGAATGAGTGCACATCTAGGCAAGCTCAGCACCCCCAGAGATGAATCTTCAGGCGAGCAAAAGGATTATCACGGTAATATACAGCAGTGCAGTAATTGCATCAGGATTAGTTATTGCCACTCTCTCCGCTCATTAAAGAAGAATGAAGCAGGTGAAGGTGTGTGTGGCAGAAATAGCATTTATCCACTACAGCATCTTGCCCTTGGACTAGGTTAAGAGGCAAACCTGAGAAACAAGAGACCTGGATTCTGGATGAGAGATTTTTAAGGTGAAACCAAGGAACTTCAGGAATTTATTGCTATGATTATAGCGGGGCAGTGAGGACTAGGGTCCCATTGTGCTAGGTGCTATTCAAACCCCTTGAAAGACACTCCCTGCTGGATAGAGTTTACACATTGCTGATTCCAGAGGTGTTGCTCTTTCCATGTCACTACTAAGCCATTATCCATTATGTCCATAAGGGGTGCCGTGCTGCAGGGGGTGCTAAATTTTAGATGAGATGTAACATGGGGCCCGAATAGCACTGTCCCATGGGGGGAGCGGGACCCAGGCCAACTAGCCTAGGCGGGGGCCCCACCCCACCCATGCAGGAGGGGAGTCGGGCCGCTCCACGTCCCCCAGGGAGCCAGCCCGGGCCGGAAAGCTGAGGCTGCCGGCTCTGGCCCTGGAAACGGGGGCTGCTGGTGGGGGGAGCCGCCCACAGCCGGGACCCCAGGCCACCACCAGGAGCCGTTTCCAGCCAAGGGCACCCCCCCGGTAAGGGCTGTCACTGGCCGCATGGGGCAGGTCGGCCCAGAGGCGGGTCCTGGCCACCTGCCCCGCCCGTGGGCCTGCCTGCTCTGCCCCGGGGGCGGGGAGGGCTAGCTGGGCTCAGTGCTCCCTGCCCGCCCCGCTGCCTTCGGCTCCCTGCTGAAGGCAGCAGGCCGTGAAGGGGGCCGTGGCGCAGGCCCCGCACTACCCCGCTGGGAGCGGGACAGCGTGGGGCCTGTGTAACCGCGGGGCCCAGGGCGATCACCCCATTCGCTCCCCCCTAGGGACAGCCCTGGCCACGAAGTCCAGGCACAGGCACAAACAAAAAAGGCTACTGCTCTGAGTCAAGCTTTACAAAGCTCATTTCACCATCCGACCCCCATTCATATAAATATATATTAATATAGCCAGCTCTGAAAGTTTCAGCCCTTGTACCTGCATTGAATTCCAGTGCATGGAGGTCTGATCTACATAGTTATGCGTAGTCCTAAACTGAGCGTGTAAACGTCAGAAATGGCTGTACCCACTCAGAATATTGAACGGCCCTGTCTAGAGGTCTGCTTCTGGCACTGGCTGTTCCACAGGTAAGAGCTGACACATTAGATCAAAGCTTTGGTGTCAAACTTGGTTTTGGAGAGAGTAAAATTGTGTTTTTAACCATGGTCTGTAGCCTGGGGTGTACATCTAGGATGTATTCCACTCAGATCAAACCAGGAGGCCTTACACTAAGATCTGAGTAGAAAAATATGGTTTAAATAAACCTTGTAGATTAGGGCTTTCAGAGAGGCATAAGGAGTTAGGGGCCAAGTGCCACTGGCTCCTTTGAAAATCCCAGCTTCAGTTCCATTAACATTAGGTAAGCTGCTTCCAGCCTCACTCAGTGCAGAAACCCGCTCACCTCCAGAACTGTTGTTTCTCTCCCTTTCCTGCCCTCTTTTCAGGGTAAGTCTATACTGACGATGGCAAAATCGCTGCTGTCAGCGTGATCTTCCGGGTTCGATTGAGCCATCTGTGTAGACGTGCTCAATCGAACACGGAACCGGAGCTGTAACACCAGCTCCGTAACCGTAGTAACACTACGCCGACCGGACGTCATTTCCAGTTGGCTTAGTGTGAGGTGTAGGGAGCAGTTAAGAAGTCGGTGGGAGATACGCAAGGTATTTTACGTACGTTGCATACCTCCTGTCGACTGCCACCAAAAAGCGCAGCAAGTGTAGACGAGGGCTCAGTTCCACTCCCCATACTGTGTATGTCTCCTTTTTCCCCACTGTGTAGTAGTCTTCACTTGCCGCACTTTTCGGCGGCAGTCAACGGGAGATATGCACGGTATGTAAAATACCTTGCGTATCTCCCGCCGACTTCTCAACTGCCCCCTACACATTACACTAGGCCGCCCAGAAATGGCGTCCGGTCGGCGTAGTGCTACTACGGTTACGGAGCTCGTGTTACAGCTCCGGTTCCGCGTTCGATTGAGCGCGTCTACGCAGACAGCTCAACCGAACCCAGAAAATCGCACTGACAGAGGCGATTTTCCTGCCATCAGTATAGTCTTAGAGTTAGTTTCCTTCCTTGCAGTAGCTCCCAGCTCTCCTCTCCCTTAGTACATTAGCTTTGCTCTTACTTCAGTCCCATCTGATAAAATGATCAGCAAAGACTTGTGAATGATAACATGTCAAATCTCCTCATCAGTAGGCTCTAGAACTGAGACTGCACTGAACTGAATAGGGGACAGGGAAATTCCCACCCCTCAGAACTGTTGGGGCAGGCTCTCCATAGATTCAGGACCACTCTATTAGAGGTTACATTCATTTTCCCTGTCTTACCTCCCTGTCTTTCTAGGGATTTCATGAAAAACTTTTCAGCCCCCGTTTGAATTTTTACGAGGCATGGTATATAACCTCTTCGTTCCCACATTGACTCTAATCTTACTATTACATTTACAGTTGTAAGAAGATAAAGGGAAGCCTCAGTGTGCCAGACTTTTCTCCCTAGGATTTGGCCAGCATGTTTAGGAAAAGCCATAAATATGCTTGGTTTTAACTGCACAATGGATTCCCATAAACCGGCAGGGTTGTGAGCTATGAGGGCCTGGCTCATAACAGTCCTAGCATGTGGGCTCATCAGGCAGATGGTCAGGGAAAAGGACCTTGGCACAATCTTTACTGGCATCTTTCAGACAAAGGGCTGCTGGGGCTGGGGGGCTTGCTGCTGCAGTGATGACGTCATTTTATTCTTCATCGCAAATTTTAAAATACTGGCTGGTGCAGGCTGCAAAGCTTTGCCTATAAATTGCTGTCAGTCCCCTAGCATCCAGTGATTTCCTCCACACAGTCTGAGTGGCATAGAGGAATGGCCTTTTGGCTAATGTACAGGTCCAGACGATTTGGATGCTCTTTCTTGATCTGCCTGCATGAATACAGCCAACCTATCTCACCTGTCTGGAACTCATATGCCTTTTCTTTCTTTCTTTCTTTCTTTCTTTCTTTCTTTCTTTCTTTCTTTCTTTCTGTCACCTCTATCAGTGTAGTATCTGAGCCCTTCCCATGTCAATAAAAATAGATGTTTTCTGAAGTGCTCAGGGATGGTTTAACTTTGCTCCCCCTGAAGTCAAGTGCTCCTTCTGAAAATCCCACTCCAAATCTACAAGATCCTTAGCTGAGTTAAAAGAGTTTTCAGATTCTCTTTTTTCTCTGGACAAGCATGCCCGGAAAGAAATCAGAGTCTGAATCAGCTTGACCTCCTCTGGAATCTCATTCCACAGCTGAATCCCTTTGACAGAAGAGGCTTTATCTCTCACCTCTCCATCTGGGAAAAGGAACAGGCTATTTTTGCTACCTATATATTAGTTGTATTGTGGAAGCAGCTAGAGGCCTCAGTCAGGTATCAGTGCCCAACTGAGGGAGATATATCCCAATCTCATGGGGAAGTTTGTGAAGGTTAATTAACAAGTGTCAAATCAAGTGCTTTGAGGTCCTTAGATGTTACATGCTTTGGAAGTGCAAAGTGTTATTGTCCCACTGTCATATCATCTGTACCTGATATACAGCAAACCCAACCAGTTACTTTACAGTATCCTAAAACAAAACTTCATGGAGGGAGCAGATTCATCCTCAAACAACTGTAAATTCGGTTTCCTCATTCTCCCACCCTTAGCTCTCATTTAACCAAGCAAGACATTGCAACAGTTTTACACTGATGGAGCTCCATTTGACTAGCGTTGAGATACACTGTTGTAAGACAGGTGAGTGGAGAATCACACTTACTTAGTCTTTTCAGACATTCCTCATTAATAAATCCCCCTAGCCCCGGAATCATTTCTAAATTCCCCTCTACTTTCTCACCATCTAGTGAGGCAATGTGATCTAATGGATAGGACAACGAACTGAGAATCTAGCTGGATTCTGTCCCTGAGCCTGTCACTGACTATGTGGGTGACCTTGGGCAAGACTCCCTGTCTTTGAGATGTACAGATAGAAAGCATTATGTAAATATTCATAAGACAACAGAGTCTTGTGGCACTTTTAAAGACTAACAGATTTATTAATCGCATGAGCTTTCGTGGGAGAAAATCCCACTTCGTCAGACGCTTTGAAGATACAGTCTGTCTTGTTCTGAGATACCTAGAGGTGAATGCAGTATTCCAAGCATGCCTGTCTCTATGAAGGGGTCATGTAGTTAGGAGAAAAAGGCTTCTGTGATGGAAAAGAAACACTTTCTCACTCTCATCCAGACATGGTGAAGCTATCTCAAAGTGGGGCATCTAAGTTTAAAGTGGAAGTTGGCTGTATAAAGTTTATATCTGGCTCAAAGTGATAACACAATTTAGTTGGAGATGAAAATAAGCCAGCCAACAGATTGTCACAAGGCTTCTAGCTTCACAGGGGAAGAGATCTCATATCGATAAGCACCTGATATACTGAGAATGAGCTGAAGTTTTAAGAGGCAATCAATGCCAACAGGTAACAGTGAGCAGAAGAGACACCAGGCAGTTCAAGTGCAATAAAGCTTGCCAGGTCCTGCTCATTTCATGTGTGATCTGCCTATGACTAAGGATTTCACAGATGCTGGGCCAATCTCGGAAGACAATGGAATGACATTAATTCACACCAGCTGAAGATCTGGTTTCCTTTTTTGCATGATTTTCTATGCAGTATGGTGATTCTTCTCCCTTGTAGGTATTTACTAGAGCTGAATGAATAAATTGACCACAAATCATTTTAACCAGCTTTGGGATTCTCTTTTTTCACATGTGGATTGTGGTTTCTTAAGGATTTATTCATTACTTGAATTTATTAAATTATTTCTTTTCATTTCTCTTTTCCATGCAGAATGATTGCAAACAGTGTTTGGCAACGTGTATTAAACAATCATGCTGCGCTCTTCAGTTGTCATTGGTCAGATATGCCATGTGATCTTATGTCTTTCTTTCACACGTCCATTAAGGCTGAATGTTCTGGGTTCAAGTCCTACTGTTTATTCATGCTGGGAACTCATTACAGTAGCAAGCATTTGCGAGCCCAACATGGGAACTTGCATTAATATGGGATTTTTTTGTGAAGAGAGAGATGAGCTCAGAATACTGTGGTGTGCTTATAAATGTCCCATTGAAAATCTGTCCCTCATGCCAATTGATAAAATATTTAAGAAGCTCTACGTTAAAATTCATGTCTAATATCTAGGCCTATGTACACTTCACCATGAGTTTTATTTTAGTTTTGTGCAACTGATTTTAAAATGGGCTAGTTGGAAAAGGCTGTTCAGGAGTACTACCCTTCTCTGAAACTATTAGAGTTCAAACCTGAAATCAATCACCTATGTCAGAAACATTAATTGTTTTCACAATAAACAATACAATAAGATGGATCAATCTTATTCTATCCATTCTGCAGATGAGGAAACTGAGGTAAGATATTAAGTGACTTGAGCAAGGCCACAAGAAAAACGCACCAGAGTCAAGAAAAGAATCCAGGAGTCTAGGCCCACAGTTGTCCGCTCTATGCAGCTGACAATACCCTCTTATCTGAACTGATGGATATTGGTGATTCATAGAGTTTAAAGGGAGAAGAGACCACTAAGTCAACTAACCTGACCTCCTGCATAACACGGACCATAGAATCTCACCCAATAATGAATGAAGCCTATAAAATTCTAGCTGAGCTGGACAGTCTCTTTCAGAAAGACCACCAGTCTTGTCAGAGAAGTCAAATGATGGAGGTGACACACTTCTATTGACAAAAAGAGTGGATTCCTATGAAGGCAAGTTATGCTTCTCTCTTCTCATGCATGTTTACTAGTTGAGGTCCAAGAACAAGATGTCTCTGAGTGAAGGGTTATCTACCTGGGGAATTATGCAGATTTATCTTTCCCCTTTTGGATGTGGATTAAGCAAATTTGGAATAAAGCACTCATTCTGAAATAAGAACAGCCATATACAGAGTAAATCAAGAATAGTCAATCCACTTTAAAGCCCTACCCTATCTTACTCCAGATACATTTTCATGTACAGATAAGCCCTAATTCAAGGTGATTTGTGAAACCTCTTTGTGCAGTCCTGGGACTTTGTGGCCAATTGAACTCATTTTAAAGGTCCAGTATAAGGAATGTCACAGTAATGGCAAAGGCTGTTAAAACATTAGCTTACAGAGTATTCATTCAGCCAAGTTCATTAAGCTTACAGATCTTCCTGCCTATTATTTTAGATAATTACAGCTACAACTAGAAACAGTTTGAAATGCCTGGGATCTGCAATAATCTGTATTTTATCCCCGCTCTGTAAGTGAAAGATAAAACTGTCAGAGAAGGTCAGAAAAGCTTCCACATACAGAGGGGGAAGCATCCAAACTATTTCATGAGTTACATCAGAAAATTGATTGTCTAAGGAAAAGGGGATGGATGGTGGCAAAACTGTTTGCAAACAGGCTGATAAAGGAGGCCCTGGAAATAGGAGAAAGTGCTGACTGACATTCGAGGAATGAAAACAACACAGAGAGATAACACAATAATAGTAGAAACAATCTGGTAAGGAATGTAGCTTACCCGGAATCTCTGAGTCCCTCCTGCATGTTTATTACATTATGCAATGGGCCCAACGTGGTCTAGGCAGACCACGCTTCCCCCCCCCCTTCATTTACATAGGAATGAGTTCTCACACTGTAACTAGAATGATAACATCACGATGTTGGAAGTGATACGGAAAAGCTATGGAAAAACCTCTGCGGTGCTGTTAAAGCCAGCAAAACATCTGACGCAGTTATGCCAGGCACACAATCATCGAAAGGACGCATTAAACTCTAGGAGTTGGGTGTACTCAAATGCTCCTTAATGTACTCTTGAGAGACTCCTGAAATGGCAGGAATCTGCACGCAGATGTGTTGGAGAGCACATTGGCTGTTGCTCCCACTTTACTCTGGGCAGGAGAGTGGGTGCTGTGAGATTATGCTCCATTCGGTTAACAATTGACATGCATGTGGTGCCTTTCAGATTGCAGTCTTCCACCTGTTGCACTGAGCTGCAGTACTACTGCTCTGGAGGTGACGAGGAAAGGGATTCACTCAGTGGAAGCTCCAGTGACAATTTCCCTTCCAGAGGCCCTGGTGCCTAAGGGGATCATAGCCACTGTGCTACCTTGTAACAGGGTGAAGCAAAGACGGTGGAGGGTCATGCTTTCACCTGTTTCCTATCCCTTTTAGGCTGGCTCTAGCCAAGTTTACCTGTTGAGCTCAGCTAAGCATATTTGGCTGAACCTGCATTACTTGAGGTGGAAGGAAGAAAAACGAGCCATAGGTTTTCCTTCTTTTATACACCCCACTCTGGGTCCAGCTACAATTTTTCACTGTATCGACAGAGATCACTCACCTGCACTGAAATAGAGCACAGCAGCCACTCTGCTTCACCACAGGTTTTCAGAAAGGAAAAAAAAAAAGGAGAAAGCTCCTAATATGAGAGAAATCTCTGGGGAGCTCTTAGGTCAGCAGAATGTAATTACCTGACTTGAGATCTGGTCAGGGCACCAGAGATAAATCTCCTTAATGCTTGCAAAAACTGCCATATGACCATTTATTGACTATAAAGGTACAGAACTAGTAAATAATACTTCAAAGCAGCCTGATTCACAGGGAAGAATACTATCTATGAATGCTCCAGCTCCATCTTGGCACTCCTTGGAGGTCTCCAATTCAACCACAGACCAAGATTCACCTTACTGAGTTTCTCATACTACAAGTGCACCCTGCGAAAGTCTGATTTTCAAGCCAGATTAGAGCATCTTGCACCAATCTGAAATGACCGTTTGGAAATTCAGTGTTGATAATGCAAACATAAGACAGCTGCTGCCACTTCTCCAAGGATCTTAAATGAACAAGTGGGAACCATATATGAAAGCAAATTAAGGGACCATATTGTAGCTCTTAAACTGTCCACACAGTCTAGTGAGTGAAAATCTTGGCAGGAAAGAATAAAATGTTTCCCACTTCACTTAATCTACATTAGGCCCCCTCCCCCAAAAGCCCTCCAACAAATTGTTGCTTGATCTAAATTTTGAAGGCATAATCAAAACCATAAAGCAAGGTGATTCCCCGGGCTACAGATGTTTAGTAGTGAACAAAGCCTGCAATCCATAGCTTGTAGCAGGCTCCCTCTTTGACCACTTCTCTCTTGCTCCCATAAGAACAGTAGATTTTAGAATCATAATAGTTGCATGTAACCTGAAGGGTCATCTGGGATCATTAAGGATCCAGTGGAAACAATGGCAGCTGCAGTGACACACACAAAGCAGCAGGTGCGAAAGGAGGAATTACAAGACAATGGAAATGTATTTTTCAGTAATGGTACATTACTGTTTAGTACAGACACACGCTGTAAGCGGGAGTTTTCCTGACATTTGCCCACGGTAAGGATTATAATATGAAGATGACTCAAGATTCTTCTGCTGTTCTGTCTAAACCAAGCCAGCTAGGAATGGCTCCGACTAAAAACGCTGCATTTGTATATGAGCTATCAACCACCCAGACACTGAGCATTCACTCAAGAGCACGGTTAGTGCAGCTGGCATGGTGTCAGACTAAAGACTCCTGCTTCGTGCAGGAAATACTGAGCGCTTGGATTCTGTAAGAGAGAACTGGGAAGGAGTCCAAGATGAACGTTTCACATCTGCTATGTGCAAACCCTGTTTTAGCATATAGCGGAAATAACAGGATCACTAGTGAAACACATGCACAAACAATTATCCATAATGGTATAGGGCTTAATCCTGGGCCCAGTGACTGGGTGCTGGCAGGTGAACTGAGAGGTAGGAGAATCAATCCTCTTTGCTCCAGGCTACTGCACCACACCCTGTAGGCTAGTCCAGCCTCCAGTTTAATGTGCATAGGGCAATGGGAATTTCTGTATAGCAGCAGATTCCCACTGCCTCTCTGCATTAATGCACTTGCACGTATCAAGCACCCTAGCTTTCCACACTCCTTCCATGGAACAACACTGGTTATCTTGTGAGTCCCTTGCAATAAAGGTGCAGGTAGGTTTTCTTCCTAATAGATTAGAGATGACCCAAAGCCATGATTTGTGAATAAGATCCTGTATTCAGATACAGTCTGTCCTGGGCCTCCCTATAATAGTGAACTGTGATTTTACCTGGGCGGATTCAGAGATGTGGCACTTTAAAAATTAAAAGCTTAGTCAGATTGCTTAACTCGTCCAGGGGCAGTCTTAGTGAATCCGGGGCCCTGGACAAAAGGCAAGGACGGGGGCCCCTCATGCTGCATGGGGGCCCCTGTCTTTGACTTCCCCCCCCAGCCTTGCTGCTGCCCCTCTGGCCATGCTGCCCTGCCCCCCACAGGTGGGGGCCCCTCCCAGCGTGGGCCCCTAAGCAAATGCCCAGGCTGCTCCATAGCTAAGACTGCCTATGAACTCATCCCATCTAGCCTGAGACAGCATACTGGAATGCTGATCAGCACTATCCACCAGTTTATCCAGGCTTTGGGATCTCATGTATGCCTAAAACATGTGTCCTATCAGTGCAATTGGATTGCACGCTTTTTATTAATATCTCCATCCCACCATAATTCCACTTGCCATTTGCTGCTACCCTCACAATATCCCCTCCTTATCATCATCGGCACCTTCCTGTAACACAAGCCTACGAAATGGTGTCCATTCCTATTTCTGGCAACTAATAAATCTAAATTTTCAAGCTTGGAAAACCAGGCTAAACAACAGGCATAGAGATAAATGATTCTTTCCAGACAAATGTACAGCTATCATTACTCAAGACTGTCTTCAAACCTCCCAAAATGCTGGCCTTCAAGTCCTAGAAAGACAGGGTCTCTCTCCTCAAAAACTGAAGACACAATCTTAATATAGTGGGTCACTTCCTGCAATGTGGTGATGGATTCTTAGACCCTCCACAGGAGATTACTCACGCTAGGGCACATACTCCCAGACTCAGAGCAAATTGCACTTTTCAGATTCACAATCTCCCAAATCAGCCTTTAGAAGAAAATCTTTGAAACAAGACTTAATACCCAGCACACGCTCAGGCAGCCTAATACATAGTGCTCAACTCACCCTCTCCAGCACTGCAGGCAAACAGGAGAACAAAGGGTTTTGAAGCATGGATTAGATCATTTCAGATGGTCACATCATCAGGTTGTTGTGGTTTTTTTCTGCTGATGGCCAAGACTGGATTTGAACCTTCACGGACAATGTTTTGACACAAATATTTAAGTTGTTAAAATAAGCAACTGTCTCCAGCTCACTTCAAGAGTACTATATTAAAAACAGAGAAGGGGATTAAAACAGATTAGTTTCCAGCATTTGTTAATGTGGAAACCAGTGCCAATCAGATCATATCAATGAATGCTGACAATTCAGTCAAAATTAAAGAGCCAGATTCTTCGAGGAAAAATGAAAGAGAGTTGATCAATTTTGTAAAAAATCTATCTACTTACATGTAAAGAACTATTGATTTGATAAAAATATAAAGATTAATTAGCTCTTAACATTTGCCATCTTGACAGTGCTTAAAAAGTGTTAAAATATTTAATCCTTGCAGCATGCCGTGAAGTAGCGAAACAAACATTCACATCCATTCATTGTACAAATATTACTGGCCAGCATTTTAGACTTGGTGAAACAAGCAAAGTGACTTGCTTAAAAATTAAACTTTGATCCTGCAATTCCATGCATGGAGGCAGAATGCTAAGGCACCCTTTAAAATCAGTCCACCCATGTACTGTCACCTAAGATGAAGCCCAAGGTAGTAATTCAGTACCTGCACCAAAGTTTAGAATGCAGTTCCTTGTTCCCAGTCCCTTTGTTCTTTTCACTGCTAATATTACTGCTCTCCATTTGATTGACTTTCACGTGTATCTTGCCCCCTACTGGACAGATTTAGAATTGCTCAGCTGTGCATCATAGGAAGAGATAGGTAAAATATTGCCATTTCCTCCCCCCACCATGAATATTTGCTGTAGTTTACAATACATTCACGTTAGCCATGCTTGCATCCTTCTTGAGCTCTTGCAGAAATCGCGTTTCAGTGATGCACATGCTCACACAATGGGCGTTTCAGTGTTGCAAAATCAAACATAAAATTTACGCAGGGAGTGCACGTGCAATCATCCATTCAGGGAACAAAAACAATACCAGTAGGCAATCAGTAAGCCACCAGTAAGCCAGGGCACTGCAGGAGGGAGAAATTCCACCCCAGCAGAGAGGACATGAATTACATTTACACTGTGGATAAAATGAAGACTTAAACTCTCTGATGCTATCCAATCTAGTGTAAATTTACAAGAGCAAACTGCTTACAATTGGGATTTTCAAAGGACTTTAAGGGAGTTAAGGTGCCTAAATCTCACTGAACATGGTTACACTCATTTGAAAAACTCAGTCTAAATATTTTTTACAAGTTCTATTAACTTCTGCAGATGCTTTAGCTAAAATGTCCTTATCTCCCAGCACCTGCATGTCAACCCTGTTCTATTCTTTTTTTTTTTAAGGCCTGGATAAAAAAAGAGAGAGAGGGAGAGTGTGTGTATGTCTGGTGAAGCTAAAGAGACAATTATCTTCAGCTGAAAATAAACATCATAAAACCATAGATGTCTAATTTTCACATCTGGAGGATCCTCTTACAGCTATTCACTTCTAATCAGTCTCAACTAATAAATGAATAGAATAGCTAATGTGATTAGAGTAATTTACCTATTCATCAAGAATATTAAACGAACTGAATTTTTGCATTTGAGTATTCATACAGCCTCAGTATTTCCTTGGTATTGCCATTAGCCATACATTGCATGTCTGTGGCCCTCACAACACCCAAACCACATCTTTAATCCACAGTTGCTGAGCTAGTGATATAGATAGTTGGGTATGTGGTGACCATGAGACCCATTCAATTACTTGCCATCTAGGTGTGTAGGGGAGTCCTCTCAAAAAACATCTACAAAGTTTCTGCAGAATGTCCAGATGACAGACAGGCAGGCGGTAGTAGCTTTCTTAATCCAACAGGTGCATCAGATTGTATTATAGTTCGTGGGGTTCAATTTCTAAGTATTTATCAACTAATGCTATAGATATTACAAGGAAATGGTTGAGATGGTCAGAAATTCTGGAAGTGATGATTTAGGTTTTATAAATCCAGGGATAGTTTGGATCCAGGACCTAGTTATCCAAGCCCATAAAGATTTTGGGGGGTGGGTGAAGGAGACTAAGAATACTGTACTTAGATAAATAATTCTGGTTCTGGCAGACCCCTAGAAAATCAGGAAAAGTATTTAATGCAATATAGAAAAGATGGATTTCATAAAATTGTCAAAGATGATTTTCTATCATTTCCTGTTGGTAGGAAGCCAAAGCGTTTTATAAAATGCACTCACGCTTAACCAGACTATCTCAATTTTCCTTAGTCATTTCTTTTCATGCTTTACTAATGCTCCACAAAAGAGACATCAGGCTTTTCAGTCAGCACCCTTAAAACATGGCATTAAAATTAAAAAGGGAAGAGGCCATGTTTTAAAATTGCATAAACAGAAGAATCACCTTCAGCGAAACCTTGAGCATAAAGTAAATGGCACTCTGCATGTTCATATCAGGAAAGGAAATTAAGAAGAGAAACAATGACTTATTGAAGTCTTCAGGGTTCCATAGACTACAGCTGGATAGATTGAAAATCAAGATGTCACACTATAATCTCTTTTAGGGGCCCTTGCTTTTTTTTTTGACTGGATGGGTGCAGGCTGTATGGCTAAGGATTGTATTAATTGAGGAGAGAGACAGACAAGATTATGGTTTCCATGGGGCTTCCCCTTCCCGAGTAGGTTAGAAGCTGCTTGTATTCATTTCACATTATACATAATCTCTTCTCCTCTGCTTACAAAGCTGTTAGATGGTTCCGAAGCAAAATTGCAGAGCTGGACACCTTCAAACTTGAGAAAAGCTTAGCTCTGGATCCAGACATCATAGCAGGCCCTTAGCACTGTACTGGGCCAAGCTCACCTCCAAACTCTAGGCAACTTCAGAATAAGATGTGGATCCAGGCTTCTGCATCTTAGATGCCAAGCAAGAATATCCCCACCACAGTGGACCACAATCCTAGGCATAGCTGCCTTCCACCACCTCTGCAGCAGCCCATAGCATAGGGTAGGGTGTATTTTGGGGAGGTGGATGGTGAGGGCATTAGATCTGCAGTTGTGGATAGCAGGCTTTGAAACAGAGATGCAAGCTGCCCTAACCTTGGCCAACCAGCCTAGCCTAACAAGTCCCCTGCCCACAAATAAGGTAGATGCAAACTGCCTCTCTTGCGTTCCTGACCCAATACATGAAGAATCAGAGCCTGATTTTCTCCACGCACATACACCCGTTGTGTCAACTCCCCTGGAGTTATTCCTGATTTTATGCTGGTGTGAATGGAAGGAAAATCAGTAGGAGTATTTATCAGGAGAGCACACAGGCAGAGTACCCATTACCGTAGTATAACGTATCTTACACAACTAATTACTGTGGGGCAGAGGATCATATCCTTATCCAACTTGAATGGTACCCTCGCCCTGCTTTCAAGTCAATGGGATTATGGTGGAGTACAGTACTACTCATTATGGGTGAATCTACACTGGCAACTTAGGTCACCTTAAGGATGCTTAAGTCGACCTACACAAAGCCGCATTCACACTGGGCTTTTATTAAGTCGACTTAAGCGCTTCCTTAAATTAACTTAACAGCTTAAGTCGACTTAATAACACCACCTCTGAAGGTCAAGTTAAGCCTTAAGTCGACTTAAAGCCAATGTGGACGGCTATGTCTACTGTTTAGTTGACTTAACAAAGTCGACTTAAAGTGTAGCCACTCTGTTAAGTCGACTTAACTTTACAAGTGTAGACATAGCCTATGAGTAAAGGCTTCCTAACCTATCCCTATATTATATTTTTCTTGAAAATATAAAACACAATGATTTCTCTGAGGTTCTTTAGAGGTTTCCTAGATCAAATTTGCTACCAAAGCCCAGAGCCAAATCAATTGTTCTAATTTTGCTTGCTCTAAAAGCTAGTCTTGACAAAACTGAACATACATATCTTCCCCCTGCTCCCCTCACACATTGATTGACTTCTCCACTTGGTCTCCGTGGGGCTAGAGAATTTCCACTGCAAGCCTTGAATCAGTCTCACTGACTAATTTATGTATTTCATAACCCATCTCTCTTTTTTTCTTATTGCTTCATGTAAAACACTTTGATTCTTGTGTGTGTTTGGTGCTGGGGAGGGAGAGAGGAATGCTATATGAATGAATAAGTTACAATAATAATAATAAATTATAGTGATAATGATGGATATGTTTTGAACAAAGCCTCTGGCTGCCTGTGTGGAGGAGCTATGGAAAATCAAAGATAATCCTGCATGAGAAGAATTGTAATGAGAAGGACCTGGAATACGCTCTCTCTCTGCATGCCTCCTCTGCTGGTCCATGAACCAAGAGTCCTAGTTAGGGTGAACAGATAGGAAGTGTGAAAAAAGGGACACATTTGGATGGCGGGGAGGGGCAGGGAAGAGAGCACAGTTGAGTATATACGACAAAGCCCTTAATATCGAGATCATCCTGATAATATCAGGACATCAGGCCACGCTAATCCTAGTCTGATTTGGAACAGTCAGCTTTCAAGATATGTTTCACACCAGAACCTCAACTGGCTTAAAACAGTGTTGCGCCTCTGACGTCCATAGAACTATGCTGATTTATTATGACAATTATTTGTGTGACAGCAGCAACTAGTGGCCCCAATTGAAATCAGGGCCCTTTGTGCGAGGCACTGTACATAAACACAGTGAGGGACAGTTTCTTCCCTGAAGAACTTGCAGTCTAAATAGACAGAATGTCGGATGGGAAACGGGCAGAGGGAGGTGAGGTGACTTGCCCATGGTAACAGAGCAGATCAGTGGCAGTGCTGGGAATAGAATCCAGATCTCCTGATTCCCAGTTCAGTGCTCTACCCACCAAACTGCACTGCCTCTGAGGTATGCCAGCTTGTGCTTAATATTTAGCTACCATGTATCCATAAAACAAATGCAAACACAACTATGCTTTAATGCACATACAATAAAAAAGGCTAACAATGTTATGAACCATTAGGAAAGGGATAGATAATAAGACAGAACATATCATAATGCCTCCCTATCAATATATGGTACACCCACATCTTGAAAACTGCGCACAGATTTGGTCGCTCTGTCTCAGAAAAGATATATTAGAATTAGATAAAAGAGAAGAGCAATAAAAATGATTAGGGGTATGGGACGGCTTCTGTATGAGGGGAGATTAAAAAGACAGACTGTTCAGTGTAGAAAAGAGACGATGAAGGGGGATATATAGAGGTCTATAAAATCTTGACTGGTGTGGAGAAAGTGAATGAGGAAATGTAATTTACTCCTTTACGTAACACAAGAACTAAGGGTCACCCTCTGAAATTAATAGGCAGCAGGTTTAAAACAAATAAAAAGTAGTAATTCTTTACATAACACACGGTCATGGAACTCGTTTCCAGGGGACTTTATGAAGATCAAAATTATAACAGGGTTAAAAAAAGAACTAGTTAAGTTCATGGAGGATAGGTCCATCAATGGCTACTAGCCAGAACTGGCAGGGATGCAACCCCATGGTCTGAGTGTCCCTAGCCTCTGTTTGCCAGAGGCTGGACGTGGATGACAGGGGATAGGTCACTTGAAGATTGCCTGTACTGTTCTGTTCATTCCCTCTGAAGCACCTGGCATGGGCCACTGTCGATACTGGGCTAGATGGACCATTGGCATGATCCAGTATGGTCTTTCTTGTGTTGTTATAGTGACTTATTCTACAACATAGTACAGACATGGGGCTCAATCCACTGCATTTAGAAAGTAATAGGGAAGAAGCCAACAGGGTGCTTTTAGAAGATTGTCTACCAAACATTAAAAAAAAAACCATAGATTTTAATAGAAGATTGTTTTCCTTTCGGGTTTCATGAACCAACCACTCACATAGTTCTGTATTTTTATTCTATAGGATGGTTAAGAAAAGCCCACAGAAAAGCCCTGGCTGTCATTAGTACTAATTCTAATGGACAATATGGGTGAGGTAATATCTTTTATTGGATTGACTTTTGTTGGTGAGAGAGACAAAGAAGAGCTCTGTGTAGCTTGAAGGCTTCTCTCTGTCTCCAACTCTCTGGTCCAATTAATATTACCTCACCTACCTGATCTCCCTAACACACTGGGACCAACATGGCTACAACACTGCAAACTATTTGGGTGGAGTTACATTAGGAAGAACGTATCAATTAAGCATCGCAGCACTCCTAGGGTACATCTACACTGGAGGCTCTGTTAAGTCGACTTAACAAGGTCGACTTTAAGTCTCCCTTGTAAGTTGATTTAGAGAGTCCACACTGAACACTCCAGTCGACTGCCAGCGTCCACACTGGCAGGTGCTAGGTCGACGGAGGAGTGGTGCATTGTGGGTAGCTGTCCCACATTGCACCGAGGCCTGGAGGCCAATTAGGTCGACTTAAGGGCACTCCCCATCTACACTGGATTAAGTTGACTTAATAAGGTCAATTTAAGCGTTAAATCGACCTTCAGAGGTGGTGTTATTAAATCGACTTAAGGAAGCTCTTAAGTTGACTTAATAAGCACCCAATATGGATGCAGCGGTCTGTAGGTCGACGTAACCGTCCTTAAGTCAACCTAAGGCTCCAGTGTGGACTTACCCCTAGAGGGTGATAAGTATTCTTATAGCCACTTGACAGTTGGGAAAACTAAGGCCTGGCAAGAGTAAGTACATTGCCAGCCGTCAGAAACAGAATCCGCCGCAGAGCTGAGAAAAGAGTCCAGGAATACTAACACTGCTCCCTTCCTTAACAGCTGTGCACCCAATAATACAATACAATAATACAAACTTTACCTGAAAAATTCAGATGAGGAATGCCACAATGCTTCTTGGTTTAGCTTTGAGAATTATTTTGACATTTTGAGATGGAATTCGAGTGATCGTGAAACTGAGGACCGCCTAGCACTTCAAGACCCAGTGTGTAATGCAGCAGCTGGGTTCTGGCAACCTTCCTAAACTCACACTATTGCACTGCCAAGTACACCTTCATCCACACACCAATATTCCAGCCTGTGTAGTCCTACACAGCTCCTGGGCAAGAAGTGCCAATCAGTGATTTTGTGATGTCCATTAGGTGCCTGGTTGAAACCAGCATGCTTATTTTACCTGTCACCTATGCCAGAAATCTCTCTCCTCTCATGGTAGCTACTCGGTCCCTGGATACAAAAAGGTGAAAATAAATCCCCAAATGTTTAGTAAGGGTCGGAACTACAGAAATAAGCAAGGCAGCATCTTAATCAGCCAATTGAATTCTGAGCTGTCCATTTTCTCCACTTTCTGGCACCTGACAAAAGTGGGACTTCGCCCACGAAAGCTCAGGTGAAAAATAAATGTGTTAGTCTTTAAAAGTGCCACAGGATTCCTCTTTTCTTTTGCTATCCATGGATATCTTTTGACAGCTCAATTTGGAACTACTTACCCTTTTAGCTTGAACTCCAGCTTTCCTTCTTTCTCCCGACACAGTCTGAGAAAACAGGCCGTGTTCTGGAGCTCTATAGGTGAGGGGAACTGCGTTCCTCCACTAATGGACAGGAGGAGCACATGGCAGGTCTCCAACTGCTCCCTGGCAAAGCATCCCATCCAGTGGGGCTAAGAGCTTTATCAGTGTTTAAGGTAGAAATGGGGCTGCAATCCATGCACATCACACTTGCTCTGTGTGGGTTTGCAGACATTTAATCCACATGAAAACAAGAACACTCAGTCTCATTTTATGAGGTATGTTTCAACCGCTAAACCCCTGGATGGGCCAGAACCTTGCTTGGTGTAAATCAGCATGGCTTCATTGACTTTAATGGAGCTATGCAGATTCATATGAGAGGAAGTAGCCTTAATTTCAGAGTATGGGGTCCAGAACTGTCATCAAAATTTAGTTTCCAGATTGTCTCCAGCACCAGAAGGGACCTACTTCTTGGTTGCCATTTGGTTATGGTAAAAAATCTAACAAGATTTATTGGCCATTAAAATTAAATCCTCACTTAGATTCAGGCTTAGATCTAATCAGATAAAGCTCATAAAATCATGACTTGTTCATTAGTTTTCTTTTGCCAACAGGGCTAAAATTTGTCCAGAAACCTATGCACAACAAACATTTCCACCATATCTTAGTATCACTTCTTAGAGTGCAAAAGCATAACCTGCTACTGACTTATTTGATTCAGAAAGCATCATACACACACAAAGCAAATATGTGAATTTAACTGGGTGTTTATATATTCATGTATGTTGTGTCTCAATTAGCAAAGAGTCTGAATTAAAGTCCCAGATCCAAATATCTGCTAAATTTCGATCTGGATAAGAACCTAATGCTTTGGGTACATCTCTATTGTAGGTCTGTCTACCTACCCACTCTGCCATGTGTTATTCCTCACCCACTCTTGTAGCATTTTACTGGATGAAGGATGCATGTTAAATTTACTGTTTATTTACAGAATGTTTCATCTTGTTTCTGCATCTCTCCGGTGATGACGAGGAGGTAAGAAGCTGATTACATTTACTCCTGCTCTTTCTGCTACCCTGAATAAATAAAGAAGAAATAAAAATATTCTCCAAAAAGAAGTGTGAATGTTTTAATGCTTTGTTTAAATATGCAGTTGAGAAACTGTTTGTCATGCAGTATCTTCAGCATGTCAGACTGAGAATATCTCCCTAAAAAAGGAAGGATCTGATTCTGATATCACACTGGTTTTATACCTGTGTCACTCATTGAATTCAGTGGAGTGCCCTTGATTTACACATACCAATTGTATAAGAATCAGGCCCAAAGTTTCCCAGATTAGCATAATCCATTTTATATATGTTTCTCAGGTGCTGGGAACTCCAGCTGGCAAAGCTGTGTTTTCCAAGAATAATTGGAATAGATATACACAGTGTGAGATTGATATTCTATGGGTCTGAGACTATGTACAACAAGATTTAGATGGTGAATGCTTAGAGAAAGTGGACAGTGGAGTATACAGTATTTGAAAATAAATATAAAGCAAAATGGTTTGACATCCTCTTTCACTTAAAATGTAAATGGCGAGTATTCAGTGTGTGATTTACAGCCTTTTTAAAAGCACCAAATGTTTTTCTTTTAGGCCCCTATGTCAGATGCTACAAATCAGGAAAAATCTCTGCAGCTTCAGGAATCCCCCTGGCTGATTTTCTCTCAACTTTTGTCCTTTCCAAAGACACTGACACGAATCCCAGGGATCAATTCTCTTCATTCTTTTTCCTGGTGGTTAGAATTGATATTTGGATGTCTCCTCTCCTCTCTGCCTCATGATCATATGGATAATGTTGATTTTAAACTCTGGGCTCAGAGAGAAAAGCAGGCAATACAATATGTGTATCAGAATTGCTCACTGGGTTATTTCAACACCTCACCAACAACTGGAACCTTTTCACTCCAACAAGTTCAAGTGTCACATTTGTTGCATTGAGAAACTTGTCTGAGCTCAGGGTCAAAGCACAGGAGAGGAATCCTGGAACTCCTCCATTTAAACTCTACCTCTGACACAGATTCTCTGTTGCCTTGGGTCGCTTGGGCCAAAACTTTCAGAGGTGTTCATTAGTTTGGAGTGCCCCATTTTCTGGGTGTCCAACCTGAGATGTCTTGCATCTGGATTACCAACAGTGGTGACGGCACTATTCCTGAGAGCACTCTGGCTCTGAGGCCCCTTCAAAGCCAACCCTCACCCAAACACAAGAAGAGGGAATGCCAGAGGAAAACTAATACGCAAACAAAACAAGGCCATCATCAGCCATCCTGCCACTATAGACTAGAGAGAATGCCCGGGTCTTTTCATTACCGCATCTTCACAAGAATTTGTCACAGGCCTAAAGCAAACACACAGAAATCAATATCAAGCTGACATGCCATTCCTGCATAGACCATGGCCTACATTACCCTGTAATCATTCATTATTTTGTTTCATAGCAGATAGTATTGGGGAGATGAGGAAGTGGCCACAAGGTGAAAATTTAACACAAAAGGAGGATATTTGAATAAACTGGCTAATATCTATAAAGTACCTGCCCCAACCGGGGTAGCTGTGGGCCCCATTCTCAATTAAATTAGGTCTTTTTGTCTATTTTGGCAGTGTAAAGGGGCCTTAAGTTAGGCAGAACCATCCCCCTCAGGATTGTCCCTGTCCACAGGCCCACCCAGTTGATACTGAACAGTGGAAGAAGCTCTAGGTCTGCACTGCTCTCTGCTCACAGTCAGAGAAATAACCAGAATTCATTGCTCCACTATTTTCTGCTTGCTAAAACCGAAGGACCTTGCATAATCCAAGAATATGAGGGCAAGGTGACTCGAAGACACCTTGGCACCCCCTTTCATCTGAATAGAGCACCGGAGAATCGAGTACTGTCTCTCCATCTGCAATATCCAGTCCTTTATTCTTTAATAGCCAGTCCCCCTCCTTACTCTGTGTGAAAAAACACGAACATACATCTTAAGAGAGAAAACTGAAGCCCTAAATTAACCAGCTGTTAATACAGGTTAAATCTGCAGGTTGCAATGGCCCTTTTGCCAGTCTCTCTCTCTCTGTCTCTCACACACGCGCACGCACACACACACACACACACACAAAATCAATGGAGCGGGAAGCCTGAGGGGCGTCCATTTTGAGAAGCTGTAATGAATCATTTTTCCTTAGTTAATCTGGCAAACTTCAGTCCGGGTTCCTGCAGCCTCCCTTTCACATGTCCAAGCCCTCTGTGACACATCAAATTTAATGAGACTGCACAGACCTCAAATAAGGCTCTGTAGTGGTGTTGGGATACTTTATTAAGGAGGATCAGACAGAAAATGTTTGCTGTTCAAGAGCCTTTAAAGGCAAATTACATTTATTTTAGGAGAGGTAGTACAGGAGGCCACACACTTCTGTTCAGCCACTAGCCTACCTCCCAGAGCTTTTGCTGTAGCCCTCTTCAAACAGAACATTAAGGTTTCTACAAATAGCAAAAGCAGCTGATTTTACCGTAAACACTGGATGACCCGCGACACTTTAATGAATGTTGTGGATTAGAGAGTGGACAAAGAAACATGTTATTTAACAAAAATAATCATCTGAGGACACAAAACTGGGAAGGAAACACTCAACCTGGTTAATAGGTGTTGCTTTTGCTGGGGTATGTTAATGGACAGGTAGCTTATTAACCCCATCTGGATATAAAAGAGACAGGAGTTGCGGGGGGGAGGGGAGGATCTAGTGTGTGGGTTGAGCAGTGCTGGGGAGGAACCCTCGGATCAGCCCAATCATGGGAGAAGTAGAAAACTGAACTTATTTGTCTTTGTCAATAGCTATGTTGACAAAATTAAACCTCAGGACTCCATACACTATATAGACTGTATTTGTAGAGCAGGCTGGGAAAGACACCTGCCCTCAGTGGGATGTTGCATTGTAAAAGGTACTTTGCTAATTTATTTTGATAAATATAGTTTGACTTTAGTCATTCATAGCAATAGTGCATAGTATGCTAGTAATGTTATTTTGGGTTATTTATTGCAATGAACTGGCTAGCATGTATGTTCACCTCTGCCCTTCAAATGAATGGAATCAGAATTTTTTCAAGTGTGTGTGTCATGGGCCCTATACTGTTAACAGGTAATTGAGATACTGTCCTGGCTTAACTGATAAGACCTTCCAAAGGGGTAGCCGTGTTAGTCTATTGTAGAAAGACAACAGAGTCTTGTGGCACTTTTAAAGACTAACAGATTAACGGCTGTATTCAGTGCCCTCCATGTAGTCAAATTCCAAAGGGGTAGTCTTTAAAAGTGCCACAAGACTCTGTTGTCTTGATAAGACCTTGTGCTTTTATAGCAGGAGGCTGAGTTCCTAACCCACATTGTCATGAAGATCTGATTGGGCTATAGCATAATAATGACTTTGAAATCTTAGGTGCTGAGGCTTTGTTGCTCTGTGAGAGAGTGCACATATATCTGTCTCAAACATTTTGTTCTGTGAAGCCCATTTTATTTCCAGAGCTCTACTTTGGACTGAAACCTTCTTTTTGGAGTGTGACCATGTTTCATTACAACCCTCCTTTTTGGATTAAAACATATTTATTAGCTGGGACTTGACACCTAACAGAAAGGTAATGGCCGAGAAGCTAGGACAGAGCCACCAAGGGCTTCTAGCTTTGAAGTTTTCAAGTTTTCTACCAGAAGGGCCAATGAATTTAAATGTCTCTCTACTCAAGGCAGGGTGGGGACTAGAGCCCAGGTCGCCAATGGCTAGACACATGGGAGAAAAACAAACAGAGACTATCTTAAAAGAGGGGTATTTCCCTAAACAAAGGGCCAGACCCCAGCAATATGCAAAAGTCAAGCTAAGGAAGGCAGGAAGTGCTGCTTAGGCTAAAGATGATGACCAATCCCAGGACTTACAGGAGGTGTGATAGTGGATCTGAGAGGCTGCTTTCAGGATTTAATACTTTTTCAAAGATCTGGAACTCTCAAGTGTGCTTTGTTAAGAGTAAAATGCCGGTGGTAAAGAAATTCCCTTGCTAAGCCGGCACGTCTTGCTTTTCTGCTCCATTTCTTTCCCTTAAGGGGTTAATTGGGAAACTGAAGCTTCTTCAGCTACACAGACTCTGGGGGATCATATCTAAGCAACTAGGGGCTTGGGAAGGCTGGAACTCTGGTTCTGATGTCTCAGGCAGCTGGAATGTGGAGTTCTATTGCCCAGGAAGGGTGACAAACATGGGGATGCTCCTGGGAGTGTGCTGGGAGAGCTAGAGCTAGGGCCAGTGATCAATCATTGACCAAGGCCTACCGGGGCTTAAAAGCAAATGAGATCCATCAGTTGATTCCACTCTGCACACAGACTGGTGTCTTTCCAGAGAGCGGGGCTTTCTCCATGTAGTGGCATTATTTTGTGAAATGGATGGAATCACAGGAAGTCCCCATTGTTGATTCTTTGCTGTGAAGGGAGTGCCAGGAAGATTTTTCCTGAGGCGTGGGGAGAGAGACAATTACATTTTCAGAGCAGCAAAATGAAAATTCACAGCTTTTACAGGATGCCAACAAACAACTACATTTTTTAAAAAGCTATTAAAATCAAGAGATAGGCTAGGAAGGCCATGTTTCTGTTTCACAGAGCAAAACCAACGATGGTTTACATACAAGGCCCATTTTATCTGAACCCACAAAATCCCATGGGTTAATTGGTACAGTGAATGTCCATTCTTCATAACAGGCAATCTTGGGTGGCTTGGGCTTTGTACAATAAAATCAATCGTGGTTTGGATCTATTTTATCTGAACCATCAACACATGGAAGGGCAGGAAGGAGGTGGCTAATGGATCAGATAAATTATATCAGTTTGGACCCACCTCTAATTAAAATACATTTCAGTTTAAGTGAAAGGTCTGCCAGGAATACAGTCAAGCAATAGCAATGGCCTGGAGGAAAGACTGTAAAGACAGGTAATGAAATTTGTTTATTAGACCAAATGGGAAGGAAGGATGGGAGGTGGAGGAGAGAAGAAATCAATATGGAAAAGCAGCCAATAGAATTTAGAAAATCTTGGACTGTACATAGAAAGATGAATGCTGATGAAGTTCACTGCTGAGAAATGTAATATTGATACTGTATCTTGTATTTATTCAAGACATGCATCCTGAAGGGATCCTGACCAGCCTTCTACAAGACTCTTTATTGGAATCACTTCATTCATCACTGAAATGAAGCCACCTTTGGGATGAAACATGGCAGCTGTTTACCAGCAACAGCAGCTCTACAAGGCAGTTTTGGAGAGGACATGGTGACCAGAATCTCTGGTGGACTTTTGATAAATAAACTGGAATATGATCAGTTAAACAGAGTTAACACCCCTAAACAATGGCAAACTATGCTGAGATTTCTAAATGCCACAAGTGACCAGGACACTGGCTGCTGCTGTCCTCCAGAACATAGTGCCATTGGAACTCTACTGACAGAGACAAGTGGAGCAAACACACACCCAGCAATACCTTAGATCTATCCCTGCCTAGTCTATAAGATCCCTGAAGAGATGAGAGCAAAAGCTGTGAGGCCACATGCATGTTGATAAAACAAAAAACAAACAAAAAACCGGGGAGGCAGAATTATTTTGTCAGTGACCATACTGTATACTATTAGGTGCTGAGAAGGCGAAAGATTTGAAGATAGGGTTGTTTCAACTCTGAAGTTTGCAGTCAAAGGATACATACGAAAGCAAGGCAGTGCACGAAACACATGCTTGTAAGCTGTAAAGTCTTTCTCATCGAGTTATAGGCTTTAGCTCTGGCGTGGAGCCTCCCAAGTCTAGCAAACCCACACATCTGCCCTCCCCCTTCAGCTTACCCAGTGGTAAAGGAATGTACGTGGAATGCCTTTACACAGAGAACAGCTCATGCAGGAACTACACAATGCAGAGATGAAACAGGAGCAAATCCAACTAAAGGATCAGGCAAGCATTGGAAAGAAAATAATACAGGGCTGTCTGCTGTGACATCTAACTCTGAAAAATGCCTACCTCCAACTTCCTTCTGTCTTAAAATACCCTCCTCCTTTCCAGAGCTTTAATGCTTTATCCTATGTCATTCTCTCTTTTTACAACTACGTTTTCCTTTTTAATGACTTTTCTTTCATTCTGCAGCTGCATGTACATTTACTGACAACAGAGAACATCAATAAAGCAGAAGGAAACGACTTGGCAATGTTCTGAAGTGTTAAAATAATTCTGGTTTAATTGAGTCCTATTGTTTTAAACATTATTACCAGTGGCAGAGCTAAGAGACTCAGCCTGAATTTTCAAAAAGCAGCCAGTGATTTCAGGTAGCTCAGACTTTAGGCACCCAACTTACACTCTAAGAAAGGGACCAGATATGCAGAAAGTATTGGGCAGTAGCTCTCAGAATAGCACATCTCACTAAATTGTGTCATGCTGGAGACTCAAAATGTCAGCCATTGAAAACCATTAGCCATGTGTGAAAGTTTAGTTCTGTGATGCTGTCAGGTGCATCTAACTCTAGACAAGACTACAGCAATAAAATAATTAAATGCAACCAAAAATGCATATAACATATTGCATGACAGTTTTAACAGCAAAGATTCAAAGTGATATTAACAATAAATACCATTAACAAAGTACATTTCACTCAATCAGTCAGTGTAAATTATTGTCAGTTAGTATTTTGCAGTAGGCTCTAGAGCCCTCAGTTTGTATTGGGACCACATATAGAAGAAGCATAGTCTTTTTGACCTCATCAGAAAACTCTATTCCAGTTCCAGGAAATGAATTGATTTTGATGGCAAGGTATTTTCCAATGGAAAATTTCTGACCAGCTCTACTGGGTACAACATAAATACCCCTGTCCTCCCTTTATATAGTGTGGAGGAGGTTTGTGAAAGGAATGAGTAATACTCTCATAGAATATGGTGCTCTTCCTGGTTCTGTGTTGCAATCTGTTTGAGGCAAGTGTAAGGTTCTGCTTGTGTGGCTCAGACTTCAGGACAGGGTCTTCAATAAAACACCTGCAACAGCTACCACTTACTGGAGCTCTCCAGTTGCCTTGGAGCTGAAAGTCTGTAGAATGGTGCTATGTCCCAGACAAGTTCAGAACCGCCAGGAGCAGAGTTGTACGTGTACAGCCAAACTACACAGCCCAAGCATTTACAGCGGTGGACGTTGGTAAAGGCAACATTTTAAAGTGTCCATTGGTTTTTTTGGTGCCAGACTTTTCAGATGCCCAATTTAAGATGACTCACAGTTGGTTTTCAAATGCTCTGGGGCTCTCCTGACCCGCTGACTTCTGAATGTTCTTACTGACCTTACTGCTCCCAGTGACTTCCTCATGCCCAGAGCCATTGAACCACAGGACAAGTCTCTCTGTCAAAAATTGGAGGCACATAAAATTGGATAGAACTTTTGAAAATTTAGACCTGAAGCCTAACTCCCCCACAATTACTCTAAAAAAAATCAACTTGAATATAAATGATGGGACAAGCTCCAGCCTGTTGCAAAAATTCCCCTTAAATGAAAGAATAATAATGAAGCAGAAGCAACCTCATTGTACTTTCATAGACATCCCACTAGCCTGCACACATTATTTATGCCAGGAGCATATTATGAAGAGAAGGGCTAATTAATTGCTCCTGGAGAATCAAGAGGCATATGCACCCAAATATGCAAGTCCATGCCTTTCCTAATGCTTATGCACCTCCGTGTCTGCTGATTCAGAGATCCTATGAAATGTGTGTGTGCTCTGTGTTTTAAGGCAACCACAATCAGGGTGGGAAAACATCTGCCCACAAACTCTCTCATGTGGGCTCCTGGGTTTATTGGCATAGTAGTCATAATGTATCCGATTGTGTGCGTAACTGCAAATAGGTTAAATCAATAAAACAGGAAACTCTTCAGTTCTCGTATCAAATACCACCCATATCTAATGATTCCAGGATGCCTTCTGATCCCAGAAGGTCCTGCTTATTTGATGCCTTCACTTCCTGGGCATCCAAAAATGCTTCTTAAAGGAAAAAGGCCAAGATATTAGTTTTCTTTTATAAAATATTTGTGGGAATTTAGTGCTGATGACAGGTGCCGATTTGACCAACCTCAGAGCCTGGAGTTCTCACCTCACACTAGAGAATCAGCACAGGCAAGCTTCCTTCACAATGTATCTCAACCCTGACCTCATGGAATCATTTACAGGGATACGAGGGGAATTCCACTTAGCTTCTGTGATGAGACTGCCTACAAGAAGGCCAATTAATGCTGACTATGCTGGCAAGCTGGACAGAGACCACCAAACTGTTCTGATGTGTCACATAACAGCCATCAGATGGAAACAATTTCAAGGCCAGACCTTCAGCTGGCATAATCCGGCATAATTCCACAGCAGTCAAGGGGAGCAATGCTGACTTTCAACAATGGTCTGGATTCAAACCAATCACCAAGAGTTGTGAAGCCTTATTTTTCCTTACCAATCCTCGCCCTTCCAATATTCCAGGTGGTTTTTATTTTGTGCAAGTTGGAAAAGGAGCGTTGGCCGGACTTCAAATCAATACCAAAGCCAACATTGGCAAAAGCTTTAAGAAGAATAACGATGGACTAAAGAGAAAAGCACCCAAAAAAACCAAATTAAAAAATCCTTCATCACTTAGCATTAGACAACAGATTTGAATGCTGATTTCAATTCACAGAAAAACAACTGTTCCTCAAGGCAGTTCTTTATGTTGTGAAATTCTCCTGGGATCTGGTGTTTCATATGCATGGTTACTCAAAGTTATGATGACCTTGAAATTCTGTACAACTATGGAAGAGTTACAGTATGTCAGAAAGGCAAACACACTAGAATGCTTCATCTTGGTAGGATTGTGTGTATAGACATATATATGCAGAACCAGCTGAGACGGAGGCTGAGAAGAATATGATCCGTAATGCAAGGAACAACTCATTCCATGTCTACTTAGTAGAACAGGCTAGAAAAAGAGGTAAGTATTTTTCCATGAACGATTTTGAATCCCCCCCCAAAAAAAATTTCCACAAAAATATTTTATATTTTACATGAGAAAAACCAATCCAATCAAACACTTTTTATTCTTTTGGCTCTCCCCTTTTGCCTCTCTTACTCTTCACACCCCCATGGCAAAGTGAAAAGCAGGAGGAGAGAGCAGCAAGCAAGGAGTGTGGCGGGTAAAATGGGGAAAGTTTTGGTTTTAAAAACCAAACATTTTTCAGCTTTTAACGGAAAAACCCACACAAATTAAAAACAAGTTTTCAAACAAAAAATGTCAATCATCTTTACTCATAGCAGCCTGGTATACAAGCTGAATGGAAGAGGAACAGAATACAACTACTCATTTACACTTACATGAAAAAAACCCTCTGTTCTGATTAATTAGACCCCAAGCCTTCAAGAGCAAGGGACTGTCTTTTTTACTGTCTTTTGTACTGAACTCACAAATAAGAATAATAATTGATGACAGGTGGACCATTCCCAATTCTGAGCTCCCTGCCTCATTTTCAAGGGGTAGATGTAAGGTATTCAAATCCAGGGGGACAAGATTTATTAATTGTATATTATTTGGATTGCGGTAGCAGCCAGACCTCATTGTGCTAAGTCCTGTACAAACACAGAACAGGTGTCTAGAGGCCAAAGTGTCTAGAAAAGTCTGGGCTCCCATTGTGCTATTCTCAGCACACAGGCATAGCAATACAGGGCTCCGTGGAGTTACAATCTGATTTATACACTCAGATTTTCAGGGGACTGCTCTTGATCATTAAGAAAGAGGACTTTAAAAAGAAAGAAATGGAGCTTGGAAAAAGCAATCCTAAAAGAAAGTAGTGTGGGGAGGGGGAAGGAGTACACTCCATGAGAAACACTCAGGTAAAAGTGGTGTCAAATGATCTGCCAATAGCTCCTCTCATTTGGGGTACAAAAGACTTCCAAGAAAAGAACCTCACAATAAAAAGAACGCCTGTCTGAAGTACTATGTTTTGCACATTGTTAAACTGAAGCAATCTGTTCTAGCAGACCCTTTTGAAAGAGGCCATTTCTGTGTGAAAAAGCCAGTTGTGTGGAGCTGGAAGGCATACAGCTGTAGACAGCTGTGGGGCTGGTACGGTTACAGAATCATTTTAAGAGTGAATTCTGGCATGCCGATGGGAGGCCCGAGAAGGGTTGCTTGGCTGGAAAGCACAGTTTGCTTCTGTATTAGCTGGGATGCAGTCACTTTCCTTAGCTGCACAATTTAACAAACAGGGAGCTTTTTGAGGCTAAATTTGTCAGAACTGGAGCTGTTTAAAAAATAAAAATTAAAATTTTTGTTCTGCAAAAAAACTTCCCTCTGGGGACCTCTTTCTCCTGGCAAGCTTCCAAATCATTCCAAGGATTCTACTGCATTGTCAGGATCACTCAGTGGATGGTTTGAGTAAATCAAGAATTCCTAAGCGCTTGAGGAGAATTCTGCAGCTCCATGTGTTTCTAAATCATTCCCACTTTCCTCTGAGGACAAGCCAATACCAAAAGGGTACATCTGTTCTGTATGCTTGCTCTTTCCTACACTGTCAAACCACACACATTACTATTATTAATTCTTTGTACCACAGTGGTGCCTAGAACCCCAGTAAAAATCAGGGCTCCTCAGAGGACCAAAATAAGCAGGGATCCATGGGCCAGGATCTAGTCCACCATGTCAAAAATGCTTATTTATACAAAACTAGAAGGGTTCTTTAACCCTTAGGAAGCCAGCTACTTCCAGCAAGGACTGTCACTTGGTGCCCAGCTAATTAAGGTAAAGTGGGGAGGTCGTAGTACTGTGTTGAAAGATGGTCTACCCTCTACTGAGGAAAACTAATCCACAGATGCTCTGCAGTGCCAATGAAACCCCACACTCCTGGCAGGTCATGGGCACAGGGATCAAACCTGATCCTCAGAATCTGATCTAAAGGCAGAGGCTTCTCTCTGAGCAAAGTACCCAGTGTTGTAGCCATCTTGGTCCCAGGACATTAGAGAGACAAGCTTGTCTCTCTTAAAAATCCAGTCAGTTAGCCACAGAAGCAGGAGACTCATTGGCATTTGTATATGTGTGGTCCAGCTATCACTAGATGCGGGCACAGAGTGCCTTACAGAATGAATTATAGCAAACTGACTCACTTCACTTTGTTGCTGGCTTCTAAATTGTCTATGAGGATCAGGACAGGAAAGAACCAACATGGATCTGTTAGCCAGGCATATAAACACAGTCACTTTGGCTATGTCTACACTTGGAAATTTAAGTCAACTTAGTTAAGTTGATTTAGTGAGTCTACACTTAAATTTTAAGTCGACTTTGGGGGGAACTTACAAAGTCAACCTAGAGTATCCACACTGGATGCCTAGGTCGACTTCTAGGGGCTGGGGGACCTAGGGCAGGTCCACAGGGGTGAGGGGGGCACCCCTTGCCCAGTGCCAGGGGGCTCAGCCTTTGCCCCATTGTACATAAGTACAATGGGGCAAAGGACGACAGGGACCCTGGCAGGGCATAGGGGCAGAGTGGGCAGGGCTCTGCCCTGCCCTGTGGGGTGGATGCCAGGCTCCCCCTGTGCCCCCCCCCAGCAGGGAGGGCATTGGTGCAGTCCTGGGGTAGCCCTAAGTCGACTTAGGGCTACCCCAGGTCTACACTGGCTTAAGTCGACTCTAGGGAGTCGACTTAAGCCCTAAGTTGAATTAAATTGAGGTTTTATAAAGTCGACTTAATTTTCCTTAAGTCGACTTTATTTTCCTTAAGTCGACTTAATTTTCCTTAAGTCGACTTTATTTTCCTTAAGTCGACTTAAGCAAGTTGCTTAAGTCAACTTAAGGAAACTGTAGTGTAGACACAGGGTAAATTAAGTCAATTTAAGTAAGCTTAAGTAAACTTAATTTACAAGTGTAGACGCAGCCTTTGGGACATGATGTACAGGGTGAGGAGGAGACAAGTGGAGATCTTACCAAGCTGGGAACAAAGCAGGAATGAGGAAAGAGTTGGGTCCATGTTACTGATGGTTCTGGAAGGACAGACTTAGAGAAACCAGTTTATTTGTCCTGCATTTGGAGTGCTAATGGGATCGATGCTTGCATCTTCCTAGCAAACTTGCTGAAAACTTAGCCCCAGGCATGTTCCACAGCTTGTTTGCTGGTAACACAATACAATTTGGTTTTTGTTGGGTGGTTGTTGTTGTTGTTAAGTGGAACCTCATGGGAATTCTGTAAAATTCAACCCACAAAAGCAATATGTATCATTTTAATGCTGCTCCTGCATTAGAAATATGTTTGTTTTTAAATGCACTTTCTTTTTGTTTTCATTGTTGGCACACTAAATGCAAGATCAATGGGCAAAGCAATCCATGAAACTGTGCATCAAAATTCAAGCCTCATTCTCTGAAGAAGTTGTGGCAAATACAGAAGTATAAGAAAGAATCAAGGTTCTTTCTCACAGACGGTAAAAATAATGATGTTGAGTCTCAGTGCTTTGAACCTTGGTAGCTATTTATAGCAATGCAAAGGGAAAGTAAAATTCTACTAATGGTGAGAGTGGGTAAAGAATTCGGCATTGATAGTATATTACATCTACTTTGCATATGTGTATGTGTTAATTAGAACTTTTTCAAATGAAAAAGCTTTTTTCCCCATCAGCCTCCTTTGAAAAAATGAAATATCACATGAAAATGTACTGATATTAATCAAAATTATTTGTTCCTCCACAACATGTCCTTGATCTTTTAAAACAAATATTTTACAGCAACTTTTATCAAATTCTTGTTCAAAATGGGATGGACTTTTGAACATTTTCTTTTATGGAAAAGCATGGTCTCTTATTCTTTGGTAAACAAAAAATTCTGAAAATGATTTCAATAAAAATAGTAAAAATATTACAAAAAAATCAAATGGAAGATGGATAATGGGTCAGTTCTCAAGCCTGTTATACAGAAACAACTTCAATATTTAGAAAATTTTCAAACTCACTTTTTAAAAAAACTCTCTCTAATGACAACACAAGGGACAAAGTAATGATGCATCAGGCCCTGAGGTTTATTTTAAGATTTAAGTATCAGATTCCAACGTGGAAAACCTGCAAAGCTATAACAAAAAGGTGATCAGAGTTAATTCTTGTAGTTAAAGTAGGGCCACTAACTCAAGAGATACGGTTTCTATTCCCAGCTCCACCACTAGGTTGATGTTCAACTTCATACATGTCTCTTCACCTGTCTATGCATCAGTTCTCCCAACTGTAAAATGGGAATACTAATACATGGGAAAGTGCGAAGGGGCTGAAGCTTAGTTCTTTGATGTTTGAACTGTGTTTTGCAGCCCTACAATGGAAAGCAGTAGAAAACTACAAAGAATTTTTATTATTAGATTTGTATCGCTGGTTTCTTCCCAAAGCACTTTACAATCTTTGCAAGTTTTTTGGGGTGCAAAGTTCTATGGTATATATCATGACAACAGTGGAATGCAACATGTCAGCCACCTGAAAGCATAGAGTAGCTAGCAAGACCTACATAACATTTAGTTAGGACAGAAAATGAAGTCAAATGCATATGCAATTGGAAAAGGGGAATAGATAGGAACTATGTTACCTTCCAAAATGGGATGGGACCAGGACACCAGAACCTTATGATGACAAGTATTGTGGCACAACAGGTCAAGATCTGAGTTTCAACAGAAAAACGGCACTTCAGACAGCTGCATCTATGGGAATAGCACCACCTACTGAATAACAACTCTTAACAGGACAGTTAAGAGTAATTTAAAGGTAACTGCCCCCTTTACAATAAAGTATCACCAAATGCACCGTTTGTGGTGTGACTACAAAGTGGAATACAAAGAAATCAATGGAGCAATACGAAGTATGAGCAAAAGATATAAAATCTCTGGATTTTGAATTGGAGCAATGTCAGTAAGGTCTTTAATAGACTTATTTATATTATGTAATGAGTTCACTACATTCTTAGTTAAGTAAGGGTCAGAGTTACTGGGATTTTGGAAGGACAGAACAACCTATGGCCCTGCATTCCTTCACACTTCATGAAATTCTATCTCCAGGTGTAAAACAAGTAAGGAAAGAGGTCTGCTACATCAATTCTGTTGTCCATGTACCTGCAGTTTGCGTGAATACCGTTCAACGAGCGCAGTGCAGAAAGGAGACCTAGGCACCTTCTTTTAAGAAAGACAAACTGACAAGATTGGGCAAACATTTCTGATTAAATCAGAATTGCATTAATGAGCTGATAGTTGTACAGCACATTGGAGTAAAGAACTGGCAGTGAAATTCACACCTATGCAGAGAGCCAACATAGGCCTATATAGCTGGATCTCTTAAATCCCATCCAAACCCTTAAAATAAGGGTTAAATCAATCATGAATATGGCACATAGGTGCACCTCTTTATTATTATGAAATCCACCACCTCCAATGCTACTGTACGACCAGCCTACTAGCTATGTACTGCAAGTACTGACTCCTCTTTGTTTATGCTTCAGCTGCTAGAAACTAAAGCAAGATTACACTCATGGTTGGGGTGCTAAGGCTTGGGGACCTAGATTTAATACCTTGCTCTACCACTTACTTCTTGTGGGACCTTAACAAGTCCCTTATAGCTGCTCTGTGCCTCAGTTCCTGACTTGCAAAAGAATAGCACTTCCCTACCTCACAAGAGGGATTATGAGAATAAATACATTCAAGATTCTGAGGTGCTCAGGTAACATGATAATGGGGGTCATTAACAGTACCTAATATAAATGTAGACTCTGGTGGACAAAAATCAGTGTCAGATGACTGCTTCTCACAGCAAGAGTTCAAATGAAATGAAAATAAGGCTGCCTACAATCAGAAAGTTCCTCAGTCGGTGTAAATTAGTATCACTTCATAGATACCAGTAGAACCATGTAGACAAATCTGCTGAGGATCTGGCTGAGAGTGTAATTACTGAAAGCTTGTGAAAGTCATAGAATCATAGAATCTTGGGATTGGAAGGGACCTCATGTGGTCATCTAGTCCAACCCCCTGCTAAAAGCAGGACCACCCCCACTAAATCATCCCAGCCAGGTTATTGTCTAACTGGACCTTAAATGTTTCCAAAGATGGAGATTCCACCACCTCCCTAGGTAACCCATTCCAATGCTTCACCACCTTCCTAGTGAGAAAGTTTTTCCTAATATCCAACCTCGACCGCCGCAGCTGCAACTTGAAACCATTGCTCTTTATTCTGTCCTCTGTTACTACTGAGTGCAGCCTAGCTCCCCCGTCTTTGGAGCACCCCTTCAAGTAGTTGAAGATTGCTACTGCTCTCATCTCTAATTCAGTCATCTTGAGCCTGAAGTTAAGATTGTCATGATGCTGAAGCCCCACAGTGGAATGAAGTTGCATATGTTGGCATCAAGAAGCTAAATGTTCCAGACTGAATCTTACCTACAGTCCTTGCAGAAGGTCTAATCTCCACTGGGAGTCCCATGTTCTTATGGATATAACAGGTCCCTCAGATGTAAAATCCATAACCTAAAAGAACCATTTTATTAAATGTACCCAAAGGTTAAGCAAGCCTTGAGAAGAGTTACTACCTGAACTTTCAAAAATATATGCATATGTATGACTTTAAACAGGTGAGTAGCCCCATCACATTCATTAGGGCTAGCCACATACTTCATATATTTTAAGGACAGAAGGTACCATTACAATCACCTAGTCTGACTTCCTGTATAAAACAGACCATACAATGTCATTCATTTACCCCCATATTAATCCCAGTAACTGGTGTTGGCCTAAAGAGCATACATTCCACAACAGAATCTAATCTTGATGAGATGGAGATTCCACCACTCTCCTCAGTAGCTTGTTCCCATGGTTAATTATGCTCACAATTAAAAAACAAAAAAAGTGACATTTCTCATTTGAGTCTGTCTGGCTTTAACTTCCAACCATTGGTTCTTATTATGGCTTTCTTAGCTAAGTTAAACAGCCCTTTTAGACACTGGTATTTTCTCCTGTACACTGTAATCCTGTACACTGTTCTTCTGTACACTGTAATCAACTCATCTTCCATGTTCTTTTGATCAACTAAACAGATTAAGCTTCTTAAGTCTCTCATTGCAAGGCATTTTTTCCAGACCTCAAATGAATTTTGTCTCTCTTTGGTGCACCCTCTACAGTTTTCAATGTCTTTTTAAAAAGTACATACAATAGAACTGGACGCAGTGCTTGAAGTTAAGAACGGATGCAAGGCTTTGCAAGATTGGTGTATTAATCTGACATTCTAAGGAAGATACATTTTCCAGATTGGATTCACCTAATTAAATTATAAATATCTCTCAATCTAGAGATGATCCTCACTGGAGGTGAACAAATAATGCACAACAATTTCTTCATGAGACAGATTTTGTTTTCCTTTAAATGCTTTTTTACTGAAACATATTTATTAAACCTCTGTTATGTGGAGTTTGAATATTCCAAGTATGAAGTATGTTGTTTTGTTGCTAAGATATACCATTATTTCTGTTCTGTTACTGAATGACCATCAGGTGTGTAGCACCCTTTATAAGCCTCCTACAGGCGCTGGTTACAGAGGGCTAACAGCCTACTACTAATGCCAGTTAATGGAATTACTTTTTTAGCTCAAACATTAGAGGTCCTGGATTCAAATCCTGATGATTACCCAGTGTTGCATTGTCTTTAAACAAGCATCTCTGCAGAAAATACTTCAATAAGTGCATTTTAAATCTGGTTGCTGTAAACACTTGTGCATGCAACTTTGACACTCTGATTTCCCTAAACGTTTTTGCCAGTAAAACATAACCAGCCATGAATATTCACAGAAAAACTAAGACAAAAGAGTCACAGAAGCAGCCAAAGCAAATGCATAGCAAAATTTGCAGAAAGTTGTGTGTGCTACTCACCACATATTAAGTTTGTTGTCCTCTGGCACCACAGAGCTAATATTTTCTGTCTGTACGTGTTACATTTATATTCATTTCCTTGCAGGAACATTCAATACCAAGCTCAGACTATAATTTATATTCTGTTTGGACATTCTTCATACTTCTGTATATTTTACCAGTAAATATTTAATGTATCACACAATATAAAATGCTACCCAACTTCTTAAGTTATAAATTGGTACTCAGCTTAAAAAGTAGATCTAGAATGTTCCATGGGGGAGTAGAGCCCTGCAAATCTGCGGATATCCGCAAATGCAGATATCCACAGACCATTTCTTGCAGATGCATATCGGATACAGATCCACATATTTTTATCTGTGCAGGGCTAGAGCCCTGCAAATACACGGCTATCCGCATTATATCCGCATCCGTGGATACAACACGGATATCCGCGGACCATTTCTTGCAGATGCAGATCGGATGCGGATCCACATATTTGTATCCATGCAGGGCTCTACGGGGGAGGTCCTGTGTTTCAGTCTCAAAGCTTTGGTTGTAATTTAGGTTTCTGGTGACACTCCAAGAATGATAATGAACTCAATGGTGGAAAAAAGCAAAGACCCAGAAGATCAACATGTACCTGCATTAATAGATTCTGAAAGCCAGAAAAGACTACTGTGATTATCTAGTTTGACCTCCTGCATAACACAGCCTTCCCCAAAATAATTTCTGTTTGAACAAAAACAGAACTTTTAGGAAAACTTCCAATCTTGATTTTAAAATGGCCAGCAATGGAGAATCAAACACAACCATGGATAAGCTGTTCTAATGGCTAATTACCCTCTTGGTTAAAACTTTACACCACAGCACCTTCCCTAACTGTAAGGAATTCTAAATGTGTTAGACCTGATTCCAAGCACATTTCCCTTTGAGAACTAAAGGGAAATGGCTGTTATGCGTTAAGCTTTTAGGGTGATTCTGCCACCACGCAGCGATGACAAGAGATGAATAATACTCAGAACATGAAGAAAAGATGTGAGTAGACCACTGTGTTTATTTAGTATCTTTCCATGGGCTCAGAGCAACATGTGTTCGCGTCTGGGGCTATACCAGAATAGTGCTCACAATCAAATGATTCCCACTTAGCTCGCAACCAATTATCTGTCTGCTGAGAAAGATCAGCTGGGAAGCACAGACTCCATCCTATATTAAGGATCAAGATTGGCCTTGTTGTACCTGGTGCAACTCGAAGATGGGAGCAGGAGCAGTGAAGGCTACTTTGTTTTAGGGGTTTGGTCCCCATGGGACGTTCTGGAGCTAGGGAATTGCTGGAGGTGTTATCTCCTGGAACAGTGCCTCTTTTCCTACAAACTTCTTGTCTTTCCCAGAGACTCCAAAGCTGGAACAAGGGGAAAGGGGCAAAGGCCTAGGACCAGTCTATTTGCCTGCATATTGGTGACAGAAGTGTTCGGGTGACTAACCTGAAACTTCAAGAGTTACCCAATAAGGGAGCAAAAACACAACCATGTGACTCATGTTCAACACAGTGCAAACAGATTCTGACCCCAGAAGGTGCGGTCCATTCTGAAGCACTTAGCAGATCCACAAAGATATTTAGAAACCTAGTTCACAGTGTAGGTTCCACTGCAATCCACAAAACTCTTCAGTTGCTACCTAACTTTGTAGGCTTCTAAATTTCAGCCTCTTGGTATGGATGCTGCTGCCTCACTGTAGGCATCTGGACACCTATTTCCCACCTAAGCCCCAGCATACTCCATAAACCAAGGGAAGAAAGGCAGAAGAGTATCTATCTTTCCTGTACAGCCTGATCTAGTAGGCATATATAGAGGCTACCTACTAGCCCAAGCGCTTATGAATTAGGAGGAGCAGCAACTACTAATTGGGAATGGTTTTCCAGCCAGTTACGCACCCACTTTATAGTAGCTTCATCTAGGGTGTATTTCCCTTGTTTGTTCATGAGGCGGACATATGAAACAGTATCAAAAGTCTTACTAAAGTCAAGATATACCACATCCACCACTTCTTCCCATCCACAAGGCTTATTACCCTGTCAAAGAAAGCTATCAGTTAATTTGATATGATTTGTTCTTGACACAGTGGCGTAGCAAGGGGAGGGCGGTGGGGGAGCCAGGCCTTTGGGTGCCAGGCCAGCCCTACAAGGGCCAGAATAGAGGAGTGCCAGCCTGGGCTCCCCACTTTCGGGGCATCACCCTGCGCCCCTGCCTTTCCCCCACATGGGCAAGAATGGTGGGGGCCTGCTGCTCCTCCAGTGCTGGAAGGGGGCCCCATTCAAGGCTGTGGAGGGAGAAAAGGAGTGCGGGGCAGGGCCAGAGGCTGGGAGCTATGCTCTCACCACAGCTTTCTGCCCTGCCCCACCCATGGCCCGCTGGTCCGCCCCCTGGGAAACAGTGACCAAATGCTGGGTTGCCCCGTCCCCTGGGGTGCAATGCTGTGCTGAGAGCGCAGCAGAGGCCAGGAGGGTGGCCTCTGGGCCTGCCCCCCCAGTGTTGAACGGGCCCCCCTTCCAGCACTGGGGGTCACAGCCACCCCCTGCCATTCTGGTCCATGTGGGGGGAGGGCTGGGGCACCAAGCAGTGCCCTGAAAGTGGGGGGCCTGGGCTGGTGCCCCTCTAATCTGGCCCTTGCAGGGCCAGCCCAGTGCCTCCTGTAGCTCCTCAGGGGTGCCTCCCTCCCTGGGGCACCTGGGGGGGTGGAGCTGAGACCCCCTCGTGCCCTGCGCAGGGGAAGGCCTGCAATGTGTGGGGTGGGGTGGGGCACCCAAATGTGGGGTTGGCCCCTGGGCACCAAACACCCTTGCTAATGCCATTGTCTTGACAAATCCATGCTGCCTGTTACTTATAACCTTGTTGTCTTCTATGTATTGGCAAACTGATTGCATAATTATTTGCTCTATAATCTTTCCAGGTACTAAGATGACTGAACTGTAATTCCAGGGGTTGTCCTTTTTCCACTTTTTATAGATGGCACTATAATGAATAGCTGGAAGTGGCTATTATAAACCACTTGCTGAGTAATTTAGGTTACAAACAAACTTACTAAAAATCCAAGTCTGTTCCAGATAATTTGTACACATAACTCCATCTATTGCCTTTTCCTCTACAGAAAGGACACGTAGTTCTACTCACAGCATCCCATCCCTCGGCAATCCTGATTTGTTTTTTGTATTGGTGGCCTTCCCTCTTCTGGCATTTCTAGCGGATGAGGTTGGATATACTTGTGTAGGATTCAATACTACAAGGGATTCGAGCAACTGCTAGCTGCTCCTCCCAACCCACTCTTCTGCAACTCAACAGGAGATGAACCAAAACTCCTAGGAAGCTGACCTATCTGATTAAGCTTGGCAGGGATTCAGGCATCTTCGGTTCTCATCAAGATCCACCAGTGAAAATAAGAAACTTCCTTTCCATTCTGCAGTTTAAATAGAAGCTATGAGCAATCTCTGGGTCAGACCATGCAGTGTTATCCCCAGGAAAGAACTTGAAGGGTGTTACTCACATTATTATTTGTCAAGTTCCAAAGCGGGAGCCGTGTTAGTCTATTGTAGAGAAATAAGAGTCCTGTGGTACTTTTAAAGACTAACAGATTTATTTATCGCATGAGCTTTCGTGGGAGAAAATCCCACTTCGTCAGATGCTTTGAAGATGGGAAAGTTAGCTCATGCGATAAATAAATCTATTAGTCTTTAAAAGTGCCACTGGACTCATTATTATTTGTGTGAGAACTCCTTGTGGGTTCAATTGTGATTGGGGCCCCATTCTACTAGGTGCTGTACAGACAAGTCTCTGGTTCAATAAGCTTGCAATTTAAATAGACAGGCCAACCGAAGGATGGGAGGGGAAACAGACCCAAAAAGAGAACGTGTAGTAGCATTGGCTGCGAATGCTCCACTGAGATTACAGCCTATTTATAGATCACCCTCAGTTCTTTTTGAAACCACTTCTCGAAAGTCCCAGTGAGATTAGCGTATAACATTCTGGTCTAAATCCAGATATCAAAAGAGCCCTCAGTTTGGAAGTGATGAGATCAAGGTTTTAAAAAGTCAGGCCCACCGTGAACCATTGCAAAATAAATAAATAAATAAATAAATAAATAAATAAATAAGCCTAATTTTGTTGTGTATCTTGTTTTCAACATTGTGAGTCATTTCCCTTGCCTTGCTTTCGCCTTCAGCTCTTTTTCACTATATTTTTATAGAACACTTCCTAAAACAATTAAAAATCTTTCACCCGGGGGAGTCAAGGAGAGTACTGGTGGCATAAGACATCCCCCAACTCCCCATCTCTTCTATCCATAGCTTACAAATAGGTCAGAAAGTCTACATTATATGTAACATATTTGCACAAGGTGACTTCGTTCCCCTGCACGGACAGGCTGGTCCAAAGAGAGAATAGAAGCTTACCAGAGCTACCAGCTAATGAAACTAATGGCAATTGCTAATGGAGTTAACACCAAGTGTGTGCTGCCAGTAAATATTTTATAGACAAGACATAGCCCATAATGCTTATAAATCTAAAGGTCTTATTTGATACTCGCCACCAATGGCTATTATATTACTCTGACTTATATGTTCCCAAACATTATGAAGATTGTTCTTTATTATTTTCCACTCCCCCATTCTCCTTCAGAATCTCATCTCCATTCACTACAACCTGTTAGAGTGAATCTTAACAAGTAGATGTTAAGTGCTCACTTTTCTTTTCTGTTTTTGAATTCCTATACTTGACATGAGGGTTAAGATTCATCTTTACATTATACGCACACTGCAATCATCTCACTTCTTGACTTCTTTCTGCATGCATCTCAATTCCCCATCACTCTCCTCCAGACTCTTATTTCATTCTTACTTTGGATGTATTGAAGATGATAAATCTTGTTTAGTAATGTTTTCTATGAACATCCTCAGCCACTTTAGCTTTCACACTACCAACCAGAGAAAAATCCAACTGTTTAGACTCTTTAGCATTTAGCTACTCTTAATACATCTAGGGTTATAGACTTCAGGATTCAACGATGCTCTTGTAGGTCCTTTTTATGAACAAAGAATCCCATTCCTTACTAATTTACACTTCACTTGGCCTTACATGAGCTCTCTGAGCTCCTTTCATCTCTACCTTATTTCTACTGGACGTGTCATTTTCCAGTAGGTGTGGTTCAACATATTTTATTTAATTATATCTAGCCCACTCTTCTATTAATATAATCCCTTTAGTTTACATCCACTGTGTTGCATTTTTCTTTCCTCCTCCTTCAAGTTACTGCTCTTGGTTTCCATACTAGATACAGTTGCCTTACTGTAGATTGGGCATAATCTTCTGCATTTGCATTTCCTTTATACATCTGATTTTCAGAGTTTCCAATCAAACTGGGCTGTGATTCCTATCTAGTGTAATTTTGAACTTGGATAAGAAATTTGACCAACATAGAAATTACAGGAACTGCCATCCAAGATATGAGACCATGGTCCATCTAGTACTGTTTCAGAGTAGCAGGCACCAGTTGCTTCAGAGGAAGGTACAAGAAAGCCTGCATTTATGGGGTAACCAGTTGACTGAGTTTTAGAATCCTGCAGTTTCTGAAGTTAAATGCCTAAACTTTGGGACCAAGGCCCCAATTCCAGTACTTAAGCACTTATGAAGTGCTTTCCTAAATTTAGATACCATTCTGAATCAAAGGCAAAATTCAGTTTAACTCAATCTTCAGTGGTCCTGAGCATCCTCAGCTCCATTTAAAGTTGCTGATATTCAGAACCTCTGAAAATCAGACCAAGATTATTTTGGTCTTTAAATATGAATTTAACTGCCTGACTTTAAGGCACTTCTGAAGATTGGATTGAACTTAATTTTGTCCTGATCATTAATGTTTCGGGCATCAGTAGGTTGTACTAGGGGTTATACAAATTACTATTGTGCTAGGTGCTATACAAATATTTAATAAAATGCAAAGTATGGATAATATTGTCAAAAAGTGGTTCTATGAACCATAGAAAACTGACGTAAAAATCTATTTATTGGGTAGTAATCTGTAACAAGAATACAGCAAGACATTACATTTCCCTAGGGATTCTTTTTTTACTGAAGAGCACCCAAAGCAATAAGTTTATAGAAACTGACCAGTAGTAACACTAGCCCTTCTAACTCTGAAAGAGTTCTGTGTTATTTATGGGTGGTGTTTTGATACCAGAGACATCCGAAATTGATAGAGGATTATTTACTTTTAGCAAGTCGGCAGCTAAAGTATTGGCTTCCATTCAATCAATGGAAATATTAGTTCTTAGCACTTTGCATACCTTGCATTCTTGGAGTAATACAATTCTGTATCAATAGCTGTCTTGATTGCTTGATTTATGAAAATTGCTACAATGTGCTACATTCATACTAGGCTTATTGGATCAAAAAAGAGGGAAAAAATAAATATAGTCAATTTTTAAGCTCGAGAGAGTACTTATTTCCACCTGACATCTCAAGCTGCAATTCTTATAGAAGTTGTCTGCATCTTAAATGTGACAATTTCATTTTGGAAGGTGATGATGTTTTGAGAATTTGTTACAGCCTCTGGACAAAGTTGTAGCTGATTTGCTCTCCAGCATTCTTTGGATTTTATAATATGTCAATACATCATGTTAAAGCAAGGGGGTTTTTTTTGAAAAAGGAGCAAAGAAAGCAAAAGCTCCCCTTCCTTTTTAAGTATGAGTAATCTATCCAAATCCTACTGAGACATACAAAGGAACGCCAGCAATTTTCCTTTTCATAAAATGCGGACTTTCTTTAAACACTTCCTCCCTCCGTTTTCAAAGCACGATTCTATGAAATGAAGGGGAAATGACACCCTTAGTCACTGAAAAGAAGATTATGTAAAACTGGTTGGAGAAGCCAGCCGTGTTAATGCAAATACAAGTATGAGCTTATTCATAAGTAGCTATTGTACTAGAAGTACATGTGTTTCCTAGATGTGCGGTCTATTTAAAATTGTGCAGCATGTGAGTGTTGGGCATTTTTAAGGATACCTTCCCCTGTTGATTATATTTTTGCTTTTCAAATAGTTTTTTTTTTCTTTCTAAGAAGTCATGTGTCTGATTGTCCATGGTGCTGAGTATTCATCTACAGCTGAAGTCAACGGGAGTAGTGGGCAGCTCAGAAAATCTGACCTTGAGAAAATTTTGTTCTACCAAAGATGGTAAGTAAACCTCAGTCAGGAAAAGAGACCTGATTCTCCTCTCATTTATAGCCTGAGTCTGCCATGTGCTGATAGCAACAGCTGACAAGTGCTTCACAATGCCTACTGTTTTTGACAGGAGGTTGCACTTCCCAAACATCTTGCAAGATTGAACCCTTCTACTGGTTTTGCGATAGTATAACCCCATTGAGTTCACTGCACATAGGCCCTGATTCAGCAAACCCACTTAGCATGTTTTTAAGTTTAAGCACAAGTTTTAGTTCCATTCTGAAGTCGCAGACTTAAGTATATGTTGAATTGGAGCCTTAATCTTCACTGACAGCACTTTAAATGAGATCAGAATCAGATCCTAGAGCTGTGACTCTAGTGGCAAAGAAAAGGTTTAAAGTTATCTCAAGCACTGGCTTTGAATTGTAGACCAAACCCTTTTCAGGGCCTCAGAGGCCAGGAACAAAAAAGGCAGATCAGAGTAGCAAAACCGATGTCCAAAAACACTAGCTAATATCCTCAACCAAGGCTGAAGATCAGAGTCATTTCTTGGTGAATAACCTGGCCTTTTACTGGAGAAAGAATAGATACTATAACTTCCGTCTCACTTTGTACACTGTATATGTGCTAAATAAGACATTGTGCAAGTGCTAAGTATGTTTTTTAAATGGCTCTCCTTTTGATGCTAGTCCTTGTTAATCTTCTTGGCTTTCAATGGAACCTCCTTGGGGGTGGGAGGAAATGTGTGGTCTTGACTGTGTGTTTTACTTTTGATAGTTGGAGAAACCCTAATTAATCTTCATTATGTGGAGCCTTTTGAAACCATTGCCTATTCTGAACGCCCTTCCTGCTCAGGTCTGGTCTAGATGTGTCCTTAGCTCATTCTACAAGACCCCACGTTCTTATCATCTGAAGGCTGCTCAATATTTTGTTGAGGAAATGATTATAAATTCTTTGTACTTAGGTCTACTTACTCATTTGGCAGTTGTTACTAGTCATAACATTTTTTTTCTAGGCAGGTCATCGAATTTCTTCTGACTAGTATGCGCTCGTCTATACACTTTCTTTCTTTCTTTCTTTCTTTCTTTCTTTCTTTCTTTCTTTCTTTCTTTCT